>JBBPBK010000189.1:0-88248 GCA_039720395.1 Liquidambar formosana | reverse complement strand
TCACAATTTGTGTGGCCACGAGTTTGACTATCATTTTTAAAACTAGCTAGAAACCAAGGTCTTAAAAGTCCACTTGTGGATCACATTGAATATCAAATACAGTAGATGTAATGCAATATATGTGATATATGGAAGGCCTCTCTGGCTTCTCCAATATCATGGTAAAACTAATCAATTTAAAGGTCTCAAATTCCCACATTGTGTCTAGATCCTTAGTTGGGAATGTTAACAGCTCCTAAAAGAATTCCCAATGATGTGGCGTGATAAGCGCCTTATAGTGCTATTCATCCCTTTAGCCCTCTCTATTTTCACCACATCATAGGGTTGTTCTTTCAGTGCGCATAAGACCTTCATGCATGATTGAGCGCCTCAAACTCTGCTTCATCTCCATCATCATTTTCCATATTGAAACTCCACATAAGAATGCTGTAAAAGTGACATATTCCTTATAAGGAAAGGGGATTAAGTATCGAAGTGTTTGAATGGTTTTATCCTGATTGAATGACAACAGCGCCTTCATATATGTTTTGATGTGCCACAACTAATGAAATTTCTTGTGCAATCAATTGATGCTGGTATGGAAAGACAAATTGAAGAACTGAAAGCAGAAGTGAGGAGGAAGTTTAGTTGTTGATGATGCCGCTACAGATAAGCCTTCACAAAAACTAAACATGATTAACGGGATTCAAAGATTAGGGGGGCTTATCATTTGAAACGAGGTCGCAGATGCATTGGAACATATTTTCCTTACCTATGATCATATATATAATGAGAATAATGATGACGATGCCCTCTACAATGTTGCCCTTCGCTTCAAGCTTCTTCGACAATAAGGGTACAATGTTTCATGTGGTGTCCCTCACCATGTGCTTATCTTGATTCCACATGAACTAAAATGTGCATGTTTTGTGTATATGAATTTCTTGTCTATTAGATGCGTGGCTTAGCTGGCCTCCACCTCAAAGTATTATTGGCCCAGCACAGTAGTCACCTCACAGATTTCTCCCTTTCGGTCTTAAGCCCAGAAAGTGCCTCTTTAGGAGAAGTGTCTAACGCCATGATAAACTCCTCTTAGGCATCACCCACAACTGATGTGAGACACTAACATTATCCATATATATATATGCTCACATTCACCATCCACATTGTGTCTATAAAAGACTAGAATCTAGGGCACACATAACAAAAAAGGAAAATTAAAAAAAAATAGGGAAAAACTGATTAAAAATTGTTTTTAAAATTTTTGAATTTAAAAATGAGTATGCAAGAGAGATGAGATGGCTGGTTACAGAAGAGATAGTACCTACTTTATCCAACCAAAAAAAACTATTTTAACTCTAACTTTTAGGTCTTTAATAGGAGTATTCAAAATGTATATCTGACCAAAATTTCCAAACCTTTTATATATTAGTATAGATATTGTTTATGTGCTGGTGCATGTTGAGCAAATGTATTCAACAAGTTCCAGGACAAGAAAGGTAATTTCTTCAATTCTACCATTGGGGATGTTGCGGGGCATGCTAAACTTGTATGAAGCTACCCACCTCCGAGTGCATGGAGAAGACGTACTAGACCAAGCACTGGCATTTTGTACCACTCGCCTTCCAGTCTGTGGCAACCCAACTAAGCTCACCCTCTTGCAACACAAGTAATCCATGCTCTAAAGCAGCCCATCCACAAGGGCAATGCCAAGGGTAGAGGCAAAGCAATACATCTCATTCTATCAACAAGAAGATTCACATGACCGAACTCTACTAAAGCTTGCAAAATTAGATTCAAACCGATTACAAAAGATTTACCACAAAGAGCTATGCGAAATCACAAAGTAGATTAATTCTTTAAGCTAATTAATACTCCCTCCATTCTTGTTGGACCTCTCACATTGAAAAAAACACGTTTTTAAGAAAAACCATTTTAAATGCTTTTACATCAATATAAATTGTTTGAAACATACCTGTGAACCCACGAAAAAGCGCGGAGCCCACAAGGGTTTGGCAAGAATTATATAAGGGGTTTAAAGACAACAAACAAAAAAGGGAGTCGCCACATCATTTTTTAGGGAAAGAGGAAAACCAAAAATGTTTTATTTTAAAACCAACATGACTCCATTAAAGGAAAGCAAGTCTTTGAAACCAGAAAATTGGATTCGGGGGCTAAGTTACGACGTGGGAAGGTTCTGGACAAAACCCATAGGCACCCACATCGCCCGAGTTGGTCTCTTAATTTAATTGGGCTAACTTAATATCTTTTCCACTCAAATATCATCATATCATCACAAGGCAGCATGCATATATACTTCATCCAATCATCTTATGCACAATCACTCAAATAAAACAAAACAGAAAAAAAAAGAAAGAAAAGAAAAGCCTAGGATACTTGGATCCTAGGACGGACTTGAGCCTCACGAAGAGCGCCTATGTACCATGCAGCGAAATACATGGATCAAAGTCCACGTAGTTCGAAAAGAATAGGGTTACAACCTAATACAAACCTATGGTAAAAACCTAGGTTTCCTATTGAAAGAGAATTGAAAAACAAGTTTGAATTAGGAAAACTTCCACAAAATGGAAACCTTGATAAAAAACCAGAATTATTATTGAAGGAAACCTTTGATAATTACCATAAGCTTGTATTAAGAAGTAACCCTAGGAGGGAGAAGAGAAAGAAAGAAAAAAAGAAAGGTGAATTGGGGCACCTTCAAACCCTACTTACCTAAGCGCACAAGCTCCAATCATTAGCCATTTCAGCCATAGCAGCCCTATTTGCAATAGGACAAGCATTGTACCTGTTTCACCCTTACAAGTGCACAAAATCATGCAAAGAAAGCAAATACTAATCTGGACAGAACCTTAACAAGGCCTAAAATCATCCATTAATCATGCAAACAACAAGAATAATGAATAACTAAGGACTCTAACTCAATCCTACATGTAGTGACTCAACTAACATGCATAAAAACCTATTAAAGACACACTAACAAGCATAAGAGACTCCAATAACATCAATAAACATGATAACAAAGCATACTCTAATGAAAAAAGATGATATGTAAGTGTAAAAATAATGGAACATAAACCTTCCTACGGCGAGCTGTCTTAAAGCGAAACTATCCTAGGATAATTGTCACCGTAAGGAAGTCATTATTGGGAGGTGGCAATCCAGCATATCCTACTAAAATATATAACCCTAGAACACAACAGAAAGGATTTCATGCTTAAACACATCAAGAAGACTCTCATGCAAAACCTCACTCAAGCGAAAAGGATAATTATCCTTAGAAAGGATAATGTCTCCAAAAACCCTATAAAATAGACCTATATAAATGCAAACCTAGCATGATTCAACTATATGCACATATATAGAAATGACTATGATGAGCAACAGCTCAAAAAGCTAAGCTAAGCATGCTGTATAAGACCTATGCGATTTCAGGGTTATCGAAACCCTAATCTCACAAATATGCATAAAAACCTACTAATGACTCCTAAGACATGCTCAAATTATCATGAATATCATTCATATATATATTAACTAACAGGAACATCAATTCATGATAACAATCACAGCAACCTAAACATGTGAACTATGCATGATTTAAGAAGATAGAACGAATAAGGCTATCAAAATCCTTAGTAAACCAGGGATTATCAAGCATATAAACCCATGAACTATCCTAAAATCATTCATATAATGTCATGAAAACATTAAATTCAATCCATAAGAAGACCAATTGCATGCACTATAACTATCCTAGAAGAAGAAGAAGAAGAGGAGAAGGAGAAGCAGAAATTCATGTTCAGCATTAAGGGATAGGCTTACCTCTTGTAGACTCTTCCTTGTCTTCAATACTCTTGTTTCCTTGCTTGCTTGGGGTTGAAGAGCCTCCTCTTGAAGTCCTTCTAGCTCTCCAAAACTCGTAGCTCCCTCTCTCTCTCAGTGTAAAGTGCAATTAACCTCCACCTATGTGCTGAATATCATGTCCTTTATATAGAGAGCTGACCCCCTAAACCAATGGCTAGGATTAATTCATTAAATAATGATCCTAGGGCTATTAGAGACTCTCTTGGTGCTCAAACAACTCCAAACCTACACACTCCTAAGCTCCAGACAAGTTGTTTTGGCGGAGGAAACCGTCAAAAGAGGGATAGAATAGTCAGAGTTCGAGTTGAGGACGGACTCTCTCGGGTGACCAACTAGGCCTGGACGGTTAGCCGTCTGGGCTTTGACGGCTGACTGTCCAGCCCCAGACGGTTACCCGAGGCCCTCCTATTTCCGCTTCGGTTTTGACCTCCACTTGCTTCAGAAGTCCTAAAATTCTTCAAAATTAAGTCCGATTTTGACGAAATAAAAGCCAAAACGACCGGTGTTTCGAAGGGAAACACATTTTTTAGGCATTTTAGGACAAAAATCCTCAACCATGGGTGCATGGTTTAGGTTTTACAAAGGTGGTTAACCATAGTGCTTCACCGTCGCTAAGCTGGGTTTGTACACAAGGTCGAACCGAATGCTTTCCCAATCGAAAATTGATCTTTCTAAACATGTTTAGGACATAAATAAAGCCCAATTGAAGTTAAATGAGAGAAAATTGGTTGGGTCTTATGAGTCAATTTGAGCAAACCAAGAAAGGGTCTTTAGCCAACCCGAACCATTACGAGCCGAATTGATCTTAAACCTATTAATTCATGAAATTGAACCTATATATGGACTCTATATAACCATATGAACTTGATGGAATGACTCGGGATTCATTCCAAGGTCAAATGGAAAATATACGGCTTAAAAGACGATTATGCCCTTCAAGTCGCAAAAGTTCTTATTGACTATCGAAATGAACTCCAAATCACTTCAAAATTCATACACATGATATTCAACGTCATAGAAACTCAATGCAAAAGAGATAGACTCGAAAAGGACTCAAAATCCTACATGAAATGATATGTCCTAGCTAAGGTGACAAAAATGGGGTGTGATAGAAGCCCCTCATTGGTGAACAAGTTTCACTTGCGAGCCAATGATCAAAGAACAGCCCATTTTTGTTTGATGGATTAATCTCATTAATACCAACAACTCAAATGGAACCAAAAGGATAGACCAAGCATGCGATGATTTCATCGAAGCAACAAATAATTGCATTTCTATGCATGCCAACTTCGTTGGTGCGCTCATGCAAATGCCTTTACCATGCACTAATTGCATTAGTGATATAACAACACATTTTTGCTTGATGGATTAATCTCATTAATACCAATAAACTCAAATAGAACCATAAGGATAGACTTCGTCATATCCAAGCATGCGACGATTTCATCGAAGCAAAGAATTGAATGCATTTCTATGCATGCCAACATTCGTTGGTGCGCTCATGCAAATGCCTTTACCATGCACTAATTGCATTAGTGATATCCACATGGTCTTCTCATGATGCAAAGCTAGTTGCACTAGTGCATCACAAGGTACCCTGCCAATCTCATTGGCATTCTCAAAACGAGTTATTTCATAACTCATAAATCATCATTTTATGTGAGTTATTGGTGAATTGAATGTCCATCAATTCAAAACCAAGGGCATTTCATGCCAGTCTCACTGGGGATAACAAATGTGGTGAGTTATTTCATAACTCATGACTCATCAAATTATGATTTCATGCCACTTTCAGTGGAAACAACAAAGATATGGAGTTATTGCATAACTCATGTATCATTTCATGTGAAATTGTGATTTCATGCCACTTTCTGTGGAAGTAACAAAGATGGGGAGTTATTGCATAACTCATGGATCATTTCATGCCACTTTCTGTGGAAGTAACAAAGATGGGGAGTTATTGCATAACTTATGAATCGTCATTTCATGTGAAATTGTGCCACTTTCTGTGGAAGTAACAAAGACGGGGAGTTATTGCATAACTCATGGATCGTCATTTCATGCCACTTTCTGTGGAAGTAACAGAGATGGGGAGTTATTGCATAACTCATGAATCGTCATTTCATGGGAAATTGTGCCACTTTCTGTGGAAGTAACCAAGACGGGGAGTTATTGCATAACTCATGGATCGTCATTTCATGCCACTTTCTGTGGAAGTAACAGAGACAGGGAGTTATTGCATAACTCATGAATCGTCATTTCATGGGAAATTGTGTTTATCACATGATATGAGACCCAATTGCAAGTCAATTGATTCAAAATCAAGCTTATTTCTTGTAATTTTATGTGAAACTATCCTTATCACATGGAATAACAATGTACTGGGAGTCATTCAACTCCAAATCAAGTGCATTCCATGTGAAATTGTCTTTTTCACATGAAATGATAATGTATTGAGAGTCCTTCAACTCAAAATCAAGTTCATTACTTATCATTTCATGTGAAATTATCTTTAACACATGAAATGACATTGAATTGAGAGTTAATTGATTGGAAATCAAGCTTATTTCATGTCATTTCATGTGAAATTATCTTTATCACATGATACAACATTGATTTTGAAAGTCAATTGATTAAAAAACAAAGTACATTTCATGCCCTCTTCACAAAGATAGCAAGTTACTTCGTAACTAGCATAGCTTATGAATCATCATTTCATGTGAAGTTATCTTTATCACATGATTAGCAAGTCATTTCATGTGAAATTATCTTTATCACATGATATGATATCACTATCATCTCCTAGAGAATTGAATTCCAAGACTTGAAAGTCAATCAATTCAACACCAAGCTCATTTCATGAGAAAGCCATTTATCATGGCTATTACAATTCCTCGTTATGCGGGCGAATACAATCACCCAAGGTTCAAAAATTTCATTGAAACTTGATAAACTTGAGGGCTATATTCATCCCATAACTCAAGGATTGCACAAAAAGTCAATTTGGAGAAGTTTAGAGGTCGCAAGCGCGCGAAACGGGGCAAACGGGCAAAGCGGGCTAGGGTGACCATCTGCCCTCAGATGGTCAACTGTCCAGGGCAAGACGGCTGACCGTCCAGAGTGGGACGGTTACCCGAGCCCACCATTGAAAAAATTCTGGGTTTTTAAACCCATGTTAGCCCACTCATTCTCACATTCTTCAAACCCGAAAATTGGAGAGTTTCTCTCTCTAAACTCACATCCTATCTTCTCCTTCTCTCATTCTCTCATTCCTACTTCAAAAACATTCAATCCAAACATCAAATGCATATCAAACAACAACAAATCAAGCACATTTAGCAATCAAAACAACCAATTCACATCATCTTGTGAAATCAAACCAAATCAAACCCATTTTTCCCAAACCCAACTCCATCATCAAGGATGTCATCAAGCAAGGACTCAAGCACCAAGTATCCATTCTATGGGGTCAAAAGCACATACAAGGCACCACTCTATGATGCTCCACAAGCTAGGGTGTTGCTTGAACCCGAGAAGCATCTCTCATTCATCCATTCCCAACAAGAAGTAAGTTTACCCAACTTAACACTTTCTTTTGAATCTTTCGATTCTTTTGAGGAAATTGCATTCCCTTCTACTTCTTTTGAATACCCCTTGGGTTGTTGAGTGATATCCCTTGATTTGGCAAGGATTGAACACACAAATTCTTTTCATTTGAAAGCTTGAAAAATGGCACCCGCCAAGTGTTTGATAAAATTCCCAAGTGAAATAAAGATGTTCAATCTTCACCAAATCAATGTATATCAACAAGTAAACATTCAAATGAGTAATATGCTATGATTTAACAAGGATTGACTATACAAAATTCTTTTGTTTCAAGGCTTGGGAGGTGTCACCCACCAAGTGTTCGATAAAATGCCCAAGTGATAAAAAAGTGATCAATCCTTGCCAAATTAAGGCATATGAACAAGTAAACTCATAAACATCCATTAGCAATTCATTTCATGAATAAAAACAAACTTTTGACATCTTTGGAAAACGATTTGAAACCAATTGCTAGTTATTGTTTCTATGTTCTTTCAACTAACTCTCAAGGTATTTTCAATGGTTATAGCCCAACTTTCAGGACATGCGCACTCGGTCCTCTGTCAAAGGACTCATTGAATGGTGGCGAAACATGGAAAACTTCCAACCCATTACCAAGGGCTATGTTGAAAAGGCCGGTTTTGGTCCATTCCTAGACTCTTTGTGGAATGACCAATGTGATAGGCAAGCTTTGCTAGCCTTGTCTGAGCTATGGTGGGACACCACCAATACATTCCATTTTGGTTTCGGGGAGATGACACTAACCCCCAAAGACTTCACCATGATCACGGGCTTAAGCATTAAGGGCAAAAGCTTGGAATTCTATGAGGAGGCTCACACAGATGAGGATTATCTCCTAGCTTACCTTGGGATGGAGATCGAGGTAATCAAGAAAGCAGTGCGATGCACTTGGCTTTTCAACAAGTTTGCTAAGCAAAGGGAGAGCGAGGGTGCAAGCCCCGATTGTATTACAAGGGCATTCCTTCTGTACATGATCTCATGCACATTCTTTGCCGGGACGGGCGACCTAGCCCCTTTGGGTCTTCTTGCAAGCATGGAGGATGTTGACAAGATCAGGAAATTCAACTGGGGAGGGGCTGCTCTAGCCACCATGTATCGCACAATGTGTGACATGTCACGTGGTGTGACTAAGGACTTCGGCAGGATGCCCTTTGTTTGGGAGGTAATGCTACTTCCCTTTCATTCCTTTTTATTTTGTCCTTATATTATCTTTCTTTTTGACTCTTTTCTCAATTTTTGACAGGTTTGGTGCTATAAGTACCTCAACCTATGTCGCACATCCCTTGCTGAGGAAACCATTGAATGGCCTACCCTCAAGAATTACTCTCCTAGTTATGTGTCCATCCGGGCGGCGAATCATCATGATTACGCCTTTGCTAGAGCTCACCTAGCAAACCTTACTACTGATATGGTGAAATTCTTTCCCCATTCTTTTCCTTTTCTTTTTTTGCTCTCAATTTCTCATTTTGGATTTTTGAACAGATTGAGTGGAATCCCTGGAAGATATGGGTACCAATGCTACCCAAGCGATGCATTCCTAGCTTGATGCTGACGGGCAAGAGGGTGCTCTTAGAAGGCCCCGTGGGTAGGTATTGGTACCTAGGGGAGCGTGTCTTACGCCAAGTCATGGGTGATGTGAATGCCGCCATGGCTCCAATGCCTCCACCACTTAACATGAGGCATGCTAACTTAATGGAGGGGGAGGAGTTGTGGGATGCCTTGAGAGGCTGGGATGCGGAGGAGTTCACTTCTCCTGACATTGCATATGACACTTTCTGTCTCCAATATCTGATGAGGCCCAGGGTGACAGGCCTCCCTCCTCAGGGGGTAAGTCTTTAACATTCTCCTAGCCTTTTCTTTTGGTAGAGACTCTATTTAATAGGTGAACACTTGCAGGGTCGACGAGCACGAGGGCATAGCTCGACAGTGGGCTCAGGAGTGGTTCCTGGCTCTGAGGAAGATGAGATGGAGGGGGATAGGTCACTACCCTTGCCTCAGCCGAATTGGTTCATTGGTTTGTGCAGTGGGTCAGACTTTGTCAAGACCGCTATCACTCATCCTGTATTTGATGAGTCCCCTAGGATCGACCCAAATCGAGAACAGGTGAGTTCTCTTTATGGGTATTTCTTTCTTTCTTTGAACATTACCTTCAATTTTACCCTTATTGATTATCCTAGGTGCCTGCGGCATATGCCCAAGAGTTCATCGACCTTAGTGAGGGTTTGAGGCGTGACCTTGTGAGGATGAGCTTAGCCAAATCCATGGCGAAAGCTCGTTTGGATGTCATGGTAAGTGTTCCACCTATTCAAAGTTCTCATATGTGGTTTTCAACCAACTCTATTCTCATACTTAGCCCCTTTGCAATGGATTTTGTATATGCAGCCACCACCGGCAATGCTCCCTCCTAGAGCACCTCGTGGGGGTCGTGATGGAGCTGGGCCGAGCCGCAAAAGAAGCTCTGGGAACCGCTGAGTTCATTTACTTTCTTGTTGGGCTTGTAGAAACAATGAGACAATGGCTATCTTTTTATTTTATGCTTGTGTTTTGTAATTGCCACCTAAAACCCACTCTCTTATCCCTTAGTATTGATACTTGTTGTGCTTGTTTGAATCTATCATGATGATGTTATGGTGCCTTTCTCATGAAAATTTGAGTCAATGTGAGTTCATAGGAGTGAAAATGGCCTAAAAAGGCCACCCGAACGCGAAAATAGGCAAAATCGGGCGAAACAAGGCAAAACAAGGCGGAGGTCTCGGGTGACCATCTGGCCCCGGACGGTTAGCCGTCTGGGCCTAGACGGTTGACCGTCCAGCCCCGGACGGTTACCCGAGGTTGACGCGCTTTTTCGCGATTTTTCAGGAATTTTGCGATTTTGATGGTTCTACTCCCTTTAGGACTCGAATTTGTGACCCTTTTCCTATAAAAACACATGAGGGGAGTCTTCTAACTCACCTATTTTCATTGACAATAATTATGGAAGCCTTGGATGGGTTCTTAAGAGGGTTTTTGGCAGTCATGGCTGCCAAAGACAAAACTGAGTTTACGCGCTTCGGCTTGGAACCATTGCTCTCCATAAGGCACATGAAGCTCGAGACGACCCTTCTCACTGCTGCTACATACTTCTGGGATCCTCAAATCCATGTCTTTCGATTTAATTATGAAGAATTATGCCCAACCATGGAGGAATTTTGTGCTTTATTTGGAGTTTCTCCCGCAGAGCCATTCATTCTTCCTACACCTCGCTCGGATTACCTTGCTTCCTTCTCGGATTTTCTTGGCATTCCTCAAAGGGACGCAACGATCTTCGTCAAGGATCATATGGTGGACTTAATGAAGTTAGCAACCTCATTCTTGGCTCATGATAGTGAAGGTACTCTGACTTTCACCCTTCAAATTCAGCGTGCACTCGCTTTTTGCTTAATTGGTCGCTTTCTCATATCCACCGGCACTCTTCAAGCCCCTGTTCAAATATGTGAGTTGATTACCCCTCTTCTCAAGCGACATAACATTATTCCCTTGGTATTAGCTGAAACCTTGAATGGTTTAGATAAAGTTCATGGCAACCCCAAAGCGCCTTTAGAAGGTAGCCCCTTTTTACTGCAAATGTGGCTACTCAAGCACTTGAATTTTCTATCTCCCACCACTATCACTCCATACAAGCCCCAGCACTTCTGTCTGTGCCGAGTTGAACTCCCTGGGCCGTTCTCTTTAAGAGATTGGTTGGGTTATTTCCAAACGCTGTCATGGCGGAACATCAAATGGTACGTCTTCACATGGGGGTGTAAAGAGCAGGTACTTTTTCGAACCTCGGGGTGTGCTTTTGTCAAACTCATAGGACTGAGATCGACTTCCTTCTATTGGGCTTCGAGAATTCTTCGCCAGATGGGCGCCATGCAAACCATACCGTCCTTAACAGGACCTTGTTGCTCTGTGGAACCTGTCGGTCCTACCATAATCAAGTGGGCGAGGACTCGCTGGCCTACAGACCTGAAATTGACTCGGATTGCCAACACTGGAGGACCTTTCGAGATGAGTAGAGAATATAAGCAATGGTTGAAGGATGACTTGGGCGAAAGGGAGACTTCTCGTCGAGAAAGAATTTATGACCTTATCAAGGACACGAGACTTGGACTTTGCAGAGAAAACATTCTTGAAGCAATGGAGGCATCCCACGGCCATGACTTGCGAAAGAAAAGAAGACTTGATAGAAAAAGACAGAAGACAAACAAAATGACTCTGAAGAAACTCAAGAGGACTTAAAGACTCAAAGAATAGAATATCTATGGCATGTCGATAGTTCTTTTACTTAACATCAATAAATTGTTATGTCGAACAATTAGTTTCAAATGAATTGCCAATAATAATCTACTTTCGAGATTTCTCTGTGATTGTGCTGTTTGGACCGCACCCAATGTAACTTTATGGGCTGCCTACGTATCCCCATTTTCTTTTTCTTTTCTCTTTTTTTCTTTTTTTTTTCTTTTTTTTCTTTTTTGGGGAATCAGGTCCTCGTAGTTCAAATGCCTTAACTTTTGCCTAGGCTGCCTTTACAGGTTTTCAACCTAGCAGGCCTCATACATAATACTTCTTTAATTGATCCAAATTGGTAGGACGAGCGACCTCGATCCCATCCAAATCCATAAGTCGAACAGCCCCTGCTGGCAATATCTCCTTGATGACGTACGGTCCACCCCAACTCGGTTTGAACTTTCCTCGTGGGTCGAAAACTGGAGCTCGGACCTCTTTCAATACTAAATCCCCTTTCTTCAAGCCTCTGTCTTTGACATGTTTGTTGAACGCCCTTGCGACTCTTCTCTGGTACCCTTGCACATGGTAGAGAGCCCTCAATCGCCTTTCATCTAGCAATGCCAACTCATCATAACGACTTTTCATCCAGTCCACCTCTGCTAGCTGACTTTCCACTGCAACCCTTAATGAAGGAACTTCCAATTCCACTGGTAGAACAGCCTCCATCCCATACACTAGCGCATACGGCGTAGCCCCTGTTGACGATCTGACTGACGTTCTGTACCCCCATAATGCCAATGGTAGTTTCTCATGCCAATCAGTGTACGTGTCAGCCGTTTTCTGTAATATCTTCTTGATGTTTTTGTTAGCGGCTTCCACTGCGCCGTTTGTCTGTGGACGATACAGGGATGACAAGTGATGAACGATCTTGTACTTCTGCAAGAGTTCTTTGGTCTCCTTCTGGAAATGCTGACCGTTATCTGAAATGACCTCATGCGGTACCCCATATCGGTAGATAATGTTGAGCTGTATGAACTGCGCCACCTTTTTAGCATTCAAAACTTTGAAGGAAGCTGCTTCCACCTACTTGGTAAAGTAATCGATGGCTACCAAAATGTATTCATGACCATTGGATGCCTTCGGCTTGATCTGCCCGATGATATCTATCCCCCACACTGCGAACGGCCATGGAGTTGACATGCTTGTTAAGGGCATAGAGGGCAAATGTTGTCCGTTGGCGAAGAGTTGACACTTATGGCACTTCTTGACGTGGGCATAGCAATCCCTTTCCATTGTAGACCAGTAATACCCTAGTCTCATGATCTTCTTAGCCAACATGTATCCATTCATATGCGGAGCCCCCACTCCTTCATGGATTTCCTCGATGAGTTTTCTAGCCTCTTCCTCCGTGACACACAGCAAGTGGATTCCGTCGTAAGACCTCCGATACAGTTTTCCTCCGCATACCACATAATGGCTTGCCAATCTCCTCAGTGTTGGCCTATCCACGCGAGATGCTTCTTCCGGATATTCTCTTTCCTTGATGAGCCTTCTTATGTCATAAAACCAAGGGTGGTTATCTGTTACCTCTCCTTCTCGAATGGAATAGCAATAAATAGGTTTCTCTCTGCATTCGATCACGAGTGGTTTCACGCTTCCTCCTTCTGGTATCTCCACCATTGAAGCTAGAGTCGCTAAGGCATCAGCGAACTGATTCTTGTTTCTCGACAAGTAATTGAACTCGATCTCCACGAACTCTTTGGTCAGTGCTTCCAAATAGGTATGATAGGGCAACAGCTTCTCATCGCGAGTCTTCCACTCCCCTTTTATCTGACAGATGATCAATGCTGAATCTCCGAACACCTCTAGTTCTTTTATCCCCAATTCTAACGCAGCTTCCAATGCTAGGATGCAGGCCTCATACTCTGCTATGTTGTTGGTGGCTTCAAACCCCAATTTGACTGCTAAAGGCGTGAAAGCTTCCTCGGGCGAGACTAGTAGCACTCCTATGCCATAACCCCTTCTGTTTGCAGCTCCGTCGAAGTAGACTTTCCAAACCTTCTTCTTGATTTCCAGGATATCTTCGTCGGGGAACTCATCATTGAATTGGGTTGATGATGACACAGGGCAGCTTGCCAAATGGTCTGCAATGACACTTCCTTTGACGGACTTCTGCGCCAGGTACTTTATGTCGAATTCATTGAGAAGAAGCGACCAACGAGCGGTCCTGTATGATAGCACTGGTTTTTCTAGCAAATACTTTAAAGGATCCAATCGACTTATGAACAGGACTTCGAAAGATATCATGTAATGACGGAGTTTCTGGGTAGCCCATACCAATGCTACGCAAGCCTTTTCTAGCGCATTGTACTTTACTTCATAATTTGTCATTTTCTTGCTCAAGTAGTAGATGGCATTTTCCTTTTTCGACCGTTCAAGGTATTGAGCTAACATAGCTCCCGTCGCGGTTTCAGTAATCGTTAAATATAACAGTAATGGTTCACCTTGCCGCGGGGGAACCAAGATTGGGGGGTTACTCAGATACCTTTTAATGGTCTCAAAGGCTTCTTGACAATCCTCATTCCATTCCTTGGAAACGCCCTTTTTAAGTAGCTTGAAAATTGGCTCGCATTCCATGGTTAGATTGGCAATAAAGCGATTTATGTATTGAACTCTCCCCAGAAAACCCCGGATCTGCTTTTCCATTCTTGGTGGCTCCATCTATGTGATAGCTTTTATCTTCCCCGGATCAACTTCAATTCCCCTCTGAGTGATCATGAAACCCAACAGCTTCCCTGCGGTGACTCCGAAGGCACACTTCTGAGGATTCAGTCGGAGGTTGTACTTCTTTGCCCGTTCTAGGAACTTCTCCAATGCCGCGAAATGTCCTTCCCGGTCTACAGATTTGACTATCATGTCGTCTACATACACCTCTACTTCTTTATGGATCATATCATGCAATAGGGTCGTAGCAGCTCTTTGGTAAGTAGCCCCGGCATTTCTCAAGCCAAAAGGCATTACCTTGTAGCAATACGTGCCCCACTGCGTGATAAAAGCCGTCTTTTCCATGTCTCGAGGCGCCATCTTTATCTGGTTGTAACCAGAGAACCCATCCATGAAGGAGAGAAGAGCATGGCCTGCCGTGCTGTCCACTAATACATCGATATGTGGTAGAGGGAAATCATCCTTTGGGCTCGCAGCATTAAGGTCGCGGAAGTCAACACACATTCGCACTTTCCCATCTTTTTTAGGCACAGGCACTATGTTAGACAGCCATTTAGGGTACTCCACAACTTAGAGAAACCCGGCATCTAATTGTTTAGTTACCTCTTCTTTTACTTTCAAAGCCCATTCTGGTTTTAATCTTCTTAATTTTTGCTTTATAGGCTTTTTAGTGGGATTAGTGGGGATGTAATGTTGCACAATATCTTGATCAATACCAGGCATATCCTCATAAGACCATGCGAAGGCCTCTACATTGGCTTTTAGAAGTATTATCAATTTTTCTTTTTCAGCAGGCGAGAGAGTTATCCCAATTTTAATTATCCTTGGCAATTCATCTGTCCCTAGATTGATTGATTCCAATTCATCCATGTTAGGTTCGGTAACGCCCCTTTTCCTTTGCTCGACGAGCTCCGGGGGGACGTCATTCCTAGGATCTATATCCATGCCATAGATATCCATAGAAGAGAAAAAGGAAACACTGCAAATAATGAAAAGAAGCACACTTTATTGACTGAACTAACAAAACAAAGCAAAGAAAAGAAAACACATGTGCCTCAACTAGGGAACGACTCCTAACTCCACAAGGTGGGCTAGGCGGACACACTTTATTTGAAAGGAAAGCTAAAACAAGCTACTAAGGAACCTACAAACTACTATCAGGTAAGTCGAGATCCTCGCCCTCAAGAACTTCTGCAATGGTACCCTCTTCAAGATACCAATTAAGGAGCGGCATGGCTGCATGGTGAATTGAAGAACACTCGAGATCTGATTCCTCTACAGCAAGAACCATATCTTGAATCATTGTAACCATGGCTTCCGAATCCATCTGTTCTGCCCAGTCCTCACTCTTCTCTTCCCAATAGTCATCCTTGATTGCTTCATCATCAACCATTGTTGTAGTGATGGGATACCACTCAGTGAAGAATATTTCAAACCCCGGAACTCTCGCCTTGGTTGCTTTGTCAATGGATGGTTCGGGGAATCCACAGAATAGAAAGTCCTCCCCCTCCTTAACAAAGTAACCATTCAAGGTAGGTCGGTATGGCGAGATTCGGATATCTGGCGCCCTTCCTTCTGCTTTTGCTTTGACCCTTTCTCTGCTTCTCTGCAACATCTCCATACGGTCCTTTTTGGAAGGCTCATACCCCAATCCAAAGGTATAGGTGACAATGCGGCTCTGAACGGATGCCGGTATGCCTTGCTGACGGCGTCCTAGTCCCATGCCTGGGAAGAAACTCATTTTCTTCATTATGTTCCCCACATGCAAATTGCCATGAGGGCAAAGGTCGAGAGGTATCAACTCTCTCTGTTCCGGCTCTTTCTCTATGCATTGAACATACTCGAACCCAGACAATGGTGCCCCAACGGGCTCGGGCTTGATCTCGCAAATGGGTACCCCTGACGACTTTAAGTCATAATCACCTTGAAGTGTGACGATGGCCCCTTCATAAGGGAACTTGACTTTTTGGTGCAATGAAGAAGGGACAGCCCCTGCAGGATGAATCCAAGGTCTTCCCAACAAGAGGTTGAAGCACGACGGAACGTCCAGCACTTGGAACTCCACTCTGAATTCTGTAGGCCCCATAATCAGCGGCAAAGTGACCACTCCAATCACCTCTCTACGGGTGTTATCATAGGCTCTCACTGTTTGCCCAGATGGCATGAAGTCTGTTGGATCCAGCCCCAAAACGGTGGCAGTTCTGAGAGGGCACACATTAAGAGCGGAACCATTGTCGATCAGGACTGTAGGAACCCTCTTTCCCATGGTGTCAACAGTGATGTACATGGCTTGTGAATGGCTAGGTCCACTTTTAGGTAGGTCTGCCTCTGAGAACACAATGGTTGAGTTCTTCGAGGTTGGATTCACCAAGTTCACCAAATTTTCTGGAGATGTGTCAACAGGAACCTATATCTGGTTGAGCAACTTCAAGATTGTCTGCCTGTGCTTATAAGAGGCCATGAGCAAACCCCATATAGTAATGTTGGCATTAGTCTTTCTCAATTGCCTAAGCACTTCGTCCTCCTCTTCTTGCAGGTCGAGGTGGCGATTACCTTCCAAGTCCCCCAATGGGTTGTCAGATTCTAGATGCGGAGGCTTGAAATGGCGACCTCCTCTAGTTATGTGCTCTACCTCGTCATCGCTCACCCACATATCATCAATCTCACCTACGTCCCCCATGAGGTCATCCCATGTGATTGTGTCGATCTCTTCCACTTGGACTTCCTCTGGTAACTCATCCCAACCTGTGGGGATTATAGGCTCATCAGGGATGGGGTCGGGATAGAGTACATAGTAATCAAACTTTCCGGACGACTCTCCCAACAAACCCACTTTAGGATCTCCTGCCTCGAACCTTTCTTTCAATTGTCGCTGCATGGACTTCTTTGGCAATACCAAAAACTTTTGATCAATAAGGTCTTGAACTACCTTTTTCAGTATAACACAGTCCTCCGTATCATGTCCGGGCGCCTGATGGTACAAACAGAATTGGTGAGGAGTCGAGGGCCTCGGCTTTGAATGGCATGGCAATATGAGCCCTTTATCACGGCATTGGTGGAAAACTTGAGCCAAGGTCATGGGAAGTGGCGTGTATTGCCTTATGGGTTGACGGGATTGGGATGAGCCAAGGTCGATGGCATTTATGTTGTTGGGAGGAGGCATATTGTGAGTGGGAAGGGGATTTCGAGTGACATTTGGGCGATTTGGTGCGGTGGGTGGTGAAATGATCTGCTTGTCGAGCAAATCTTGAATTTCATGGTGGAGGCGGTAACAACGGTTGGTTAGATGGCCTTTGGCTTGGTGGAACTTGCAATATTCATTTTCATTGTAGTTCTTGGGCAATGGGTTTGGTGGAGGCCTTGGGTCGAGGGGTTTCAGGAGGTCACGGCTTCTCAGCTTTTCAAAGACTCTTTCGAGTGGCATATATAGCTCGGTGAATTGACGAGGTGAGGTGGAGTCATTTAGGGAGAAAGGGCGAGTGGGTTGGGTGATGGTATTAACCTCAGCATTGGGTTTTCCTCCAAAGTTTGTCCTTCGACTCCTTTGGATTTCCTCCGTTTTGATTGTTCCATCAGCAATTGCATCTTCAACTTGTGTGCCAGCCCCAACAAGAGCCTTGAAGTTCGGAAAGTAGTGAGCAAAGAGGTGCTTGTGATATACGGGCAGCAAGTTCTTCACCACCAACTGAATCTGTTCTTCCTCATTCGGTTTGTCTGTCATCTTGGAAGCCTTTTGTCTCCACCTAGTGATGAAGGCGGAGAAAGTCTCATTAACCCCTTGCTTAGTGGTTTCCAAGTCCCTTCGCGTGACATCCACTTCAATGTTATACTTGTAATGGTCCGTGAATGCATTGCACACATCCTCCCAAGTCTTGGTTCTATTCTCCTCTAATGACAAAAACCATTTCAAGGCGGAACTCGCTAATGACTCATGAAACATTTGAGCCAATAACTCATCGTTCGCCCCTCGAGGGTGCATAGCTCGCACATACATCTTGAGGTGGGTTTTAGGACAGCCAATCCCATCGAATTTTTCCAACTCCGACATCTTGAATTGTAGCGGGATGCGAGCTTTTGGGAACAAGGACAAAGTACGGATGTCCACCATATCATCAGACCTGCGGATTCCCTTCAGAGTTCTTTCTAAGGCCTCGACCTTGTTTGCCAGGACGGTTGAGCTTTCCCTTGATGTGGCTTTGGTTTCCCCTTCCTTGGTCTTGGGTAGTTCTCCCCCTTCTCCTAATGGTTCCTCAGCGGATTCAGACTCATTGGATCCTTGATTGTTATCAGTGGCACGGGCCCTAGATTCGGGTTCAGAGTTCTTCTGTTGAAGGTCTTGAGCTAACTTGAGTGCGGTCTCGGATACCTGGGTAGTGTGATCAAGCTTTTCCATGATAGCTTTCAAAGCGGCCTCAAGGTTGAAACCCCGGTTGCTAGTTCTTTCTTCAGTCATATCCGACTTAGTGATGGAATCAGCACTGACTAGGCGCCCTTGTTGATCGCGGATCCAAGCCAGCACGTCTCTCCCTCTAACATAGGGTAAATACTCAATTTTTCAGCCTAAGGGTCCATCCTAAGCTTCCATAATTATCTCAAAATTTTTACAACGTACACCCTTAATTAGTTCTCTTAACCAATTACCTTTGCGGGGGTCATGGGGAAGGGTACGTATTAAGGATGTAGGGTGTAAAGTTTCCTTTAATTACCCACTCAATCAACAAAGCATGGCAACACATCACAAACACGGCAGCATATCATCACAACAATGTGTGTGCATATAGGTGATCCAACGGTGTCCTAGAAGGCCCATTACATGCAATTCTTTCTTTTAAGAGGGTAGGCTAGGGTCCTCAACTTTGCTTGTACCAATCTTTATACCTAACCACATGTGACATCAGGAATGTCGCGTGGGTCCAGCAGTACATGATTGATCCATTTGATATACCCAAGGGCAAGCCCAAGGGTACTTGGCAAGAGAGGTTTGATAGCTTCGCCCAACACATGGAATCAGGAAAACCAAGGTCGAACTAGGCTATCAGTTGGCAAGGATACATCGAGGGACAATCGAGTGATCATGCAACAGTAGCGCACACAATGCAATAAATGAAAGCACACAATCAAGCTGATGCAATGTGATTGATTTTAATTAACAATAAGAAATTAATTTAGCCCAATCAAATTAAATGAGTCTAGCCCTCGATATCCCCAGTGGAGTCGCCAAACTGTGAACCCACGAAAAAGCGCGGAGCCCACAAGGGTTTGGCAAGAATTATATAAGGGGTTTAAAGACAACAAACAAAAAAGGGAGTCGCCACCTCATTTTTTAGGGAAAGAGGAAAACCACAAAAATGTTTTATTTTTAAAACCACATGACTCCATTAAAGGAAAAGCAAAGTCTTTGAAACTAGAAAATTGGATTCGGGGGCTAAGTTACGATGTGGGAAGGTTTTGGGCAAAAGCCCATAGGCACCCACATCGCCCGAGTTGGTCTCTTAATTTAATTGGGCTAACTTAATATCTTTTCCACTCAAATATCATCATATATCATCACAAGGCAGCATGCATATCATATACTTCATCCAATCATCTTATGCACAATCACTCAAATAAAACAAAACAGAAGAAAAAAAAGAAAAGAAAAGAAAAGCCTAGGATACTTGGATCCTAGGACGGACTTGAGCCTCACGAAGAGCGCCTACGTACCATACAGCGAAATACATGGATCAAAGTCCACGTAGTTCGAAAAGAATAGGGTTACAACCTAATACAAACCTATGGTAAAAACCCTAGGTTTCCTTATTTGAAAGAGAATTGAATAAACAAGTTTGAATTTAGGAAAACTTCCACAAAATGGAAACCTTGATAAAAAAACCAGAATTTATTATTGAAGGAAACCTTTGATAATTACCATAAGCTTGTATTAAGAAGTAACCCTAGGAGGGAGAAGAGAAAAGAAAGAAAAAGAAAGGTGAATTGGGGCACCTTCAAACCCTACTTACCTGAGCGCACAAGCTCCAATCATTAGCCATTTCAGACCATAGCAGCCCTATTTGCAATAGGACAAGCATTGTACCTGTTTGCACCCTTACAAGTGCACAAAATCATGCAAAGAAAGCAAAATACTAATCTGGATAGAACCTTGACAAGGCCTAAAATCATCCATTAATCATGCAAACAACAAGAATAATGAATAACTAAGGACTCTAACTCAATCCTACATGCAGTGACTCAACTAACATGCATAAAAACCTATCAAAGACACACTAACAAGCATAAGAGACTCCAATAACATCAATAAACATGATAACAAAGCATACTCTAATAAAAAAGATGATATTTTATGTAAAATATGAAAATAAACCTTCCTACGGCGAGCTTTCTTAAGCGAAACTATCCTAGGATAATTTCACGTAAGGAAGTCATTATGGGGAGGTGCAATCAGCATATCCTACGTAAAATATATACCCTAGAACACAACAGAAAGGATTTCATGCTTAAACACATCACAGAAGACTCTCATGCAAAACCTCACTCAACGAAAAGGATAATTATCCTTAGAAAAGGATAATGTCTCCAAAAACCCTATAAAATAGACTATATGAATGCAAACCTAGCATGATTGAACTATATGCAGCATATATAGAATAACTATGATGAGCAACAGCTCAAAAAGCTAAGCTAAGCATGCTGTATAAGACCTATGCGATTTCAGGGTTATCGAAACCCTAATCTCACAAATATGCATAAAAACCTACTAAATGACTCTAAGACATGCTCAAATTATCATGAATATCATTCATATCATATATATTAACTAACAGGAACATCAATTCATGATAACAATCACAGCAACCTAAACATGTGAACTATGCATGATTTAAGAAGATAGAACGAATAAGGCTATCAAATCCTTAGTAAACTAGGGATTATCAAGCATATAAACCCATGAACTATCCTAAAATCATTCATATAATGTCATGAAAACATTAAATTCAATCCATAAGAAGACCAATTGCATGCACCATAACTATCCTAGAAGAAGAAGAAGAGAGAGGAGAAGGAGAAGCAGAAATTCATGTTCAGCATTAAAGGGATAGGCTTACCTCTTGTAGACTCTTCCTTGTCTTCAATCCTCTTGTTTCCTTGCTTGCTTGGGGTTGAAGAGCCTCCTCTTGAAGTCCTTCTAGCTCTCCAAACTCGTAGCTCCCTCTCTCTCTCAGTGTAAAGTGCAATTAACCTCCTCCTATGTGCTGAATATCATGTCCTTTATATAGAGAACTGACCCCCTAAACCAATGGCTAGGATTAATTCATTAAATAATGATCCTAGGGCTATTAGAGACTCTCTTGGTGCTCAAACAACTCAAACCTACACACTCCTAAGCTCAGACAAGTTGTTTTGGCGGAGGAAACCGTCAAAAGAGGGATAGAAGAGTCAAAGTTCGAGTTGAGGACGGACTCTCTCGGGTGACCAACTAGGCTTGGACGGTTAGCCGTCTGGGCTTGGACGGCTGACAGTCCAGCCCCGGACGGTTACCCAAGGCCCTCCTATTTCCGCTTCGGTTTTGACTTCCACTTGCTTCAGAAGTCCTAAAATCTTCAAATTAAGTCCGATTTTGACGAAATAAAAGCCAAAACGACCGTGTTTCGAAGGGGAACACATTTTTAGGCATTTTAGGACAAAAATCCTCAACCATGGGTGCATGGTTAGGTTTTACAAAGGTGGTTAACCATAGTGCTTCACCGTCGCTAAGCTGGGTTTGTACACAAGGTCGAACCGAATGCTTTCCCAATCGAAAATTGATCTTTCTAAACATGTTTAGGACATAAATAAAGCCCAATTGAAGTTAAATGAGAGAAAATTGGTTGGGTCTTATGAGTCAATTTGAGCAAACCAAGAAAGGGTCTTTTAGCCAACCCGAACCATTATGAGCCGAATTGATCTTAAACTATTAATTCATGAAATTGAACCTATATATGGACTCTATATAACCATATGAACTTGATGGAATGACTCGGGATTCATTCCAAGGTCAAATGGAAAATATACGGCTTAAAAGACGATTATGCCCTTCAAGTCGCAAAAGTTCTTATTGACTATCGAAATGAACTCCAAATCACTTCAAAATTCATACACATGATATTCAACGTCATAGAAACTCAATGCAAAAGAGTAGACTCGAAAAGGACTCAAAATCCTACATGAAATGATATGTCCTAGCTAAGGTGACAAAAATGGGGTGTGACAATACCAATTTTATCCTCAAGTGTACAAAATATTGAAAAAGTAAAATATTTATAAGAAAATGTATTTTAAAAAATCAGTTAAAAAAGTTTGGCTTTTTGAATGGGAGAATAATTTTGAAACATTACTATAAATAAATAAATAAATAAGGACAGTAAAAAATGAACAAAGGGAGTAATTCGGAAATTTATTATTGAAATGGATTTAAGATATATTGGTGTTTTGATTTTAGGTGATGGAAAGATTTGAATTTTGCAACAAAGCTACCTTTTGCTAGTGACAGAATAGTGGAGTGCTACTTTTGGATATTGGGGATCTACTTTGAGCCTGAGTATTACCTCAGTAGAAGGACACTTACCAAAGTTATTTCCACGACCTGGGTTATGGATGATATCTTTGATTTGTATAGTACAATTGAAGAACTTGGGCTCTTTATGGAAGCCGTCGTGAGGTTTGTTAAACTTGAACTTCACTTGTGTTTTATATGCCTCAATTTTTAACAAAACATATATATATGGCCTTTAATATATGGAGAAGAATGTAAAAGAAGAATCAGTGCTGCTGACCCTTTGGACTTAGGCTTTATTGAATTTATTTGAGTTTGATTTTAGGTGGGATATGAGCACCATTGATCAAGTCCCCGAATACATGAAAATATTCTATCGGGCACTCTTGGATATTTACAACGAATTAGAGGATGATTTGGCCAAAGAAGGAAGATCCTACCGCCTTTATTATGCAAAAGAAGCTATAAGCATTCTTTGTAATTATCCTATATATGATAGGAAATTTAACTAAGGGAAAAAAAAAAAACAAAAAAACGAACTATGATCACAATTGACACTGTTTTTCACAATGCTTAATAATTGACTTTAATGAGAATTTTGAATTTCTTGGTTGCATGAACCAGATGAAAAATTAAGTGAGGGCCTACCTTATGGAAGCAAAATGGTTGAGTGAAAAATATGTGCCAACAATAGAGGAGTATCTGCACGTTGCATCACCCAGCTCAACTTATCCCTTGTTCACAACCACATCTTTCGTCAGAGTGGGAGATTTTGTAACCAAGAAGGCTTTTGAATGGGCTCTTCATGAGCCCAATACTATTGTTAATGCTAGATCAATAATTGGCAGGATCATGAATGACCTAGTGTCCCATGAGGTTCGGATTAAAGACAATTCCTTTTTTTTTTTTTTTTAATACTTTTATGACAGGAGGTTTCGAGATGCTTATGCATTCGATTAATCTTCTAAGCATATGTAGTCTCTCCCATCCCATATGCACTAGGTACTTACAGGACATAAGTCTATAGGGGTGGCCTTGAGGAAGAATGGTGAGAGTTTAATCCAAGACCTCTTGCTTAGCAAGAGACCCAAGGACCACTTGGTCCACCCTTTAGGATTAGATTAAAGACAATTCAAATACACAATTCTCTCTTCTTGGCAACCAAAGAGCTCTTTATCTTATTTTTAATGATCAGGCCGGCTTATTAAACAAAGAAAAAAAATATAAATTTAATGATCAAAATAGAAGGGCATCTATGCCTAAGGTGTGCAGTTAGTTTCGGTGCTCCTGGTTTGCTTTGCGTTTGCTTTAGTTTGGTTTTGAACTAATTTAGAGCCAAATGAATAAGGTCAATTATACAATAAACTAAATCTCAACGCAGGACTAAACCAATGTTATCAAAGAACCAAAGTACAAAACCAAAGAATATATGATTGGATATTTTGGACAGGTTTCAATTTACTAGAAAAAAAAAAATTAATATCTTAATCTTTTATCATTATTAGTTTAAACATGTCTAGTCCTATAAGGACGACATTTGGCTTGTAACCCATTAATATGTAGGATATATGGTACAATCTGTTTATACATTATAAGATACAACTCCTAATATATGATACAAATATATATTAAAAAAATCAGTGCGTGTCGACGAGATTGGATCCCTCCCCACGCCACCCCTATAGCTTCCTCTACCCCGTCCTATGAGCCTAGCTAGGACAGTTTCTTTGGTAAACTTGCCGAGTCTGGTTTCCACAGTGGCACGGTGCCTTCGGTTATTCTTTGGTTTCCCATTTAATCAAAGAATTCTTCTCTGTTGGCAATTAATATTACTATTTTTTACTAGGTGGCAATGACTAATTAGTGTCATTGGGCGTTGTTGTATGTAGTTTGAGCAAAAGAGAGAACACATTGCCTTAGTTGTAGAATGTTACATGAAGCAACATGGGGTCTCAAAGCAAGAGGTACATGAGGAGCTGCAAAAACAAGTCACAAATACATGGAAAGACATAAATCAGGAATGCCTCAAACCGACCACGGTCGTCCCAATGACTCTCCTCACGCGTGTTCTCAACCTTGCGTGAGTGAGTTAATTATGTGGTGTACAAGGATGGCGATTGCTCCGCCAATTCCAAGTTGCTGCTGAAAGATTATATAGTTTCACTGCTTATCGATCCTGTGGCAATATAAGCATGGAATAGAGCATGCATTCTCTCTACACTCTAGCTATCATTTTGTATGGTTTGCGGTCTGCCTTTAATAATGTAACATTGTTTTCTATCTTTAGGCTTGAATGGTTGTTGTTTTTCACGTTTGAATAGTTGTTGTTTTCTTGTTTTGAAGGGAATAAATGGCATGTCATGCAGTCGATGTATTGAACCATAAGTGTTACCTGATCTTTAAGTTGATGGTGATTGATTTGGTAATTTAATTATCTTTATATATATATATATATATATAGGGAGGGTGCCATTGACACCTAGTGTAAACCCTTTTACATTTACACCCGTCAATATCTTTTTATAGAAATCATATTTCACCAATCCAACCGTTGGATTACATATTCTTGTCATGCACGCCATGCATGCCAAATTTCAAATTAATCAGACATTAGGAGCTATGTCGTCCATAAAGTGTTCAAAATTAAAGATTTATTTATTAAAAGAAATGTAAGTTTCCGATCAAACACTTCCCAATATCCGATTAACTTGAAATTTGGCATGCATGACGTGGATGATAGGAATATGTAATCTAACGATTAGAAAGATATTGACGGGTGTAAGTGTAAAAAGTTTCACACCGGCTGTCAATAGATCCCTCCCCATATATCATATCATGTCTTGAAGCAATGGAGCAACAACGTACCCAAAAATAAAGTAAAGGAGTAGAACGTAGATTCTAGTCCAAGGAGATTCCTAGGGATAATATTAGAAATTAATCATTCATTTGCGTTTGATTTACAAGAAAGTTGTAAATATAAAGTGTCAACTTTCCTAAGATACTTTTTCCTATTAAAAATGCAGGACATGTTTTGTGCAGAAAAGAGTCAAGGCTTATTTGGGTATCCAATTCAAAATTAGACAATTCCACAAATTTTACATAGTATCAAAAACACAAATTGATAACCTTGAATAAAAATATTTAAAAAATTTAGAGTCATCCCTATAATTGATGTTAAGGATCAATTCCTAAAAATACATGAAATGCTACTATTTTGAATTTCCCCTAGTATCTGTGATGATGACCTTTTCTTGAATTTGTTAATTTAATGTGCTGAATTTGTGACTTCTAATATTATGTAAAATATCTTAAATTATCTAGTTTCAAATTGGACACCCAAACAAGTCCTTAGTATGTGGTTATTTATATTTCTCACAAAATTTCTACTAACCAAACACATGAAAATTGAAAAGAAAATTTTTATTATACTTTCCTTTTCTTTCTTTCTTTCTTTCTTTCTTTTTTTTTTCTTTTTTTTTTTTTTTTTCTTTTCCCCTCAATCAAACATAGCCTCAATTACGAATTTGTCTGAATTTGGTATATCATCAGATCCAAGAGTCCTCCAAATAAAGCCTTTTGGCTTTTGGGCCTTTATAGGGGAGGATTCGCTATGGAAGGCCTCTATTGGCACCCAAAGACTTGCTTTTCATCCCCCATTTATTTTACACTTTAAGATTTTATGAAAAATACGTAAAGTTGTCAGAAAAACTGACCATGATACCTATTAGAAAACATCATTTTGAATAACTTTTTGAAAGAAAGTTTTTCCAAAATCTATCGTTTAAGAGGACTTTTTAATCATTTATGATGCAAATACTATAAATGGCAAAAAAGTCTACTTAAACAATAGATTTTGGAAAAATTTTCTTCTAAAAAGTTGTTCAAAATAATGTTTTTTAATAGAGTACGCTATCCATTTTTATGAAAACCTTTTATATTTTTCATAAAACCTTAAAATGTAAAATAAATGAGGGATAAAAAGCAAGTCTTGGGGTGCCAATAGAGGCCCCCTTCGCTATGACCTAGGTAGATGGTATATGGGCTCTGTAGCGCCAAGCCAATAAAAAGGCTCAAGGTCCTATAAGCTGCAAACCTGCCATCACCATTCACCCCTACCACCTCAGGGTTACTAACATAAGGTAGTGGCTGGGATTGTAGCCCAAATCCAATTGAGTGGCTTTGGAACCAGGGCCAACGATCTGGCCAACCATTTCAGTGGTTCAAGCAGTGCATGTGCACAATACATTGTCTAGTGGTCTTAATTGTGAAGATCTGGTCATCCTTGTGATTGCATTATGCCTACATTCACGAATAGCGGAGACCAATTTGATTAGTACTCCTAAAGAGATTACAAAGCGACTTACAAACCCTAGATAAAGAACTTTAAAAAGCCAGAACATTTGGAATTTAAAAAGGATCAAATCCATAGTATTATACTTAAATAAAATTCTCTAATTCAACCGAAATGGGCACAAAAAAATTAAGTTCCATTGAACAACACCAAATTGAAGTACGTTGATTTACATGAGGCCAATTCTATGGTACCCAAGTAATAAATTGGGTATCATACCCACAAGGTCACTTTAAATGATAAGTAAGTCACTTCAAGTAATAAGTCAGCTAATTCAAATGATAAGTAAGTCACTTCAAATGATAAGTAAGCCATTGTGGCCACTTCAAATGGTAAGTGAGCCATTTTAAATGGTAAATAGTATGGTACCCTAAAATTTTTGTGGATACCATAAAATTACCCTTTACATGATCTAAGTTGAATTTATTACTCACTCAAACGTGAAATCTCTCCTTCACAAGCGGGGAGAGATGTCGTTAGGTTATAAGCCTATGTTGCCTATCGACACATCTCTATAGCCTATCGACATCTCTATAACCCACACTTAATTAGAAATCCCCCTCTAGAATTCCAAGCTTACCTTTAATGATGACAAGGGTGTCACCCACCCAGACTATTTTAGTTTTTTTTCTTTTGTTTCTGCTTCTGGCTTTGACCCCATCAATACAAAATAAATAAATAAATAAAAGTAAAAATTGTTATTACTATGGTAAATGTTATATTTTTTAAATAAAAAATAAAATAGATTGAGCCATCAAAATTATTCGGTTTAAGCCATTGGTCCAAGCCTAGTGGTGACAGAGGATTGGGTATATGTAAAATAGGTTAGAAGTTCAAACCCTTCTCATTGTACCAAAAAAAAAAAACAAAAAAATTTATTCGGTTTCATGATTTTGACCATTTCATTTAAAAAAAAAAATTTAAATTCTTCAAATGGCATAAAAAATTTTGAGAATGATTTTGAGAGTACAAAAAAAAGAAAAGAAAAGAAAAGAAAGTATACCAATTCAACTAACATATATAAATATATAATATTTTCCACGATTCAGATTGCACCGGTAAGATCCATCTATTATCATATCTTAATTTTGAAGTAAGTCCCTGATCTCCCACTTCTCCCATTATCTCACTCATTAACTTTATCTATTATCATA
This sequence comes from Liquidambar formosana, assembly GCA_039720395.1. Lineage (NCBI taxonomy): Eukaryota > Viridiplantae > Streptophyta > Magnoliopsida > Saxifragales > Altingiaceae > Liquidambar > Liquidambar formosana. The sequence goes on along the minus strand of JBBPBK010000189.1, from coordinate 59,774 downwards.
ATGGTTTCCACCTAAGAATTTCAAAGTCATATCATGATACTTTTTTTTTGCGATGATAAAAAAATAAAAATAAAAATTTTGATAAATAAATAAATGAATAAAATAGGCCATTTTTCACACTTAAATTTCAATTTTATTAATTTGAATTTGTTATGGATTTCATTCGTTGGGAACATTTACAAGCTGTGCTTGTTGCCATACATTGATTTAGGGCTTACCTAAGTTGTCTATGATTTTTACAGGTGTGCAAAGGTGCTAAGTTGACAAAAAGAGTAAAATTACTATCCAGTACATGTCAAGAAATGATGGCATTGTTTGATTTTTTTCTGTGACCTCAACTACCAGGCATTGATACACAATGCAACAGATGAAAAATGTGCAAGAAGTACGATGATGGCATTGTCAAGATCACACAAACATAGGATGGATAGTCAAGACCATACAAATCTATGATGGAATTGAAGAAGACTATTTATTGATATTCAACTTAAAAATAATAGGGGGCATTACAGATATGTCCAGCCATGAGCAAATAATTACAGTTCAATACAAATGATTACTAACTTACTAGTTAATGACTACTAACTTAACTAAGAATGATTACTAACTGTGATTGAACTGTCATTGTTTGCCCGTAGCAAGACTTATCTATAATTCCCCCAAAAATCTAATTGAAGAATTATTTTACTATATTACCCTCCATTAATTAAAGCCTAACTTGAAGCTAGAGGTTAATTTTGTCTTTTTAATCTAAGCCACTCTTTCCTTCCCCAAATTCCCCCCAAAGTGGGGACGAAAAAATCCTCCCCATTCCCTCCGTCCTACCATTCACACCATACTCTCCTAATCCCCCATACAAAACACGCTATTAGTGAGCCAGTGATAAGGGATATTGTCTCTTTTGGCGGCTACACCTGGAAATATTCATAGAAATTAGTGTACATACATTAATTGCTTCTTTCTTCTTTTTTGAAGATTTTTATTAGAAGTGCATTGAATTATTTTGAAGTTGAATTTCAATAAACAGTCTTCTAGCTTCTTCAATTCGATCATATGTTTGTGTGACCTTGACTATTCGATCATATATTTGTATGATCTTGACTATTCCATCATATGTATGATCTTGCTCATTTTTCCTCTAGTGCATTGTTTAATTGTCAATGCCTAGAATAGGTACTAGAACAGAGTGCCCTTAAGTATCTTAATGTGTATCTTCTAGAAGTTGAGGTGACAGAAAAAATCAAACAAAGCCAGCATTCCTTGACATGCACTGGATAGTAATTTTACCCTTTTTGTGGACATAGCACCCTTTGCACACCTGCAAAAACCATAGACAACTTATGTAAGCCCTGAATCAATGCATGGCAAGAAGCACAGCTCGTAAATGTTCAGTTGAGGCATTCCTGGTTGACAAACAGCTTGTAAATGTTCATCAGCATCTAAAACGCATGAGCAAAATTGTGTGCAACAAAATGGGCTCGAGGTGGAATATTCATTGCATTTTACAAAAAGCAGCTCGATGGCAGAAATCATGCATGCCGGGGCCCAGAAAATTAGTATGGACCAAGCGCCAGGATCTACGGAGAAATCTTGCAGCGGCTGGATCACAAGCAAGGTATCCACCTCTAAAACATGTTTCTGACCCACACTTAAACAGTGGGGAAAATATGAAAAAAAAGCGTTCAAAACTTTCTTTTTTATTTTTTATTTTTATTAATGGCAAAGAATAGAAGACCAAACAAGCAAAATCGGAAACACCCTCCAAAGAAACCCCTGACACGCCCAGACAAGCAACCTAGCTAAGAACATTGCCAAGGATAGTAACTATTTGTAAGGTATTTTAATTAGCAAGCAAAATGAAATCTTTTTTGAGTTACCTAGTTACCTATCCAAGTGAATGGTCCAGGGGTGCTACTTATTTTTCATGTAATTTAGATTTTAAATTTTATTAATAATTTTTCTTTTTCTTTTTTTTAATCATCTGGTGGAAAGAGAGCGAGGGAAGGGCAATGCTATATTAAACAGCACCTAATGTGGTAATGGATTTCTTTTAGCGATACTAAATAACTTGAAGGATATTTTTATCAACCAACTCATGTCATATCAAGTGTTATAATTTGGTACTGTTTATACAATTTCAAATAGTGATGTGCATAAAGAGAAGGAAAGAGTCAATTTTTAAACTAAATTAAAAATTTTGATAAATAAATAAATGAATAAAATAGGCCATTCTTCACACTTAAATTTCAATTTTATTAATTTGAATTTGTTATGGATTTCAATCGTTGGGAACATTTACAAGCTGTGCTTGTTGCCATACATTGATTTAGGGCTTACGTACATAAGTTGTCTATGGTTTTTACAGGTGTGCAAAGGTGCTAAGTCCACAAAAAGAGTACGATTACTATTCAGTACATGTCAAGAAATGATGGCATTGTTTGATTTTTTTCTGTGACCTCAACTACTAGAGGACACACATTAAGATACTTAAGCACATGCACTCCGTTCTAGTACCTATTCTAGGCATTGATACACAATGCAACAGATGAAAAATGTGCAAGAAGTACGATGATGGCATTGTCAAGATCACACAAACATAGGATGGATAGTCAAGGCCATACAAGTATATGATGGAATTGAAGAAAGACTATTTATTGATATTCAACTTAAAAATAATAGGGGGAATTACAGATATGTCCGGCTATGAGCAAATAATTACAGTTCAATACAAATGATTACAAACTTACTAGTTAATGATTATTAACTTAACTAAGAATGATTACTAATTGTGATTGAACTGTAATTGTTTGCCCGTAGCAAGATTTATCTATAATTCCCCCAAAAATCTAACTAAAGAATTATTTTACTATATTACGCTCCATTAATTAAAGCCTAACTTGAAGCTAGAGGTTAATTTTGTCTCTTTAATCTAAGCCACTCTTTCCTTCCCCAAATTCCCCCCAAAGTGGGGACGAAAAGGTTGTCCCCATTCCCTCCCTCCTACCATTCACACCATACTCTCCTAATCCCCCGTACAAAACACGCTATTAGTGAGCCATTCCCTCCCTCCTACCATTCACACCATACTCTCCTAATCCCGCATACAAAACACGTTATTAGTGAGACAATGATAAGGGATATTGTCTCTTTTGTCGGCCACACCTGGAAATATTCATAGAAATTTGTGTACATACATTAAATGCTTCTTTTTTTCTTTTAGAGGATTTTTATTAGAAGTACATTGAATTATTTTTAAGTTGAATTTCAGTAAACAGTCTTCTAGCTTCTTCAATTCCATCATATGTTTGTGTGACCTTGACAATGCCATCATCATACATGTTGCACATTTTTCATCTAGTGCATTATATTGTTTAATTATCAATGCCTGGAATAGGTACTAGAACAAAGTGCGCTTAAATATCTTAATGTGTATCTTTTAGAAGTTGAGGTGACAGAAAAAATCAAACAAAACAATCATTTCTTGACATGTACTGGTCCTACTGGATAGTAATTTTACCTTTTTTTGTGGACTTAGCACCCTTTGCACACCTGCAAAAACCATGGACAACTTATGTAAGCCCTGAATCAATGCATGGCAAGAAGCACAGCTTGTAAATGTTCAGTTGAGGCATTCCTGGTTGACAACCAGCTTGTAAATGTTCATCAGCATCTAAAACGGATGAGCAAAATTGTGTGCAACAAAATGGGCTCGAGGTGGAATATTCATTGCATTTTACAAAAAGCAGCTCGATCGCAGAAATCATGCATGCCGGGGCCCAGAAAATTAGTATGGACCAAGCGCCAGGATCTGAGGAGAATTGAAATCTTGCAGGGGCTGGATCACAAGCATGGTGTCCACCTCTAAAACGTGTTTCTGACCCACACTTAAAAAGTGGGAAGAATATATGAAAAAAAACGTTCAAAACTATATATATATATATATATATATATTTTTTTTTTTGTTTTTAATGGCAAAGAATAGAAGACCAAACAAGCAAACTCGGAAACACCCTCCAAAGAAACCCGACACGCCCAGACAAGCAACCTAGCTAAGAACATTGCAAGGGTACTAACTATTTGCAAGGTATTTTAATTAGCAAGCAAATTGAAATCTTTTTTGAGTTACCTAGTTACCTATCCAAGTGAATGGTTCAGGGGTGCTAGTTATTTTTCATGTAATTTAGATTTTAAATTTTATTAATAATTTTTCTTTTTTTTTAATCATTTGTTGGAAAGAGAGCGAGGGAAGGGCGATGCTATATATAGCACTATAATATAGAACCACATAAACACCACCTGATATGATAATAGACTTTTTTTAGCAATACTAAATAACTTAGAGGATATTTTTGTCAACCAACTCATGTCACATCAAGTGCTATAATTTGGTACTATTTATACAATTTCCAAATAGTAATGATGCATAAAGAGAAGGAAAGAGTCAATTTTTAAGCTAAATTAATAAAATATAGCTTGCCAAAATAACAATGGCTAAAATAACTAATTATATAGTTAATCCATTGATGAAATAAAAATATGATTTGATTCACTAAAATAGTCAAGGGATTAGATAACGGATGATGATCAGGTAAGCACGTACTGATATAACTTATATCAAAACTTGCTTTCAGAGTTGTACCTTGTGCATTGGTGGGATGTGAGGTACATTGAATCAATGCAAGGGGTACAACCTTTAATGCATAGTGCTGATGTAACTTATATTAGCACGTGCTGATGAGATCACCTCTGTTAGATAACTAGCCCATTTAGAGATGCTCGATCTAACCGACTAAAAAAGCATCCCCAAAAACTCCAAGCAGAAACAAAAAGCATCCCCAAAAATATAATTGAAGAATTATTTTACTATATATATTATTCTCCATTAATTAAATCCTTACTTGAAGCTAAAGTGCAATTTTGTCTTTTTAATCTAAGCTGCACTTTCCTTCCCCAAATTCCCCCAAAAGTGGGGATGAAATAATCTTCCTCCTTCCCTTCCTTCTACCATTCACACCATACGCTTCTAATCCCCCATACAAAACACGCTATTAGTGAGCCAATGATAAGGGATATTGTCTCTTTTGGCGGCTTCACGTGAAAATGTTAATGAAATTACCAAAATAACTTAACTGAACAACTTGTTCAATTTTTAATCCAAGCCATCCAAAAAGTGATCCAACAGTGTGGATCACCTTAATACAGTGTTGAGTTTTCCAAAATCTCGATCCTTCCTACCAATCATAGCACTAACAAATACCGACAAATACCCATCAGCATGAAACGCATGGCTATCCAAGGTGACAGCAGCGCTCACCCCATTTCTCCACTGACACACCTATACCAAGGAGATTTTATTTTCTTGGAAGCTTTTGTATGCCACTAGATAAAGCTATTTACCTGGTGCCCTATAAATATCTGAACATATCCCAGTTGCCCATATCAGGCCTTCGCAACCCAAAAACACACAAACTCTAGCTGCCCCATTAAACCTCTCGACTGAGTCGCCTTTTGTCCCAACAAAAAAAAAAAAAAAAGAAAAGAAAAGAAAGAGATGTCTGCTCCAGCTTCAGCTGCTCCTCTTTTGTCCCCAAACACACCTTCGGAGGTTGTACGTCATTCGGCGAAATTTCGTCCTAGTATTTGGGGCGATCATTTTATGACATACACTTCTAATGACTTGGTAAATATATCATATCTAGCTAGCTAGTTGCATTTGCGTAATTTGTCCATGTGTACATGTATGTGCATGCATAACTTGTAGATCACTTAGATTGTCTATCGATGATTGGTGGAACCTCTCGTTTGTAGGGGCGGTTGCACTAAGCTGCCCGTGTGCGCTTGTGCAACCACTCAAATAAATTTTTTTTTCATTTTTTTTTTTTAAATTTGGATAAGTAAATTTATGTAGTTGCATTTGTGTAATTTATCCATATGTACATGTGCATGCTTGACTTGTAGATCATTTAGATTGTCTATCAATGATTCGTGGAAGGTATCAATTGGATAGTCTATTTAAGCACTGGAAGCCTATATATGCACCAGATAGAAATATGGAATCCTTACTCGATGACATTAGTTTCATATAGGAACTCCATCTTGGAATTCTGAAAGAGTATCATTTTTTATACAAGTATCATCACCCTGTTGCAGGTCACATTGAGACATTTATACAATTATAAAATTAAATAAAGTAAAAATGCAGTACTGTGATGTGGTTAGCCTCTCAGATTTTCTATCCCTTAGTATTATAAAAAATGAGGGCTTACTGGGAAGGGCTATTCCCACACCCTTTTTTGCTAATATATCGATACATACCCACATTTTTTTTAGTTAATCCACACCACTTGATCTATGAGTAAAAGAGATGTTGCTTAGCCAAAAAGGTGTGGAAACCCTAAGGGGTAAATCAGTTGGCAAGGGACCATATCACAAGAAGTAGAAAATCCTGAATTCGACCATCTCCAGCTTGCAAAATTTTTTGGGGCCACCCATACAAGATTACATGATTCTCATGGCTCCTAATTCATATGGGTTGTGGGGTCTTATATGGGTTTGAAGTTTGCCCGTATGATTTTCCAACCATAAAAATAAAAATAAAAAGAATAATTAATAATAAAAAAAAATGTGTGTGAAAGTAGGTCCTCCCTTATTAAAAATTTGATACATGTATGTACGTAAAGACACTTTTTCATGCATGAAATGACAAGAGCTGCACCTAGCAACCATATGCTGACGTGCTATATATGTGACTAATTAATAATAGGCTAGCGATTGGAATGAATGGAAGCAAATGGTACAGATTCGTTTTATAATGCTCAGATGCTTATTAGTTCTTGTAATTTTCTTGTGCAGTCCATTGATGCTACTATGACAAAACAAATTGAAGAATTGAAAGCAGCAGTGAGGAGGAAGTTAGTTGCTGCTGCTGATAAGCCTTCAAAAAAATTGAACGTGATTGACACGATTCAACAACTGGGCTTGGCTTATCATTTCAAAATAGAGATCGAAGAAGCATTGGAACACATTTTCCATACCTATCATGCAGAAAATAATGATGAAGGCGATGATCTCTACCATGTTGCCCTTCGCTTTAGGCTTCTTCGACAACAAGGATACCCTGTTTCATGTGGTATAAGTCCCTTACCATTTGCTTCTTTTGAGCTCGCATATGTTTTTGTATTTGAATTTTTGATCCAAACACTACTGCACAAACCATATGTTGGGTGGTGATGTAGATATGTTTAGCAAGTTCAGAGACAACAATGGTGACTTCGTTGGCGATGTGCAAGGCATGCTAAGCTTGTATGAAGCTACACACCTCCGAGTACATGGAGAAGACATACTAGATCAAGCCTTGGCTTTCTCGACTACTTACCTTCAATCCATGGCTGCCCAATTAAGCTCACCTCTTGCAACACAAGTAATTCATGCTCTAAAGCAACCCATCCACAAGGGCATACCAAGGCTAGAAGCAAGGAAATACATCTCTATCTATGAACAGGAAGATTTCCACGACGACACTCTACTAAGGCTTGCAAAATTGGATTTCAACCTATTACAGAAGATTCACCAGAAGGAGCTAAGCGAACTTTCAAAGTAAGTTCTTTAACCATGATAGTAATTTTTAAATCTTGTAAAGGATTGGATTTATGAAGATGCATGGCATATAATAGGTGGTGGAAAGATTTGGATTTTGCAACGAAGCTACCTTTCGCTAGAGACAGAATGGTGGAGGGCTACCTTTGGGTATTAGGAGTGTATTTCGAGCCTGAGTATTCCTTAGCTAGAAGGATACTTACCAAAATAATTAACATGGCCTCCATTATCGATGATGCATATGATGCCTATGGTACAATTGACGAACTTGAGCTCTTTACCGAAGCAATCGAGAGGTTTGATACATGCACTCGTTTTATATGCCTAAATTTTAACAGAAGATATAGCCTTGAATTATATGCCTAAAATTGGTGCCACAGACGCTCAGTTTAGTGAAAGCTTTGTAGGAATTTAGTTGAGTTTAAGCTATATTATGATCTCAATTCACTCCTAGAAGCCTTAAGAAGTGTTGTAGACTCCACGAAACTCTTTAGACTCAATTAGAGTTTCCATAGATTCATTATAGCCTCACATAACTTTTTTAGGTGGGATATGTGTGCCATCGATCAACTCCCAGAGTATATGAAAACAATCTATCGAGCACTCTTTGATGTTTACAGCGAAATGGAGGAAGAGATGGCCAAACAAGGGAGATCTTACCCCGTCCACTATGCAATAGAAGCTGTAAGCATATTTGTTAACTAATTAACCTATAGTAGATGAACCAAAAAAAAAAAATTTGCAGTAGATAATTTATTTATTTTTCCTTAGTAGGCCATAAATTACCGTGTCACAATCATTATAAGTGACTCAATTTTCTTGGTTTAATGAACTTAGATGAAAAATCTAGCGAGGGCCTATCACGCAGAAGCCATATGGTGTAGCAAGAACTATGTGCCAACATTTGAGGAGTATATGCATATTGCTTTAATGTCAACAGGTTACGAAATGCTTGAAACCATATCTTTTGTTGGCATGGGAGATATTGCCACCAAGGAGACGTTCGAATGGTTGTTCAGTAATCCTCAGATTGCTAAGGCTTCAACAACAATATGCAGGCTCTTAGATGACCTAGTGTCCCACAAGGTATGATGAATTGGTCACATAGCAACCCTCTATTTCTGTTTGTGTAGTTTGAGCTACAAATATACTCATCTCCTTGAGTTCTTTTTATTTTTATTTTTATTTTTATTTTTATTGGTAGTTTGAGCAACAAAGAGGACATGTAGCATCCGCTGTTGAATGCTACATGAAGCAACATGATGTTTCGGAGTTAGAGGTATGTGAGGAGTTTCGAAGACAAGTCACAAATGCATGGAAGGATATAAATCAAGAATGCCTCAAACCAATAGCCATGCCAATGCCTATCCTTATGCGTGTTGTCAACTTTGCACGCGTGATGGATGTCGTATACAAGGAGGAAGATGGTTACACTTCTGGGATTGCGTTGAAAGGTTTTGTTTCTTCATTGTTCATTGATCCTATTGCAATATGAGCACAGAGCCTATTCTGTCATTCAATATAGGAAGCCCTTGGCTAGAAGTATATGCTTGTTTGTTTTGTTATTTCCCCCCTTGTTTGAAAGGAATAAACTGCATTTCAGTGACAGAAAATAAATTTAAACCCATCTGTAATGATTCTAGGTGAGCATTTGGAGTGGTTTGTGTTTTTAATTTGTTCTGGGTGCATGGCTTGTGTTTGCTTCATGTATCTCCATTTTCTCTAAATAATAAAATCTTTATTTATTATAACTAGTTTTTGCTGATAATAAAAAATAAAATAAATGTCTGTAATGATTTTGACCATTCCTCAATTTTCATTTTCACCGTTGATCTGCTATGGATTTTGAACGAGGATTATAGTACCATTCAATTAGCATATAAATATGTACTTGATGAAAAGGTTTAATTTTCTATAATGAGATGGTGAGTACTTTTTTTAAGGAGAAACTTTAAAGGGCTCCTTTTCTAGTTAAGAGGAGGTTGCTTGTTGAAATTTTTTGAACTTATTTTTAAAATGGGATATGAAAATATGCTATCGGCCACTCTCCATTGAAAATTGAAATGGAGGAAGGGCTTGCAAAAGAAGGGAGCTAGGCTTTACTGTACAGCCTCTATTATGCGAAAGAAGCCGTGAGAATCGAGTCCTTCTATGGTATCTGGGGTACCATACGCCCAAATACTGATATATATTAGCACATTTTCTGGTAATTTGATCATATTTTGTGGTAATCTAATTATTACAAAATCTAACCAAACTACTAAAACATGATGAATACCACTTAAGGGTAAGGTACTTGAGAGTATCATATTAAAGTCCATCACTTGGGGTCAATATCCTTATAATCCTGCTCCCTATAAATACACAAGCAAACACGCCACAATTAATAGCCCATTGCAGCACTTGAAGGAAAAAAAGGATGATGAAGAAAATGCAAGGAAAAGATAAAATTATATCAAGTTAAAGTTATTACAATTCTTGTTCTCTTTTCAATTTTCCAATGCAACCAAATAAAAAATAGTATAATTCCTCTTTTTTTTTTTTTTTTATTATGAGTAGGTTACATTTTTTTCAGCTGCTTCAGATAGGTGATTTTAAGGCACTACCTCATCATATTTTTCACATTAGATGTGTGAAATGGATAAATTCGATCAAATTAATTTTCCACGGATAGGTAATTATTAAGACACACTATCTCGTCAACCTTTGGACTTCAGTTAAAGTTGTACAGAAGATAACAAAATTTTGTCCTTGGGACCTTATAGAGTCTTCTATGCAATGATGGACATAATATGAGAAACACATTTAAATATTGTTGGTCTATAATAATTTTTAAAATTTTTCACTTTAATGACAAGACTGATGACGTGCAATGCCATGTTATTACAATATTAATTATTTTATTTTATTTTTTGTTTTGTGTTGTCCTAGTGTATTGCATCAACAATCTCAAAATATATATATATATATATATATATATTTTTTTAAAAAAAAGAAGAAGGAGGATTTGAGCATTAGTCAAGAAAATAAGACATAATTAACAATTAGTCAACTAACTTTTTTTAAAACTCATTCAATCCATTTGGCTCTTTTCTTCCAAAAATACCCTTGTCCCTTCACTCTCTCAAACTGCAACCTCTCCTCTCCCTACCCTCCTTCGATCCCAGTCGTCGATAACATCCCCACTGACATCCCCATCATCGTCCCCGTCAATTGCTCTTGTTCCAATCATTTCTCCCTACACCTTGAAAACAACATCTGAGACGTACGTACTTCATCGTGGCCAACAACATTTACCGGGGCCTAGCCTCACCATTTGCCAAGCTTTGATTACTCAAAACTCCCATGATAGTCAGAGCCTGTCGGTGGGTTTGAATCTGGTAATCCCTCTAAGCGTCTGAGATGGCATTTTTCTCATTGTAGGCGAGGTGTCGGTCGGCGAAGGGAGTCAAAGAACATGATGCGCCGAGGGTTATCCTCGAAGGAGCTATGCATTGCACCACATGGTCGTGGGTGAGCAACGATTTTGGTAGTAACATGCAGCTGGAGTTAGTGGGCAAGATCAGTTAATGTTGCTCATCATCAAATATATGCCAGGCCTTGGGCTGTAGGTGGGGATGAATACATTAGGCAACCTCCTGTTTATTTACAAGTGATCAGCTTTGAAATGAAACATGGTCTATTTCTTGGATCCGTATAATGGGCCGAATTATATTATACATGGGCCTACCTTGGTGAATTCTTTCAAAGCTCTGATGATGAGCTGTGGTGTGTTTTCGGACATCGACAAAAAGCACTGTTTTTACAAATCCTCATCTTTTTTAATTCTCTTCCTGATAACAAAGTCAAAAATTGTTGGTTGTGATTTAGTGTAGTATAATTGTTGGGGGTGTTAATGTGTGCGTGTTCTTAGAAATTTGTGTTTTGTTCATTCTTAAAACAATAAAATTTAACAATTTAGTGCTTCTTTTCAAAAGTGACAAACAATAAATTTTATAGTTTTATGAAGTGGATCGTGTCAAATAGTTAAATTTTACAGTTTTAATTTTTTTAATAATTACCTAATCAATATGGATTTTATTTCGAAGATGTCAAACGAGTAGGTTCCAATTTATTTTATTTTATTTCTCTTTAAATGGATGTGTATATTGTGAGTTATAAGTTTTAAAAAATTATAACACTAAAAAACAAAGTTAATTACATAGGGTGCCCTTGATAACCAAAAAGGGAATACCCATAGTAACAATAAGATGTTAGCATGAAAGTAAAACTAGAGATAACACAATAGAACAGGGAGAAATCTATAAATTCTCATTTCAATTCATCTTCCATATCTCTATACAATCAATGTAGAGAAGACCCCTTTTTATAGGTTTCGGATAGTATATATACATGAACCAAAAACACAAGTTATATGTACATATTAAATAGGAAAGTAAAAGGGATCGGGGGTTAAGGCAAGTGAATGGATGTGGTCATCCATTAATGCATATATGCATTTATAACACTCCCCCTTAGATGACCATACATTAAGAATATATTTCGTTAAAACCTTGCCAAGGAAAAACCTAGTGGGAAAAACCAATGGCGAAGGAAAAAGAGTACAATATTCTTGTGTATATTAGAATAGTGCCGAACGCCTCAAGAATTGCCTCATTAAAACCCTACTAGGAAAACCCAGTTAGACAAAACCATAGCGAAGGAAAAAGAGTATAGTGTGTAGCAATACTATCCTGTTAATAACTCCCCCTCATAAGAATGGTTCAATAATCAATAATTTTTCCAAAAAGATCTTTGAATCGATGCATTCCAATGTTATGCACTATCTTCTTGAATGTTGCTGTCGGTAGTGAATAAATCTGCAAGATTTTCACTTGAACATATCTGCTGGACATTAATATCACCGCTCTTCTCAAGCTCATGAGTATAGAAAAGCTTTAGTGAAATGTGTTTTGTACAATCACCTTTGATATAACCTCCTCTAATATGTGTAATGCAAGTAGCATTATCCTCATATAATATTATTGGGCTATTTTTTATAGAGGATAATCCACACTTCTCTCGAATATGTTAACTTACTGATCTTAGCCAAATCTATTCTCGACTTGCTTCATGAATTGCAAGAATTTCTGAGTGATTTGAGGATGTAGCAGATATAATTTGCTTTGATAGATCTCCATTAAATAGCAGTGCCACCACATGTAAAGAAATATTCAATTTGTGATCGACCTTTATGTGTATCAATAAAATAACATGCATCTGCATATCCAACCAATTGTGGATTTGATTCATTTGTATAGAATAATCTCATGTCAGCTGTTCCACAGAGATATCGTAATATATATTTGACTCTATTCCAATGCCATTGAGTTGGTGTAGAACTGTATCTTGTTAGTAAGTTGACTGAAAAGGCTATGTCCGGTCATGTGCAATTTGCAAGATACTATTGAGAAAATAAATCAAGACAAGCAATCATAAATGAGATTAAGGGCATATGGAAAAAAATCAAGAGAGAGCATATCCAAGAAAAAGATTGGGAAGAAATAATGGAGGAAATAAATCAAGCAATTCAATTATGAATGAGAATCAATTCTTCTATATAGTATCAGAGTGAGTCGATTGGACCTTAGGTTTTTTTCGATAGCTTCCACACTTCCAGCAGATGGCACTTTGTTGCCCGTTCGATTCAAACCTAGCTTTCTTTCCTTTAATTTATTTTTAGCTAGTATTTCACAAGGAAAAAAAAGAATGCCACCCATCCGGTTCAATTTTCCAATGCAACCAAATAAAAAATAGTATAATTCCTCAATTTTTTTTTTACTATGAGTATGTTACAATTTTTTCCGCTGCTTCGATAGGTGATTTTAAGACACACTACCTTATCATATTTTTCACATTAGATGTGTGAAATGGATAAATTCAGTCAAATTAATTTTCCTCAGATAGGTAATTATTAAGACACACTACCTCATCATATTTTCCTCGTCAACCTTTGGACTTCAATTAAAGTTGTACGAAGGACAACAAAATTTTGTCCTTGGGACTTTATAGTCTTCTATGCAATGATGGACATAATATGAGAAACACATTTAACATGTGAATCTAGTATACTTTTGAAATATTGTTAGTCTATAATAATTTTAAAAAATTTTCACTTTAATGACGTGACTGATGACGTCCAATGCCATGTTATTACAATTAATTATTTTATTTTGTCTTTTGTTTTGTGCTGTCATGGTGTATTGCATCAACAATCTCAAAGTCATTTTTACAAAAAAAAAAAAAAAAAAGGGATTTAACCATTAGTCAAGAAAATAAGACTTAATTAAAAATTAGTCAACCAACTTTTTTTAAAACTCATTTAATCCATTTGGCTCTTTTCTTCCAAAAATACCCTTGTCCCTTTACTCTCTCAAACTGCAACCTCTCCTCTCCCTACCCTCTTTCGATCCCAAACATCGACTACATCCCCACCGACGTCCCCATCATCATCCCCGTCAATTGCTCTTGTTCCGATCATTACTCCCTACACCTTGAAAACAACGTCTGAGATGTACTTCATCGTGGCCAACAACATTTATCGGGGCCTCACCCTTTGCCAAGCTTTGATCACTCAAAACTCCCACGATAATCAAAGCAATTTCACTTTTCAAAATAGACAAACATTTTGGGACAAAAAAAGTTGCAAAAATGGCCTATCTTTGTGGGATAGAAGGAGTAAAATAGAGGGAAAAACTAATTAACAAATTGTTTTAAAATTTTGAATTTAAAAATGTGAGTATGCAAGAGCTAGAGAGATGAGGTGGCTGGTTATAGAAGAGATAGTAACTACCTTATCCAACCTAAAAAACTATTTTAACCCTAAATTTTAGGTTTTTAATAGGAGTATTTCAAAATGCACAACCAACCAAAATTTCAACCCTTTCATATATTAGTATAGATTTGTGTTTAATGTGCTGGGTGCATTTGATTCAGATGTATTCAACAAGTTCAAGGACAACAAAGGTAATTTCTTGGATTCTATTGTTGGGGATGTGTGGGGCATGCTAAACTTGTATGAAGCTACCCACCTCCGAGTGCATGGAGAAAATGTACTAGATGAAGCGCTAGTATTTTGTACCACTCACCTTCAGTCTATGGCAACCCAACTATGCTCACCTCTTGCAACACAAGTAATCGATGCTCTAAAGCAGCCCATCCACAAGGGCATGCCAAGGGTAGTGGCAAAGCAATACATCTCATTCTATCAACAGGAAGATTCACATGATGAAACTCTACTACGGCTTGCAAGATTAGATTTCAACCGATTACAAAAGATTCACCACAAGGAGCTATGCAAAATCACAAAGTAGGTTTTTTAAGCTTATTATTTAATACTCCCTCTGTTCCTATTTGACTGTCACATTTGAAAAACAATTTTTTTTAAGAAAACCCTCTTAAATGCTTTTCACATCAATATAAATGTTTGAACATACCAATTTTACCCTTAAGTGTACAAAATATTGAAAAGGTAAAATACTTATGAGAAAATGTATTTTAGAAAATCAATTAAAAAAAGTCACTGATTTTTTAAATGTTACAATAATTTTGGAACATTTCTAGAAAGAAAGGAGGACAATAAAAAAGGAATAGGTGGAGTAATTCGAAAATTTTCTATTGGAATGGATTTAAGATATATTGGTGTTTTCATTTTAGGTGGTGGAAAGATTTGGATTTTGCAATGAAGCTACCTTTTGCTAGGGACAGAATGGTGGAGTGCTACTTTTGGATGGTGGTAATTTACTTCGAGCCCGAGTATTACCTCGGTAGAAGGATACTTACCAAAGTAATTACCATGGCCTCGGTTATGGATGATATCTTTGATTTTTATGGTACAATTGAAGAACTTGAGCTCTTTATGGAAGCAGTGGAGAGGTTTGTTGCATGCACTTTCACTTGTGTCATATGTGCCTCAATTTTTAACAAAACATATATATGGCCTTTAATGGAGAAAAAGGTAAAATGAAGAATTAGTGCTGCTAACCCTTTGGGCTTAGGCTTTGTTGAATTTATTTGAGTTTGAGTTTAGGTGGGATATGAGCACCATTGATCAACTCCATGAATACATGGAAATATACTATCGGGTACTATTGGATATTTACAGCGAACTAGAGGATGATTGGCTAAAGAAGGAAGATCCTACCTCCTCTATTATGCAAAAGAAGCTGTAAGCATTCTTTGTAATTATCCTATGATAGGAAATTAACCTAGGGAAAAAAAAAAAACCTATGATCACGATGACACTATTTTTCACAATGCTTATAACTGACTTTAATGAGAATTTCAAATTTCTTGGTTGAATGAATCAGATAAAAAATCAAGTGAAGGCCTATTTTATGGAAGTAAAATGGTCGAGTGAAAAATATGTGCCAACAATAGAGGATTATAATAACACGTTGCATCACCCAGCACAGCTTATCCCTTGTTCATAACCATATCTTTCATCAGAATGGGAGATTTTGTTACCAAGGAGGCCTTTGAATGGGTTCTTAATGAGCCTAATACTATTATTAATGTTGCATCAATAATTGGTAGGATCATGAATAACTTGGTGTCCCATGAGGTATGGATTAAAGACAATTCTGTTTTTCTTTTCTTTTATCAATCAAAAGAGATGCTTATGCATTCGATTAATCTTTTTGAGCATGTGTAGTCTCTCCTATCCCACATGCATCGGACAATTACAGAAATAAGTACTATGGCCGGGGGTGACCTTGAGGGAGAATGGTGAGAGTTGAACCCAAAACCTCTTGATTAGCAAGAGGCCAAAGAACCACTCGGCCCACCCTTTAGGATTAAATTAAAGACAATTTAAATACACAACTCTCTCTTCTTGGCAACCAAAGAGCTTTTTATCTTATTTTTAATTATCAAACTTATCAAACAAATAAAAATATATATATATATGTTAATGATCAAAATAGATGGGCATCTATGCCTAGGTGCGCAACTAGTTTCAGTGCTCCTGATTTGCTTTATGTTTGCTTTAGTTCGGTTTTGAACTAATTTAGAGCCAAATGAATAAGGTCAATTCTACAATAAACTAAATTTCAACGCAGGACTAAACCAATGTTTTCAAATAACCAAGGTACCAAACCAAAGAATATATGATTAGATGTTTTGGATCGGTTTCAATTTAACAAAAAAAAATTAATATCTTAATCTTTTATCAGTAGTAGTTTGAACGGGTCAATCCTATTTGGGTTGTATCCCATTAAAATGTAAGATATACGGTATAGTCTACTTATACATTATAAGGTACAACCCCTAATATATGATACAGATATAAAAAAATTCAACAAGTGTTGATGAGATTGGATCCTTAATTTGAAATATCTCAACATATAATATTTATTAAATGTAGAGGATAAGACGAACTCATCAACATGGGCTACTCTCTAGGCCTACAGAGAAGAAATTTTCATGACGGTGGTCAACAATAAGAATTTTTCCTAAGGCTAGCTATGATAGTTTCTTTGCTAAAACTTGCCAAGTCTGGTTTCCACAGTGGCACGATGCCTTGGGTTATTCTCTAGTTTCCCATTTAACTAGAGAATTCTTTTCCGTTGGCAATTATTACTATTTTTTACTAGGTAGAAATGGCAAATTGATGCTATTGGGCATTTACGTACGCAGTTTGAGCAAAAGAGAGAACACATTGCCTCAGCTGTTAAATGCTACAAGAAGTGACATGGGATTTCAAAGCAAGAGGCCGGCACATGAGGAGCTACAAAAACAAGTCACAAATGTGTGGAAAGACAAAAATCAGGAATGCCTCAAACCGACCACTACCGTCCCCATGACTCTCCTTGCGCGTGTTCTCAACCTTGCGCGAGTGAGCTATGTGGTGTACAGAGATGGCGATGGCTACACCAATTCTAAGTTGCTGCTGAAAGATTATATAGTTTCATTGCTCATCGATCCTGTGGTAATATGAGTGTGAATAGAGCATGCATGCTCTCTAGATAGCTATCAGTTCGTATGGTTTGCGATCTGCCTTTAATAATGTAATATTGTTTTCTATCTTCATGCTTGAATGTTTACTATTTTTCATGTTTGAATGGTGTTGTTTTCTTGTCTTGAAGGGAATAAATGGTGCGCATTTCAATGCCGTCTATGTATTGAACCATAAATGTTACTCCCTCTGTTTCATAATAAGTGTCTCATTTGAAAAAACACGCTTTTTAAGAAAACCTTTTTAAATGCTTTCACATCAATATATTTATTTTGAAATTCCAATTTTGCCCTCAAGTATGCAAAATATTATAAAAAGAAAGAATACCTTTTTAAGGGTATTTTAGGAAATGACTAAAAAAGAATCTTCGACTTTTGGAATGGGACACTTATTTTGAAACATCCCAAAATGGAAAGTAGGACACTTATATTGAAACGGAGGGAGTACATTGTTACCTCGTCTTTAAGTTGATGGCATGGTGATTTGGTAATTTAATTTTCTTTATATATATATATATCATGCCTTGAAGCAATGGAGCAACAACCCAAAAATAAAGTAAGTAGAATGTGGATTCCGGTCCAAGGAGATTTACAGGGATAATGTTAGAAATTGATTTTTTCATTTTCCTTTGATTTACAAGAAATTTGTAAATGTAAAGTGTCAACTTTCCTACAATGCTTTTTCTTATTGAAAATTCTGGATGTGTTTGTGCAGAAAAAAGTTAAGGCCTGTTTGGGTGTCCAATTTGAAATTAGACAATTTCACAAATTTTACATAGTATCAAAAATACAAATTGATGACCTTGAGTTAGAATATTTAAAAAAGAGTCATCATTATAATTGATGTTAAGGATTAATTCCTAGAAATACATTAAATACTACTATTTTAAATTTCCGCTAGTATTTGTGATGATGAACACCATTTTCTTGAATTTGTTAATTTAATGTGATAAATTTGTGTCTTCTGATACTGTGTAAAATACCTTAAATTATCTAGTTTCAAATTAGACACCCAAACAAGCCCTTAGTAGGTGGCTATTTATGTTTCCTACAAGATTTCTACCAACCAAAGCATGAAAAGTGAAAGAAAATTTTATTTTACTTTCCTTTTCTTTCTTTTCTTTTCCCCTCAATCAAACGTAGCCTCGATTAAGAATTTGTCTCAATTTGGTATATCATCAGATCCAAGAGTCCTCCAAATAAAGCCTTTTAGGACTTTATAGAGGAGGATTGGCTATGACCTAGGTAGATGGTATATGGGCTCTGTAGCCCCAAGCCAATAAAAAGGCTCAAGGTCCCATAAGCTGCAAACCTGCCATCACCATTCACCACTACTGGATTTGGATTTGGTGTAGTTACTGTTAGAAAATATGTGATTTTCTTTAAAGCTTCAAAACTTCGGACCACACATGTATGTACACGTACGTAGCCTACCTCGACACGGACCGGCCGGCCGTGTCGTGACATGGCACATGAGTGATATGACATGGCGTACATGTGGCTTTATGGGCTGATTTTATGAGTTTTATTCCATTAACCATTGGGTCTTAATTTCTATAATTTATGAGTATCCGTTACTAGCCGTTGGGCTTTTATTTCATGTTATTAATTGGGATGTTATAAGAATTATTATGATATTTATTTTGGGCCTTTATTAGCCCAAACCAATTTCAGCATTTTACTATTATAAATAGTGGGCTTCTCTACATGAATATAAATGGTTTTATATATAATCTTCTAAAACCTTTTCCACCATTTTTCTCTAAGAGTTTTGTTGAATTACTTTATATATTGTATTTACGGACAACTGATCGTGGATGGGTTCACCATACTCTTCTTGTGGACGTACCCATAGAAGAGAGAGCTGCGAGCTTTGGGGTTGTATCTTGGAGGTCCTATCGTCCGTCAGCACCTGTACGTAGGGAGGCGATAGTTCCTTTAGGACAGCGTGATCTCACGTGCCTTCCCACAGGCCAGCTCTTCTTACTCATTTTATTTTATTTTAATTCAATATTTCTTGTGTTGATTTTTGTTAATTTAAATTATGATTATTAAGAGATTTATCCGTGTTGAATTTCATTGTATTTGTGATTTCTCAATTTGTGTTATTAGTTGTATTCATGTTTAATTTCAATAAAGATTATGTGTCGATATTATACAAAATCCACAATTATCCCCAACAGTTACTACATGGTGTAGTAAACGTAGGATTGATGACATGTGGCAATGAGGAGAAATGGAAGGTTAAAATTCGAGGGATGCATTTCACGCTCAACACCTAGCAGCCCTCCATTTCTCCTCCTTACCCACATGTCATTGATCCTACGTTTACTGCACCATACAGTAAAAGTAGCCAACTGCACCAAATCCGAATCCCACCACTACCACCTCAAGGCTACTAACACATGGTAGTGGCTGGGATTGTACCCCAAATCCAATTGAATGGCTTTGGAACCAGGGCCAACCATTTCAATGGTTCAAGCAGTGCATGCGCACAATACATTGTTGGTTGGCCAACTGCTACTGAACCACCGGAGGTGGTGGTCTATGACACGGTTGATGTGGTATCACGGGATAACGAGAGCCGAGCAAAATGGGATTGTCAGAATACTTTTTGGCCCCACAATCCCACTTTGCTTAATTCTTGTTGTGACCCGTGATACCACGTGACCGTGTCACAGTTACATAGAAGACTCACTCTATGCCTACATTCACAAATAGCGATAATCAATTGATAAGTACTCCTCAATAGATTACAAAGCAACTTACAAACGCCAGCTAGTTCCCTTACACCCAATTGCGGCTCAGCATGTCTGTCGGCAAACTTAGATTAGGAAACGAGAGCATTCGAGATCCCACAAGGAGTTCTGTCCCCCGAATTGACTGTTTTTATGTGACCAGTTAATTAAATAGGCTTCGAACGTAAAATTAACAACTTAAAAGACGAATGTAAACAAAATTTATTCACTATCCTAACAGTACAGAAAATCAAGAAAACGGATGCAGGACCCAATCCTCATTTGACATGGATTATACAAAAGGATGAACGTCTTGCCGCTATGAGATACATGAATCATGAAACACAAAACATAGACATATCCCCGATTATTTTAAAAGGATTGAGTACCTCTGCATACAAGTACATACAACCTTAACAAAGAAACAGACTTCCTCTATAAGAGAACAATGGTGAAAGCCTCGGAGGTATGGGAAAATAATATCATCACCAAATGTCAACTGTTGGATCATGGAAAAATGAGACATGGTCAATTTATCCAACGGCTGGTATTGCAGATTTATCATTCTCCCACACCATGGGGCCATCTCGACACTGCCCCGGCCACCTTAAAAAATTAGAAACTAATTACTTCTATAGCTACCTCTATTTTGTCTGTCTCTCCTATTTTGTTTCTCAATGCCAGGCAGACGCCGAGACCAAGTTCCTTTCCTTCCAGCCCAAGAGCATAGCCCCATCCCTTTCCACCAGAGTATTATGATCCGAGTAACACCGCAGCAAGCTTCTTATCACAGAGTTGACATAGGAGCTCAGTGGGAATGGCCGAAACCCTGCCATTGTCAGCCTACACTTCCACTTGCCAAAGAGCTCATGGCGTTCCACCCTATCCTTACCCTCACAAGCAATAATATTCACAATATCCCTCGCCAAACAGTGCTGCTCCACATTGATGCGTTCTTTTCTATCCCGTGCCATGGTCACGTCAATTGACTCAAACATTGCCGAGTAGTACTCTAGTGTTTCAACAAACCTAGCGACAAAGGGTGTTGTGTTTGTGTTTGATTCTTGTTCCACCAGAGTGGTCACCTTGGGAGAAAGTGACTCTATCATTCTCAAAAGCTCATCCCTTGGATTGTTCACATCGATACTCTCATCAGGGGTGTGATGGAGCTCCAGGGGGAAGTTCACAACCAGAGCCTCACCAGGCCTGACATCAAGCATGTCCCTAGTGATATCAGGAGCAAAAACTGGCACTGGATGAAACTCCACTGGGATATTGAATTTATTAGAAATTGCTGCCAACCGTCTCCCAACTGCCTCCAAACTGTCGCCACGAGCATACTGACTTACTGGATCGTGGATCCCTGTGATCCGCACGTGGGGTGCTCCACCCGGTCTCGCTGCAAGCGCTTGTAATAGAGTAATCCACTGAGTCCCCTGAGCAATTTGGAAATCCACAATATGGATCCGGTCCTCGTTTCTGCATGCTTCGGCAATTGCTCCATTGGCTGCCATGTAACCAAACTTTAAGTAAGGGCAGATTTCATAAAGGATCTGCATGTATGTAAGCAAGTCCTTGCTTTCAGGCTCTCTACACCTAGGGTCACGATAAATGGTACTTCCTGATAACTCCTTCCTTGCTACCAGGCCTTCTACCAGGTAAGCGCCAAGACGCTGGATTGGTTCTCCACTAATAGACACAGCACCCCTAGCCTTCTCAATCAACTTCTCAAAATCATCCATCCTGTTTTCGGAGAGAGCTTTAGCACATCCAATCAGCAAGTGCTTCAGATTTCCAGGTGGGAAACCCTGCAAAGATGCTTCTTCCATTGCTTTATGACGTTTCTCAATATGACCTCCTTCGCCTGACTTCCTATACCTGGATGCAACAGATGGCTGAGGTTTAGTCACATGTAACCCCTGCGGTTCTTGGCTCCCGGCCCTAGATCTCTGACTCGGTGTCTGTGGCCGATTATTTTCTCCAAGAGAAGGATATGGTGTGGTTAGTTCATCACCATCAGCATCAGGGCCCAATAGAGCAGTCTCTAACTCTTGCAAAGCGTTTTTTATGTTCTGGCTACAATATGCATCCTGTAAAGTTAAAGTCTCACCAGAAGAGAGTAGTGAACTGTCTCTGCGACAATCTAGGGAAGGGCTTAACCGATGGAAATAACTGTTGGTCTCAAGTGAAGAGTTACAGGAAGGGCTGACTCCTGAGAGATTCTCTGTGGAGCTATGTTGCTCCTGGCTGTCGCTCAATGTAGTAACAGTGTCACAGTCAAAGTGAGTTGAAAAAGGTGAGTTTGGCGAGTTCCCAAAATCAAATTTCAAGGACCCAAACAACCTATTAGGTATTGATGGAACAGTGGGATGAGAAGCTGAGTAGGATAGGTCCTCACCAGTCACACTGTATCTGAAGAGGTGGTGTGAGCCCATGCTATGAGGTTAGCATCGGCTGTTCTATCTGTAATAGTCCTCAAAAGAGATAGTAGTAATTACGAATAATCAGCCCTGGCCTTTTGTTGGAGAACTATTGGCAGCTTTTCAATCTTCTGCCTAAAACCCTACAGATCGAATAAACCTGCAATGTGAATACCAAGGAAGAGCAGATAAAGAACTTTAAAAAGCCAGAACATTTGGAATTTAAAAAGGATCAAATCCATAGTATTTTACTTAAATAAAATTCTCCAATTCAACCGAAATGGGCAAAAAAAAAATTAAGCTCCATTGAATAACACCAATTTGAAGTACATTGATTTATTCAATTTCTTGAGACTGCAAGATTTGATGAATCTTGGGTTACGCTGGAACCTTTTGGCAGAGAGCGGTTGATAGCAAGATCTCCAGAATTTCTTGTATTTTCATCTGATCTGTTCAATTTTATGTTAAGTTCAAACTCTATTAGAAATTTTGACTTTCAGAAGAAATAATGGATATGTTTCTCCTTGCAGTCTAATTGATCAAAGTTTCCTTTCTTGTTCTATTTTTCTTCCAAATTCTATCTATTTCTCCGATGCGCTCAAGATAATTCTACATCCATACCCTTGCAAACTAGAAAAAATCATACAAAACAAAAACTTTTTTTCTTCCTAACTGTTTTGGCTTTGCATCAATAAATATCTGCTTCTAAAGAAAAGCTTCATATCTTCAAGTCACTAATTTTTTTTCTTTGATTAAAAACCCTCATAGTAAATCCTAATGGAAACTCTGCACTCTAAATATTGAAGTGAAAATCTCTGGCCAACCCAACTTAAAATTCTAGTCCCTAACTTTCAAGCAAATATGATTTTTGAAGCAACAATCTTTGGTCAATAAAATTTTCATGGTTGAAGGAGAAGTCAACATGGGCAGACTCAACAATAAAAATTTGCAAGTGGTAGATTATCATATTGGTTTAACAAGTCTACCATTTTCCAAAATTCTCTGTCTGGTTGATAAGAATATGTTAAAATTTTCAATCTTAGATTTTTTATCACTTGGGGCCCAAGAATACTAAGATGTCTACCTGCTGACCCTCGCAAAACTATTTGGCTAAATTTGTTATGAAATAAACCTAAATTGAGAGTTTGACTTGTAATAAAGAATAAAGCAGATCAAAAATAAGAACACAGGCAAATGACAATTTTACGTGGAAGCAATAAGAATTTCTATATGAGAATGGAGAGGTGACAGTGCGGCTCTCAGCCCTTGAAGATGCGTTATACATCATAACCCTAATAACCTGAGCAGGTCAAACTAGATCCCGTTTGAATCAGATCAGGTCAAACAATTCCACCAAGAAACAGGTCGTCGAGTCGCAAACTAGGTTAAATTAATTCTACACGCAAACACCACAAGATTGAATTGATTTTTTCATATTTTGCAAGCCAAACATGTTACTCCGTATAAATAGTTCTCTTCTTTTTTTCTTTTTCCTATCTTCTCTCTCTTAGGAACCAAAGGAGAGGAAACCATTGGTTTCTACACACTACAAGCTATGAATTCTATTTTTCGATAATTGCCAAGTCTTGATACAAGAATACTTAAAATAACAAAATATTTTAGGAAACTTAAAATCTCATCAAGCAAATTAAAAATAAGAATGAACAAGCAGCACCCAATAAGAGGAATCAAGGTGAAATTAAAGAGAATATTAAAACTTGCAAAGAAACAGTTTTTTTTCCATCTTGTTCTTTTCTTTTTTCTTTTTTTTTCTTTTTTTTTGGGGGGGGGGGGGGGGGGGGGGGGGGGGGGGTGGGGAGCAATAAAAGCAGAAAACTGCAAGAAGAAATAGGAAGGAAGGAAAAAAAAAAAATTGACCTAGAAATTTCTTTCATTGCAAAACAGCCCAATTGTATATTAAAAAATCATACAGGGGAGAAGGCAAAAAAGGATTTTCCTAGCTTAATTGTAATAGGCTACATACAATCATATACACATAAGTACATACATGTGTGCGTGTGTGTAGATTTAATTGTTCACTTCCACCTAAAAGAACAAAATTAATCAAGCCGACTACACAAAACCCAGATGCTCTGTTTGGTTGTTGAGAAAATGTTAGAAAAAAGCAAAGAGAGTTATCCATACATATATGCTCAAATTGATGTGAGACCCTAACATTATCCATACATATATGCTCAAACATTCACCATCCACACTGTGTCTATAAAATACTATAATCTTGGGCGCACATAGAGAAAAAGGAATATTAAAAAATAAAATAAAGGGAAAAACTTATTAAAAAATTGTTTTAAAAATTTTGACATTTTTTTTTTTTTTTTTTGATACGAACAAAAATTATATTAAAATTAAGAGAAGAAAGAACACCAAGCAACACATCCCAACACCCAAAGCACCCAAAGAAAATCCAACACCCAAAACCCAAAGAAAACCCCAACACCCACCCAAAGAAAACCCAACACACCCACCCAACACCCAAAAAACCGCCCAGCAAAACTCCAAAAAACTAACACCTGGGGAGAACAAAAAACAGAGCACCACAAAGAGAGCCCAAAAAAACAAAGAACACACTAACACCTGGAGAGAACAAAAGAAAGCTAGCTGAAACCCACAAGAAGATACAACACACAGCTCATAAGAAGAAAGCAGCAGCAGCAAGCCCTGCTAGCAACAAAGAACACCCAGACCAGCTCCAGCAGGCACCTAACAGAACAAACCCCAACAAGACAAAGAACAACGGCCCAATAGGACAACGAAGCAGCTCCAACAACCCAAGCAGAAACCAGCTCAAGCAAAAAGCACCCCCAAAAAGCCAGAAAACAACCACCCAAAAGGAAAATAGGAGAACCCAACCACCCAAAAACAGCCAACAACCCACGACGACAAGAACCACGAACCTTCAACAAAACAAAAACAAAACTGTTGGCCTCAAGGTTATATAACCAAGGGCATATCCGAGATTTTGATGATAACAAGGGATTGATGTTAGTACTAATGTTTCATTTGTCAAAATTATAATCAAAGCTAGGTACTTGAGCATAAGGATCCAAATGAAGCACAAAGGCATATCCATATCATGGAACTCAAAGCACACATGCTTATGATATCAAGGATAATCAAACGTAAAAGCATACGAGCATAGAAAGCATGCAAAAGACCTACAAACACTCAAGACCAAGCTAGCATCGTCAAAGAAGATATTTAAATAGCTATGAGTGAGGTTTTAGGTTCTTCATGTACTTGATTCCTCAAATGATCACTCCATTGACCTAGATGGACCTTAGGATCCTTGGGTAAACTTAATTCATCACTTGAACAAGGCCTAAGTTGACACAAATGAACTTGATCAATTTATACCTGTGATTTAATCATTATAAGTTCATTTCTGCCCAAATCAGTCGACTCCTTCTTGAGTCAGTCGACTCATTTGAGCAGAAGAGGTCCCCTGCTCCTGCCTTGTGATTTTGCTTAAATCAGTCCACTGAATTCCCAATTCAGTCGACTGATTTAGCAAATCAGTGGACTGAATTGAGTATTCAGTCGACTGATTGTGCGATCTCAGAACTCCAACGACTAGTTTTTGAAAGGTGGTTGAGGCATTAAATGCCACCAAACGGCTCTTTCCCGGCATTTATTGTACCAAACGGTCATATTATGCCTATTGCCTATATAAACAATGATTCAAATGCATTTATGATAACCAATACAAGAGAATTCATTGTTTTCATTCTTCAAGCCCTAAATTCATTAAGAGCATTCATTGAGCAATCAATTAGAAGAGAGCTGAGCTTTAATCTCTGTGTTATTCACTCTTAAAGAGAGTTTCTTTGTACACAAATCTCATCTCTACAAACTTGTAATCAAGGGTTGGTGATAACCCCATTCTTTGCACTTGAGAAAGTGTGGCTGAACAAGTGTTGGTTGAAAGCATTTGATTTGTAAAGGTTTGCTGCTCCACCTTGAAGGAGAGTGATAGTGGATTGGTGAATCCTCAAGCGAGCTCTTGAGGCGAGGACGTAGGCGGGAAGGCTGAACCTCGTTAAATCTTGAGTTTGCATTCTCTTTCTCTCATTCTCTCTACTATTTATTGTTAAGATATCTCTATTTGCTATAATATGATTTTTGTTTGCTATTATACTTTTTAATTGGCCAATAACCCTATTCACCCCCCCTCTAGGGTTGTTTATTTGGGACAACAAAAACCCCACTTAAACTTCTTCTTGATACTTCTCAAATTGGTCCCAATCCCTCGCTCCCAACTCGGCAATCCTGTTAATAACTTTAAAAATGTGGGTATGCAAGAGAGATGAGATGGCTAGTTACAAAAGAGATAGTACCTACTTTATCCAACCTAAAAAGCTATTTTAACCCTAACTTTTAGGTCTTTAATAGGAGTATTTCAAAATGAACATCCGACCAAAATTTCAAACCTTGTTATATATTAGTATAGATTTGTGTTTAATGTGTTAGGTGCTTCTTGATGCAGATGTATTCAATAAGTTCAAGGACAACAAAGGTAATTTCTTGAATTCTATCGTTGGGGGTATAGTGGGCATGCTAAGCTTGTATGAAGCTACCCACCTCCGAGTGCATGGAGGAGACGTACTAGATCAAGCACTGGCATTTTGTACCACTCGCCTTCAGTCTATGGCAACCCAACAATGCTCACCTCTTGAAACACAAGTAATCCATGCTCTAAAGCAACCCATCCACAAGGGCATGCCAAGGGTAGAGGCAAAGCAATACATCTCATTCTATCAACAAGAAGATTCACATGATGAAACTCTACTAAGGCTCGCAAAATTAGATTTCAACCAATTACAAAAGATTCACCACAAAGAGCTATGCGAAATCACAAAGTAGATTCTTTAAGCTTATTAATACTCCCTCCATTCTTGTTTGACTCTCACATTTGAAAAACATGTTTTTTAAGAAAACCATTTTAAATGCTTTTACATCAACATAAATGTTTGACCATACTAATTTTATCCTCAAGTGTACAAAATATTGAAAAAGTAAAATACTAACCAGAAAATGTATTTTAGAAAATCAGTTAAAAAAATTTTGACTTTTTGAATGGGAGAATAATTTTGGAACATTACTATAAATAAATAAATAAATAAATAAATAAATAAGGACTATAAAAAATGAACAAAGGGAGTAATTTGGAAATTTATTATTGTAATGGATTTAAGATATATTGGTGTTTTGATTTTAGGTGGTGGAAAGATTTGGATTTTGCAACAAAGCTACCTTTTGCTGGAGACAGAATGGTGGAGTGCTACTTTTGGATGTTGGGGGTCGACTTTGAGCCTGAGTATTACCTTGGTAGAAGGATACTTACCAAAGTTATTAACATTACCTTGGTTATGGATGATATCTTTGATTTGTATGGTACAATTGAAGAACTTGAGCTCTTTATGGAAGTTGTCGCGAGGTTTGTTAAAGCTAAACTTCATTTGTGTTTTATATGCCTCAATTTTTAACAAAACATATATATATGGCCTTAAATGGAGAAGAATGTAAAAGAAGAGTGCTGACCCTTTGGGCTTAGGCTTTATTGAATTTATTTGAGTTTGATTTTAGGTGGGATATGAGCACCATTGATCAACTCCCCGAACACATGAAAATATTCTATCGGGCACTCTTGGATATTTACAGCGAATTAAACGATGATTTGGCCAAAGAAAGAAGATCCTACTGCCTTTATTATGCAAAAGAAGCTGTAAGCATTCTTTGTCATTATCCAATATATGATAGGAAATTTAACTAGGGGAAAAAAAAAAAAACAAACAAACAAACAAACTATGATCACGATGACACTGGTTTTCACAATGCATACTGATTGACTTTAATGAGAATTTTGAATTTCTTGGTTGAATGAACCAGATGAAAAATCAAGTGATGGCCTATTTTATGGAAGCAAAATGGTTGAGTGAAAAATATGTGCCAACAATAGAGGAGTATCTGCACGTTGCATCACCCAACTCAACTTATCCCTTGTTCACAGTCATATCTTTCGTCAAAATGGGAGCTAGATTTTGTAACCAAGGAGGCTTTTGAATGGGTTCTTAATGAGCCCAATACTATTGTTAATGCTGCATCAATAATTGGCAGGATCATGAATGACCTAGTGTCCCATGAGGTACGGATTAAAGACAATTCCTTTTTCTTTCTTTTTTTTTTTTTTTTTACTTTTATCACAGGAGGTTTCGAGATGCTTATGCATTCAATTAACCTTTCTAAGCATATGTAGTCTCCCCCATCCCATATGCACCAGGTAATTACAAGACATAAGTGTATAGGGGTGGCGTTGAGGAAGAATGGTAGAGTTGAATCCAAGACCTCTTGCTTAGCAAGAGACCCAAGGACCACTTGGTCCACCCTTTAGGATTAGATTAAAGACAATTCAAATACACAATTCTCTCTTCTTGGCAACCAAAGAGCTTTTTATCTCATTTTTAATGATCAAGCTTATCAAACAAAGAAAAAAATATATATTTAATGATCAAAATAGAAAGGCATCTATGCCTAAGGTGTGCAACTAGTTTCAGTGCTCCTGGTTAATTTGCTTTACGTTTGCTTTAGTTCGGTTTTGAACTAATTTAGAGCCAAATGAATAAGGTCAATTCTACAATAAACTAAATTTTAATGCAGGACTAAACCAATTTTTTCAAAGAACCAAAGTACAAAACCAAAGAATATATGATTGGATAATATGGATAGGTTTCAATTTATCAGAAAAAAAAAAATAATATCTTAATCTTTTATCATTATTAGTTTGAACACGTCCAGTCCTATAAGGACAACATTTGGGTTTTGTACCCCATTAATACGTAGGATATATGGTACAATCTGTTTATATATTATAAGATACAACCCCTAATATACGATACAAATATATATTAAAAAAAATCAATGCATGTTGATGAGATTGGATCCCACCCCACGCCACCCCTATAGCTTCCTCTACCCCATCCTATGAGCTTAGCTATGACAGTTTCTTTGCTAAACTTGTCGAGTTTGGTTTCCACAGTGGCATGGTGCCTTCGGTTATTTTTTGGTTTCCCATTTAAACAAAGAATTTTTCTCCATTGGCAATTATTACGTACTATTTTTTACTAGGTGGAAATGACTAATTGGTGTCATTAGGCGTTTTCGTATGCAATTTGAGCAAAAGAGAGAACACATTGCCTCAGCTGTAGAATGCTACATGAAGCAACAAGAGGTCTTAAAGCAAGGGGCACATGAGGAGCTACAAAAACAAGTCACAAATGCACGGAAAGACATAAATCAAGAATGCCCTCAAACCGACCACGGCTGTCCCAATGACTCTTCTCACTCGTGTTCGCAACCTTGCACGAGTGAGTTATGTGGTGTACAGGGATGGCAATGGCTAGCTATACCAATTCCAAGTTGCTACTGAAAGATTATATAGTTTCATTGCTTATCGATCCTGCGGCAATATAAGTGTGGAATGGAGCATGCATGCTCTCTACTCTCTAGCTATCATTTCGTATGGTCTGCGGTCTACCTTTAATAATGTAATATTGTTTTCTATCTTTAGGCTTGAATGGTTGTTGTTTTTCACGTTTGAATGGTTGTTGTTTTCTTGTTTTGAAGGGAATAAATGGCATTTCAATGCCGTCTATGTATTGAACCACAAATCTTACCTCATCTTTAAGTTGATGGTAATTAATTTGGTAATTTAATTATCTTTATATATATATATATAGGGAGGGTTTCGTTGACACCTGGTGTAAACGTTTTTACATTTACACCTGTCAATATCTTTTTATAGAAATCATATTTCACCAATCCAACCGTTGGATTTCATATTTTTGTCATGCACGCCATGCATGCCAAATTCCAAATTAATAAGACATTAGGAGCTATGTCATCCATAAAGTGTTCGAAATTAAAGATTTATTTATTAAAAGAAATATAAGTTCATGTATCAAATACTTCTTAATATCC
The DNA here is from genome assembly GCA_039720395.1 of Liquidambar formosana. NCBI lineage: Eukaryota > Viridiplantae > Streptophyta > Magnoliopsida > Saxifragales > Altingiaceae > Liquidambar > Liquidambar formosana. The sequence goes on along the minus strand of JBBPBK010000189.1, from coordinate 29,032 downwards.
AATTAACTTGAAATTTGGCATGCATGACGTGCATGATAAGAACATGTAATCTAACGGTTGTACTGGTGAAATATAATTTCTATAAAAAGATATTGACGAGTGTAAGTAAAAAAAGTTTACACTAGATGTCAATGGAACCTTCCTCTATATATATATATATATATCATGTCTTGAAGCAATGGAGCAACAACGTACCCAAAAACAAAGTAAAGGAGTAGAACGTAGATTCCAGTCCAAGGAGATTCCTAGGGATAATATTAGAAATTGATTTTGCGTTTGCGTTTGATTTACAAAAAGGTTGTAAATATAAAGTGTCAACATTCCTAGGATACTTTTTCCTATTAAAAATGCAGGATGTGTTTTGTGCAGAAAAGAGTCAGGGCTTGTTTGGGTGTCCAATTCAAAATTAGACAACTCCACGAATTTTACATAGTATCAAAACACAAATTGATAAGCTTGAATAAAAATATTTAAAAATTTTAGAGTCATCCCTATAATTGATGTTAAGGATCAATTCCTAAAAATACATGAAATACTACTATTTTGAATTTCCACTAGTATTTGTGATGATGACCACCATTTTCTTGAATTTGTTAATTTAATGTGCTGAATTTGTGTCTTCTAATATTATGTAAAATATCTTAAATTATCTAGTTTCAAATTGGACACCCAAACAAGTCCTTAGTATGTGGTTATTTATATTTCTCACAAAATTTCTGCTAACCAAACACATGAAAATTGAAAAGAAAATTTTTATTATACTTTCCTTTTCTTTCTTTGTTTTTTATCTTTTCCCCTCAATCAAACGTAGCCTCAATTATGAATTTGTCTCAATTTGGTATATCATCAGATCCAAGAGTCCTCCAAATAAAGCCTTTTGGGCCTTTTTAGAGGAGGATTGGCTATGACCTAGGTAGATGGTATATGGGCTCTGTAGCCCCAAGCCAATAAAAAGGGTCAAGCTCCTATAAGCTGCAAACCTGCCACCACCATTCACCACTACCACCTCAGGGCTACTAACATGAGGTCGTGGCTGGGATTGTAGCCCAAATCCAATTGAATGGCTTTGGAACTAGGGCCAACTATCTGGCCAACCATTTCAGTTGTTCAAGCAATGCATGCGCACAATACATTGCCTAGTGGTCTTAATTGTGAAGATCTGGTCATCCTTGTGATTGCAGTATATGCCTGCATTCACGAATAGCGAAAACCAATTTGATTAGTACTCCAAAAGAGATTACAAAGCAACTTACAAACACTAGATAAAGAACTTTAAAAAGCGAGAACATTTGGAATTTAAAAAGGATCAAATCCGTAGTATTATACTTAAATAAAATTCTCTAATTCAACCGAAATGGGCACAAAAAAATTAAGTTCCATTGAATAACACCAAATTGAAGTACGTTAATTTACATGAGGCCAATTCTATGATACCCAAGTAATACCCACAAGGTTACTTTAAATGATAAGTAAGTCACTTCAAGTGGTAAGTCAGTTAATTCAAATGATAAGTAGATCACTTCAAATGGTAAGTGAGCTATAGTGGGCCACTTTAAATGATAAGTGAGTCATTTTAAATGGTAAATAGTATGGTACCCTAAAATTTTTGTGGATACCATAAAATTACCCTTTACATGATCTAAGTTGGATTTGTTACTCACTCAAACGTGAAATCTCTCCTTCACAAGTGGGGAGAGATGTCGTGAGCCTATAAGCCTATGTTGCCTATCGACACATCTCTATAGCCTATCGACAACTCTATAACCCATACTTAATTAGAAATCCCCCTCTAGAATTCCAAGCTTACCTTTGTAATGATGACAGGGGTGTCACCCACCCAGACTCTTTTAGTTTTTTTCTTCTGTGCTTGTGGCTTTGGCCCCATCAATACAAAATAAATAAATAAATAAAAGTAAAAATTGTTATTGCTATGGTAAATATTAAATTTTTTAAATAAAAAATAAAATAGATTGAGCCATCAAAATTATTCGGTTTAAGCCATTGGTTCAAGCCTAGTGATGACAGAGGATTGGGTATGTGTAAAATAGGTTAGAAGTTCAAACCCTTCCCATTGTACGAAAAAAAAAAATAATAATAAATAATAATAATAATTCAGTTTCATGATTTTGACAATTTCATTTCAAAAAAAATTTAAATTCTTCAAATGGCATAAAAAATTTTGAGAATGATTTTGAGAGTACAAAAAAATAAAGAAGGTATATCAACTCAACTAGCATATATAAATATATAATATATTCCACGATTCAAATTGCACCGGTAAGATCCATCTACTATCATATCTTAATTTTGAAGTAAGTCCCTGATATCCCACTTCTCCCATTATCTCACTCATTAATTTTATCTATTATCATAATGGTTTCCACCTAAGAATTTCAAACTCATATCGTGATACTTATTTTTTGTGATGATAAAAAAATAAAAATAAAAATATTGATAAATAAATAAATAAAATTGGCCATTTTTCACACTTAAATTTCAAATTTATTAATTTGAATTTGTTATGGATTTCATTCGTTGGGAACATCTACAAGCTTTGCTTCTTGCCATACATTGATTTAGGGCTTACATAAAGTTGTCTATGGTTTTTATAGGTGTGCAAAGGTGTTAAGTCCACAAAAAGAGTAAAATTACTATCCAGTATGTTGGAATTTGGATCGGGTTTTCACTCGACCCACAACCCATGGAGCGTCCACATAGGTTAATTGGATTAAAGGGTTATGTCTGTTGGGAACAGACATAAGTAGGGGTGTTAATGGTTCGGTTTGGTTCGGTTTTAGGGGAGATTTCAAACCAAACCATTATACTTCGGTTTTGTTCTTCCCAAACCAAAACCAAACCATACTAAAAAAAAACCAAACCAAACCAAACCATTATATTTCGGTTTGGTTTGGTTCGATTTCGGTTTTAACCTATCAAATAACAACAAATAATTGAAAATGAAAAAAATGGCATGCCAAACTCCAAATAAAAACATTTTTAATAAAAGCGTTACATTAGCAACTAAAAAAAAACAAACATTGTATCAAAATAGAAACATATTGACATATATCAATATGTCAATATCACACACAACATTAATAACTAGTTTAATACATGCCAATCTAAAAAAGGGAAACAATAAGAAACTTAAAATCAACCAAAACAAACCCATTACGTATTTTACCCTTATGAGAATTGGGAATTTACAAACTTTAAGTTATATATATATATAAAATATATTTTTCGGTTTTTTCGGTTTTTCGGTTTGGTTTGGTTTTTTAAAATTGAAAACCAAAACCAAACCAATTGCATGAGTTCGGTTTTCTAAAATTAAAACCATAACCAAACCTAATGACCAAAAAACCAAACCAAACCGCTCGGTTCGGTTTGGTTCTCGGTTTTAACCAAAACCATTAACACTCCTAGACATAAGATATATCCTATATATATATATGTGTCAATGTGTGTGTGTGTGTATGTTGAAAACAGACGTTATGTGAAAGTATTCTAACCCTTTCTTCTCTCTGTTTCATTTCTCTGGCAACCATCACCAGAACTTGGAGGGTGGATATTATTGGGGAGACTCTGGTAGCCTTCTCCATTGACGAGTGGGTGCATCTTCAAAGTTCGTGATTGCATGAGACTTGTAATTTAAGTACAAAGATTCGATTCGTTTCCACTGAGGTATTCCGTATACCCATAATTTTATAGTAATCTTACACGGTACATGTCAAGAAATGATTGCATTATTTGATTTTTTCTGTGACCTCAACTACCAGAGGACACACATTACGATACTCAAGCACACCCCGTTCTAGTACCTATTATAGGCATTGACAATTAAACAATGCAATAGATGAAAAATGTGCAAGAAGTACGATGATGGCATTGTCAAGATCACACAAACATAGGATGGATAGTCAATACCATACAAATATATGATGGAATTGAAGAAGACTATTTAATTTATTGATATCCAACTTAAAAATAATAGGAGGAATTATAGATATGTCCGGCTATGAGCAAATAATTACAATTCAATACAAATGATTACCAATTTACTAGTTAATGACTACTAACTTAACTAAGAATGATTACTAATTGTAATTGAACTGTAATTGTTTGCCCATAACAAGACTTATCTATAATTCCCCCAAAAATCTAATTGAAGAATTATTTTACTATATTACCCTCCATTAATTAAAGCCTAACTTGAAGGCTAGAGGTTAATTTTGTCTTTTTAATCTATGCCGCACTTTCCTTCCCCAAATTCCCCCCCAAAGTGGGGACGAAAAAGTCGTCCCCATACAAAACAAGCTATTAGTGAACCAGTGATAAGAGATATTGTCTCTTTTGGCGGCTACACCTGAAAATATTCATAGAAATTAGTGTACATACATTAATTGCTTTTTTTTTTTCTTTTTAGAAGATTTTTATTAGAAGTACATTGAATTATTTTTAAGTTGAATTTCAATAGATAGTCTTCTAGCTTCTTCAATTCCATAATATATTTGTATGATCTTGACTATTCCATCAGGTGTTTGTGTGACCTTGTCGATGCCATCATCGTACGTACTTCCTGCACATTTTTCATCTAGTGCATTGTTTAATTGTCAATGCCTAGAATAGGTACTAGAACAGAGTGCCCATAAGTATCTTAATGTGTATCTTCTAGAAGTGAGGTGACAGAAAAATCAAACAAAGCCAGCATTCCTTGACATGTACTGGATAGTAATTTTACCCTTTTTGTGGACTTAGCACCCTTTGCACACCTGCAAAAACCATAGACAACTTATGTAAGCCTTGAATCAATGCATGGCAAGAAGCACAGCTCGTAAATGTTCAGTTGAGGCATTCCTGGTTGACAACCAGCTTGTAAATGTTCATCAGCATCTAAAACGCATGAGCAAAATTGTGTGCAACAAAATGGGCTCGAGGTGGAATATTCATTGCATTTTACAAAAAGCAGCTCGATGGCAGAAATCATGCATGCCGGGGCCCAGAAAATTAGTATGGACCAAGCGCCAGGATCTACGGAGAAATCTTGCAGCGGCTGGATCACAAGCAAGGTATCCACCTCTAAAACATGTTTCTGACCCACACTTAAACAGTGGGGAAAATATGAAAAAAAAAGCGTTCAAAACTTTATTTTTTATTTTTTATTTTTATTAATGGCAAAGAATAGAAGACCAAACAAGCAAAATCGGAAACACCCTCCAAAGAAACCCCTGACACGCCCAGACAAGCAACCTAGCTAAGAACATTGCCAAGGGTAGTAACTATTTGTAAGGTATTTTAATTAGCAAGCAAAATGAAATCTTTTTTGAGTTACCTAGTTACCTATCCAAGTGAATGGTCCAGGGGTGCTACTTATTTTTCATGTAATTTAGATTTTAAATTTTATTAATAATTTTTCTTTTTCTTTTTTTAATCATCTGGTGGAAAGAGAGCGAGGGAAGGGCAATGCTATATTAAACAGCACCTAATGTGGTAATGGATTTCTTTTAGCGATACTAAATAACTTGAAGGATATTTTTATCAACCAACTCATGTCATATCAAGTGTTATAATTTGGTACTGTTTATACAATTTCAAATAGTGATGTGCATAAAGAGAAGGAAAGAGTCAATTTTTAAACTAAATTAAAAATTTTGATAAATAAATAAATGAATAAAATAGGCCATTCTTCACACTTAAATTTCAATTTTATTAATTTGAATTTGTTATGGATTTCAATCGTTGGGAACATTTACAAGCTGTGCTTGTTGCCATACATTGATTTAGGGCTTACGTACATAAGTTGTCTATGGTTTTTACAAGTGTGCAAAGGTGCTAAGTCCACAAAAAGAGTACGATTACTATTCAGTACATGTCAAGAAATGATGGCATTGTTTGATTTTTTTCTGTGACCTCAACTACTAGAGGACACACATTAAGATACTTAAGCACATGCACTCCGTTCTAGTACCTATTCTGGGCATTGATACACAATGCAACAGATGAAAAATGTGCAAGAAGTACGATGATGGCATTGTCAAGATCACACAAACATAGGATGGATAGTCAAGGCCATACAAGTATATGATGGAATTGAAGAAAGACTATTTATTGATATTCAACTTAAAAATAATAGGGGGAATTACAGATATGTCCGGCTATGAGCAAATAATTACAGTTCAATACAAATGATTACAAACTTACTAGTTAATGACTATTAACTTAACTAAGAATGATTACTAATTGTGTTTGAACTGTAATTGTTTGCCCGTAGCAAGACTTATCTATAATTCCCCCAAAAATCTAACTGAAGAATTATTTTACTATATTACCCTCCATTAATTAAAGCCTAACTTGAAGCTAGAGGTTAATTTTGTCTCTTTAATCTAAGCCACTCTTTCCTTCCCCAAATTCCCCCCAAAGTGGGGACGAAAAGGTTGTCCCCATTCCCTCCCTCCTACCATTCACACCATACTATCCTAATCCCCCGTACAAAACACGCTATTAGTGAGCCATTCCCTCCCTCCTACCATTCACACCATACTCTCCTAATCCCCCATACAAAACACGTTATTAGTGAGACAATGATAAGGGATATTGTCTCTTTTGTCGGCCACACCTGGAAATATTCATAGAAATTTGTGTACACACATTAAATGCTTCTTTTTTTCTTTTAGAGGATTTTTATTAGAAGTACATTGAATTATTTTTAAGTTGAATTTCAGTAAACAGTCTTCTAGCTTCTTCAATTCCATCATATGTTTGTGTGACCTTGACAATGCCATCATCATACATGTTGCACATTTTTCATCTAGTGCATTATATTGTTTAATTATCAATGCCTGCAATAGGTACTAGAACAAAGTGCGCTTAAATATCTTAATGTGTATCTTTTAGAAGTTGAGCTGACAGAAAAAATCAAACAAAACGATCATTTCTTGACATGTACTGGTCCTACTGGATAGTAATTTTACCTTTTTTTGTGGACTTAGCACCCTTTGCACACCTGCAAAAACCATGGACAACTTATGTAAGCCCTGAATCAATGCATGGCAAGAAGCACAGCTTGTAAATGTTCAGTTGAGGCATTCCTGGTTGACAACCAGCTTGTAAATGTTCATCAGCATCTAAAACGGATGAGCAAAATTGTGTGCAACAACATGGGCTCGAGGTGGAATATTCATTGCATTTTACAAAAAGCAGCTCGATGGCAGAAATCATGCATGCCGGGGCCCAGAAAATTAGTATGGACCAAGCGCCAGGATCTGAGGAGAATTGAAATCTTGCAGGGGCTGGATCACAAGCATGGTGTCCACCTCTAAAACGTGTTTCTGACCCACACTTAAAAAGTGGGAAGAATATATGAAAAAAAACGTTCAAAACTATATATATATCTTTTTTTTTTTTGTTTTTAATGGCAAAGAATAGAAGACCAAACAAGCAAACTCGGAAACACCCTCCAAAGAAACCCGACACGCCCAGACAAGCAACCTAGCTAAGAACATTGCAAGGGTACTAACTATTTGCAAGGTATTTTAATTAGCAAGCAAATTGAAATCTTTTTTGAGTTACCTAGTTACCTATCCAAGTGAATGGTTCAGGGGTGCTAGTTATTTTTCATGTAATTTAGATTTTAAATTTTATTAATAATTTTTCTTTTTTTTTAATCATTTGGTGGAAAGAGAGTGAGGGAAGGGCGATGCTATATATAGCACTATAATATAGAACCACATAAACACCACCTGATATGATAATAGACTTTTTTTAGCAATACTAAATAACTTAGAGGATATTTTTGTCAACCAACTCATGTCACATCAAGTGCTATAATTTGGTACTATTTATACAATTTCCAAATAGTAATGGTGCATAAAGAGAAGGAAAGAGTCAATTTTTAAGCTAAATTAAAAATATATAGCTAGCCAAAATAACAATGGCTAAAATAACTAATTATATAGTTAATCCATTGATGAAATAAAAATATGATTTGATTCACTAAAATAGTCAAGGGATTAGATAACTAGCCCATTTAGAGATGCTCGATCTAACCGACTAAAAAAGCATCCCCAAAAACTCCAAGCAGAAACAAAAAGCATCCCCAAAAATATAATTGAAGAATTATTTTACTATATATATTATTCTCCATTAATTAAATCCTTACTTGAAGCTAAAGTGCAATTTTGTCTTTTTAATCTAAGCTGCACTTTCCTTCCCCAAATTCCCCCAAAAGTGGGGATGAAATAATCTTCCTCCTTCCCTTCCTTCTACCATTCACACCATACGCTTCTAATCCCCCGTACAAAACACGCTATTAGTGAGCCAATGATAAGGGATATTGTCTCTTTTGGCGGCTTCACGTGAAAATGTTAATGAAATTACCAAAATAACTTAACTGAACAACTTGTTCAATTTTTAATCCAAGCCATCCAAAAAGTGATCCAACAGTGTGGATCACCTTAATACAGTGTTGAGTTTTCCAAAATCTCGATCCTTCCTACCAATCATAGCACTAACAAATACCGACAAATACCCATCAGCATGAAACGCATGGCTATCCAAGGTGACAGCAGCGCTCACCCCATTTCTCCACTGACACACCTATACCAAGGAGATTTTATTTTCTTGGAAGCTTTTGTATGCCACTAGATAAAGCTATTTACCTGGTGCCCTATAAATATCTGAACATATCCCAGTTGCCCATATCAGGCCTTCGCAACCCAAAAACACACAAACTCTAGCTGCCCCATTAAACCTCTCGACTGAGTCGCCTTTTGTCCCAACAAAAAAAAAAAAAGAAAAGAAAAGAAAAGAAAGAGATGTCTGCTCCAGCTTCAGCTGCTCCTCTTTTGTCCCCAAACACACCTTCGGAGGTTGTACGTCATTCGGCGAAATTTCGTCCTAGTATTTGGGGCGATCATTTTATGACATACACTTCTAATGACTTGGTAAATATATCATATCTAGCTAGCTAGTTGCATTTGCGTAATTTGTCCATGTGTACATGTATGTGCATGCATAACTTGTAGATCACTTAGATTGTCTATCGATGATTGGTGGAACCTCTCGTTTGTAGGGGCGGTTGCACTAAGCTGCCCGTGTGCGCCTGTGCAACCACTCAAATAAATTTTTTTTTCATTTTTTTTTTTTTAATTTGGATAAGTAAATTTATGTAGTTGCATTTGTGTAATTTATCCATATGTACATGTGCATGCTTGACTTGTAGATCATTTAGATTGTCTATCAATGATTCGTGGAAGGTATCAATTGGATAGTCTATTTAAGCACTGGAAGCCTATATATGCACCAGATAGAAATATGGAATCCTCACTCGATGACATTAGTTTCATATAGGAACTCCATCTTGGAATTCTGGAAGAGTATCATTTTTTATACAAGTATCATCACCCTGTTGCAGGTCACATTGAGACATTTATACAATTATAAAATTAAATAAAGTAAAAATGCAGTACTGTGATGTGGTTAGCCTCTCAGATTTTCTATCCCTTAGTATTATAAAAAATGAGGGCTTACTGGGAAGGGCTATTCCCACACCCTTTTTTGCTAATATATCGATACATACCCACATTTTTTTTAGTTAATCCACACCACTTGATCTATGAGTAAAAGAGATGTTGCTTAGCCCAAAAAGGTGTGGAAACCCTAAGGGGTAAATCAGTAGGCAAGGGACCATATCACAAGAAGTAGAAAATCCTGAATTCGACCATCTCCAGCTTGCAAAATTTTTTGGGGCCACCCATACAAGATTACATGATTCTCATGGCTCCTAATTCATATGGGTTGTGGGGTCTTATATGGGTTTGAAGTTTGCCCGTATGATTTTCCAACCATAAAAATAAAAATAAAAAGAATAATTAATAATAAAAAAAAATGTGTGTGAAAGTAGGCCCTCCCTTATTAAAAATTTGATACGTGTATGTACGTAAAGACACTTTTTCATGCATGAAATGACAAGAGCTGCACCTAGCAACCATATGCTGACGTGCTATATATGTGACTAATTAATAATAGGCTAGCGATTGGAATGAATGGAAGCAAATGGTACAGATTCGTTTTATAATGCTCAGATGCTTATTAGTTCTTGTAATTTTCTTGTGCAGTCCATTGATGCTACTATGACAAAACAAATTGAAGAATTGAAAGCAGCAGTGAGGAGGAAGTTAGTTGCTGCTGCTGATAAGCCTTCAAAAAAATTGAACGTGATTGACACGATTCAACAACTGGGCTTGGCTTATCATTTCAAAATAGAGATCGAAGAAGCATTGGAACACATTTTCCATACCTATCATGAAGAAAATAATGATGAAGGCGATGATCTCTACCATGTTGCCCTTCGCTTTAGGCTTCTTCGACAACAAGGATACCCTGTTTCATGTGGTATAAGTCCCTTACCATTTGCTTCTTTTGAGCTCGCATATGTTTTTGTATTTGAATTTTTTATCCAAACACTACTGCACAAACCATATGTTGGGTGGTAATGTAGATATGTTTAGCAAGTTCAGAGACAACAATGGTGACTTCATTGGCGATGTGCAAGGCATGCTAAGCTTGTATGAAGCTACACACCTCCGAGTACATGGAGAAGACATACTAGATCAAGCCTTGGCTTTCTTGACCACTTACCTTCAATCCATGGCTGCCCAATTAAGCTCACCTCTTGCAACACAAGTAATTCATGCTCTAAAGCAACCCATCCACAAGGGCATACCAAGGCTAGAAGCAAGGAAATACATCTCTATCTATGAACAGGAAGATTTCCACGACGACACTCTACTAAGGCTTGCAAAATTGGATTTCAACCTATTACAGAAGATTCACCAGAAGGAGCTAAGCGAACTTTCAAAGTAAGTTCTTTAACCATGATAGTAATTTTTAAATCTTGTAAAGGATTGGATTTATGAAGATGCATGGCACATAATAGGTGGTGGAAAGATTTGGATTTTGCAACGAAGCTACCTTTCGCTAGAGACAGAATGGTGGAGGGCTACCTTTGGGTATTGGGAGTGTATTTCGAGCCTGAGTATTCCTTAGCTAGAAGGATACTTACCAAAATAATTAACATGGCCTCCATTATTGATGATGCATATGATGCCTATGGTACAATTGACGAACTTGAGCTCTTTACCGAAGCAATTGAGAGGTTTGATACATGGACTCGTTTTATATGCCTAAATTTTAACAGAAGATATAGCCTTGAATTATATGCCTAAAATTGGTGCCACAGACGCTCATTTTAGTGAAAGCTTTGTATGAATTTAGTTGAGTTTAAGCTCTATTATGATCTCAATTCACTCCTAGAAGCCTTAAGAAGTGTTGTAGACTCCACGAAACTCTTTAGACTCAATTAGAGTTTCCATAGATTCATTATAGCCTCACATAACTTTTTTAGGTGGGATATGTGTGCCATCGATCAACTCCCAGAGTATATGAAAACAATCTATCGAGCACTCTTTGATGTTTACAGCGAAATGGAGGAAGAGATGGCCAAACAAGGGAGATCTTACCGCGTCCACTATGCAATAGAAGCTGTAAGCATATTTGTTAACTAATTAACCTATAGTAGATGAACCAAAAAAAAAAATTTGTAGTAGATAATTTATTTATTTTTCCTTAGTAGGCCATAAATTATCGTTTCACAATCCTTATAAGTGACTCAATTTTCTTGGTTTAATGAACTTAGATGAAAAATCTAGCGAGGGCCTATCACGCAGAAGCCATATGGTGTAGCAAGAACTATGTGCCAACATTTGAGGAGTATATGCATATTGCTTTAATGTCAACAGGTTACGAAATGCTTGAAACCATATCTTTTGTTGGCATGGGAGATATTGCCACCAAGGAGACGTTCGAATGGTTGTTCAGTAATCCTCAGATTGCTAAGGCTTCAACAACAATATGCAGGCTCTTAGATGACCTAGTGTCCCACAAGGTATGATGAATTGGTCACATAGCAACCCTCTATTTCTGTTTGTGTAGTTTGAGCTACAAATATACTCATCTCCTTGAGTTCTTTTTTTTTTTTTTTTTTTAATTTTTTTTTCTTGGTAGTTTGAGCAACAAAGAGGACATGTAGCATCCGCTGTTGAATGCTACATGAAGCAACATGATGTTTCGGAGTTAGAGGTGTGTGAGGAGTTTCGAAGACAAGTCACAAATGCATGGAAGGATATAAATCAGGAATGCCTCAAACCAATAGCCATGCCAATGCCTATCCTTATGCGTGTTGTCAACTTTGCACGCGTGATGGATGTCGTATACAAGGAGGAAGATGGTTACACTTCTGGGATTGCGTTGAAAGGTTTTGTTTCTTTATTGTTCATTGATCCTATTGCAATATGAGTACAGAGCCTATTCTGTCATTCAATATAGGAAGCCCTTGGCTAGAAGTATATGTTTGTTTGTTTTGTTATTTCCCCCCTTGTTTGAAAGGAATAAACTGCATTTCAGTGACAGAAAATAAATTTAAACCCATCTGTAATGATTCTAGGTGAGCATTTGGAGTGGTTTGTGTTTTTAATTTGTTCTGGGTGCATGGCTTGTGTTTGCTTCATGTATCTCCATTTTCTCTAAATAATAAAATCTTTATTTATTATAACTAGTTTTTGCTGATAATAAAAAATAAAATAAAATGTTTGTAATGATTTTGACCATTCCTCAATTTTCATTTTCACCGTTGATCTACTATGGATTTTGAACGAGGATTATAGTACCATTCAATTAGCGTATAAATATGTACTTGATGAAAAGGTATAATTTTCTATAATGAGATGGTGAGTACTTTTTTTAAGGAGAAACTTTAAAGGGCTCCTTTTCTAGTTAAGAGGAGGTTGCTTGTTGAAGTTTTTTGAACTTATTTTTAAAATGGGATATGAAAATATGCTATCGGCCACTCTCCATTGAAAATTGAAATGGAGGAAGGGCTTGCAAAAGAAGGGAGCTAGGCTTTACTGTACAGCCTCTATTATGCGAAAGAAGCCGTGAGAATCGAGTCCTTCTATGATATCTGGGGTACCATGCGCCCAAGTACTGATATATATTAGCACATTTTCTGGTAATTTGATCATATTTTCTGGTAATCTAATTATTACAAAATCTAACCAAACTACTAAAACGTGATGAATACCACTTAAGGGTAAGGTACCTGAGAGTATCATATTAAAGTCCATCACTTGGGGTCAATATCCTTATAATCCTGCTCCCTATAAATACACAAGCAAACACGCCACAATTAATAGCCCATTGCAGCACTTGAAGGAAAAAAAGGATGATGAAGAAAATGCAAGGAAAAGATAAAATTATATCAAGTTAAAGTTATTACAATTCTTGTTCTCTTTTCAATTTTCCAATGCAACCAAATAAAAAATAGTATAATTCCTCTTTTTTTTTTTTTTTTTTTTTTTTGATTATGAGTAGGTTACATTTTTTTCAGCTGCTTCAGATAGGTGATTTTAGGGCACTACCTCATCATATTTTTCACATTAGATGTGTGAAATGGATAAATTCGATCAAATTAATTTTCCTCGGATAGGTAATTATTAAGACACACTATCTCGTCAACCTTTGGACTTCAGTTAAAGTTGTACAGAAGATAACAAAATTTTGTCCTTGGGACCTTATAGAGTCTTCTATGCAATGATGGACATAATATGAGAAACACATTTAAGTATTGTTGGTCTATAATAATTTTTTAAAATTTTCACTTTAATGACAAGACTGATGATGTGCAATGCCATGTTATTACAATATTAATTATTTTATTTTATTTTTTGTTTTGTGCTGTCCTGGTGTATTGCATCAACAATCTCAATATATATATATATATATATATATATATTTTTTTTTTAAAAAAAAGGAGGAGGATTTGAGCATTAGTCAAGAAAATAAGACATAATTAACAATTAGTCAACTAACTTTTTTTAAAACTCATTTAATCCATTTGGCTCTTTTCTTCCAAAAATACCCTTGTCCCTTCACTCTCTCAAACTGCAACCTCTCCTCTCCCTACCCTCCTTCGATCCCAGGCGTCGACAACATCCCCACTGACATCCCCATCATCGTCCCCGTCAATTGCTCTTGTTCCAATCATTTCTCCCTACACCTTGAAAACAACGTCTGAGACGTATGTTCTTCATCGTGGCCAACAACATTTACCGGGGCCTAGCCTCACCATTTGCCAAGCTTTGATCACTCAAAACTCCCATGATATAGTCAGAGCCTGTCGGTGGGTTTGAATCTGGTAATCCCTCTAAGCGTCTGAGATGGCATTTTTCTCATTGTAGGCGAGGTGTCGGTCGGCGAAGGGAGTCAAAGAACATGATGCACCGAGGGTTATCCTCGAAGGAGCTATGCATTGCACCACATGGTGGTGGGTGAGCAACGATTTTGGTAGTAACATGCAGCTGGAGTTAGTGGGCAAGATCAGTTAATGTTGCTCATCATCAAATATATGCCAGGCCTTGGGCTGCAGGTGGGGATGAATACATTAGGCAGCCTCCTGTTTATTTACAAGTGATCAGCTTTGAAATGAAACATGGTCTATTTCTTGGATCCGTATAACGGGCCGAATTATATTATACATGGGCCTACCTTGGTGAATTCTTTCAAAGCTCTGATGATGAGCTGTGGTGTGTTTTCGGACATCGACAAAAAGCACTGTTTTTACAAATCCTCATCTTTTTTAATTCTCTTCCTGATAACAAAGTAAAAAATTGTTGGTTGTGATTTAGTGTAGTATAATTGTTGGGGGTGTTAATGTGTGCGTGTTCTTAGAAATTTGTGTTTTGTTCATTCTTAAAACAATAAAATTTAACAATTTAGTGCTTCTTTTCAAAAGTGACAAACAATAAATTTTATAGTTTTATGAAGTGGATCGTGTCAAATAGTTAAATTTTATAGTTTTATTTCGAAGATGTCAAACGAGTAGGTTCCAATTTATTTTATTTTATTTCTCTTTAAATGGATGTGTATATTGTGAGTTATAAGTTTTAAAAAATTATAACACTAAAAAACAAAGTTAATTACATAGGGTGCCCTTGATAACCAAAAAGGGAATACCCATAGTAACAATAAGATGTTAGCATGAAAGTAAAACTAGAGATAACACAATAGAACAGGGAGAAATCTATAAATTCTCATTTCAATTCATCTTCCATATCTCTATACAATCAATGTAGAGAAGACCCCTTTTTATAGGCTTCGGATAGTATACATACATGAACCAAAAACACAAGTTATATGTACATATTAAATAGGAAAGTAAAAGGGATCGGGGGTTAAGGCAAGTGAATGGATGTGGTCATCCATTAACGCATATATGCATTTATAACACTCCCCCTTAGATGACCATACATTAAGAATATATTTCGTTAAAACCTTGCCAAGGAAAAACCTAGTGGGAAAAACCAGTGGTGAAGGAAAAAGAGTATAATATTCTTGTGTATATTAGAATAGTGCCGAACGCCTCAAGAATTGCCTCATTAAAACCCTGCTAGGAAAACCCAGTTAGACAAAACCATAGCGAAGGAAAAAGAGTATAGTGTGTAGCAATACTATCCTGTTAATAACTCCCTCTCATAAGAATGGTTCAATAATCAATAATTTTTCCAGAAAGATCTTTGAATCAATGCATTCCAATGTTATGCACTATCTTCTTGAATGTTGCTGTCGGTACTGAATAAATCTGCAAGATTTTCACTTGAACGTATCTGCTGGACATTAATATCACCGCTCTTCTCAAGCTCATGAGTATAGAAAAGCTTTAGTGAAATGTGTTTTGTACAATCACCTTTGATATAACCTCCTCTAATATGTGTAATGCAAGTAGCATTATCCTCATATAATATTATTGGGCTATTTTTTGTAGAGGATAATCCACACTTCTCTCGAATATGTTGACTTACTGATCTTAGCCAAATCTAGCTATTCTCGACTTGCTTCATGAATTGCAAGAATTTCTGAATGATTTGAGGATGTAGCAGATATAATTTGCTTTGATAGATCTCCATTAAATAGCAGTGCCACCACATGTAAAGAAATATTCAATTTGTGATCGACCTTTATGTGGATCAATAAAATAACATGCATCTGCTGTTAGAGTTATGCCCTAGAGCCAATCATAGAGATGATTGTTTAGGGATAAAGGAACAATCATTTGATTTCATTTATGTATGTCACATTTATTATTGATTTAATAAAAGGGCTTATTCTATTATGTTTGTATGCATCATTTATATTTACATAATATGTCCAAGGAGTTAGAGTTGAGAATATTGAATTACAAAGAGTTGTAATTATGAGACTGTAAATATATCTCTGTACTAAACTCCTAAATCATTCCTAGTTGAAGGTTCACTATGATGGACAGTAATGAACCATAGGACTAGCACTTGTTAGGTTGACTCTATAGGAGGATAGCTGGTCTCAAGCTATTTGTGTGGAGACACTACAACCAACAGGTGGGTGCCTGTTAATAGAATAGGTACACTGAATGTGACCAAAGATTTGAGATAAACTGAATGGAGTTTTAACCTGCCTGTCAATCAGTTTCTCAATGTTATAGTGGTACAAGTAATCCTTAGACCTGAGACACCATAGTTACCTTATGCATGTAGCTTTAGAAGTTTGATAACACTAAGTGCAGATTCTATTCATGGGTCTGTAAAGGTGTTCATTGGCCCTATTGCTATGTGTATGAAGGCATGTGAGTGATCAACAAGGAATCCATTACTCTCAGGAAAAAGAGAGAGAATGTCTCATATAGCATTCATAATATAACTCATTCAGTCCATGGCCATGGCAATGTGAATATGGAAAGGAGTTTCCATAAGTTCATCATTGAGTTGATATTTATGAATGAGTATAAAGTAATTGAACTAGGGACTTGACAGACTTCCATGTCCTATTAGTTCAATTGGAGACATTGTGTAAATGGAAGGATGCAATTGTAACCTATAAACTATAACAGAAGGGTTCTTTGATAGATACATATTCACTTCATTAAGGACGACACCATGAACCATATGCTAGGTGTTATTCATGGTTAGTAGAAGCCCTAATTGATATAAGTGAGTTATAATCAATTAGGGAATTGGAAGGAGTTCCAATTAGACCCTAAATGGAAAGAGTTCCATTGTGCACACCTCGTGCTATTCCTACTACTTGATGATGTGAACCCAATGGGTCACACACTGATCATGCAAGATGAGCTTTAAAGTCTATGAGAGAAAGGGTATGAGTGCATAAAGAATAGTTCTTTGAGGCCTATTTATATTTGATATAATTTATAGGGGTTATTGTGCAATTTAGAGAAATTGCATCACACCCTAATAGGGTTTCCCCCTAGGGCCGGCCCCCTTAGTGTGGACTATATAAGTCACACTATGATGTGTGACATCATCACAAGTTGAAATCCCAAGGGGCTGTCCAGATTTTCCAGCCTCCCTCTCTCTCTCTCCTCTCTTCTCCTTCACTAGCAACAACAAGGGAAAAGAAGGAAAAGACTTGAAGCTCTAGCTAGGTGTGGATACCGTTGGAGGCAGCACACTTGGGCTGCTCATTCACCGCTGTCCGGAATCAAAGCTTGGAGCAAAAAGGAGAAGACAAAAAATTCTGTAAGTGTTCTAACCCTCTTCATAGCTAGGGTTTGATTTTGTATATGCATAGTTAGATTCATGGGCTGTGGAATCAAAGGGAAAATTTTTATATTCCGCACTTCTATTTTTCCCTCTTGTATGATTCCCAACATCTGCATATCCAACCAATTGTGGATTTGATTCATTTGTATAGAATAATCCCATGTCAGCTGTTCCACGGAGATATCGTAATATATATTTGACTCCATTCCAATGCCATTGAGTTGGTGTAGAACTGTATCTTGCTAGTAAGTTGACTGAAAAGGCTATGTCCGGTCATGTACAATTTGCAAGATACTATTGAGAAAATAAATCAAGACAAGCAATCATAAATGAGATTAAGGGCATATAGAAAAAAATCAAGAGAGAGCATATCCAAGAAAAAGATTGGGAAGAAATAATAGAGGAAATAAATCAAGCAATTCAATTATGAATGAGAATCAATTCTTCTATATAGTATCAGAGTGAGTCGATTGGACCTTAGGTTTTTTTCGATAGCTTCCACACTTCTAGCAGATGGCACTCTGCTGCCCGTCCGATTCAAACCTAGCTTTCTTTCCTTAATTTATTTTTACCTAGTATTTCACAAGGAAAAAAAAGAATGCCACCCATCCGGTTCAATTTTCCAATGCAACCAAATAAAAAATAGTACAATTCCTCATTTTTTTTTTACTATGAGTATGTTACAATTTTTTCAGCTGCTTCGATAGGTGATTTTAAGACACACTACCTTATCATATTTTTCACATTAGATGTGTGAAATGGATAAATTCAGTCAAATTAATTTTCCTCAGATAGGTAATTATTAAGACACACTACCTCATCATATTTTCCTCGTCAACCTTTGGACTTCAATTAAAGTTGTACGAAGGACAACAAAATTTTGTCCTTGGGACTTTATAGTCTTCTATGCAATGATGGACATAATATGAGAAACACATTTAACATGTGAATCTAGTATACTTTTGAAATATTGTTAGTCTATAATAATTTTAAAAAATTTTCACTTTAATGACGTGACTGATGACGTCCAATGCCATGTTATTACAATTAATTATTTTATTTTGTCTTTTGTTTTGTGCTGTCATGGTGTATTGCATCAACAATCTCAAAGTCATTTTTACAAAAAAAAAAAGAAAAAAGGGATTTAACCATTAGTCAAGAAAATAAGACTTAATTAAAAATTAGTCAACCAACTTTTTTTAAAACTCATTTAATCCATTTGGCTCTTTTCTTCCAAAAATACCCTTGTCCCTTTACTCTCTCAAACTGCAACCTCTCCTCTCCCTACCCTCTTTCGATCCCAAACATCGACTACATCCCCACCGACGTCCCCATCATCATCCCCGTCAATTGCTCTTGTTCCGATCATTACTCCCTACACCTTGAAAACAACGTCTGAGATGTACTTCATCGTGGACAACAACATTTATCGGGGCCTCACCATTTGCCAAGCTTTGATCACTCAAAACTCCCACGATAATCAAAGCAATTTCACTTTTCAAAATAGACAAACATTTTGGGACAAAAAAAGTTGCAAAAATGGCCTATCTTTGTGGGATAGAAGGAGTAAAATAGAGGGAAAAACTAATTAACAAATTGTTTTAAAATTTTGAATTTAAAAATGTGAGTATGCAAGAGCTAGAGAGATGAGGTGGCTGGTTATAGAAGAGATAGTAACTACCTTATCCAACCTAAAAAACTATTTTAACCCTAAATTTTAGGTTTTTAATAGGAGTATTTCAAAATGCACAACCAACCAAAATTTTAACCCTTTCATATATTAGTATAGATTTGTGTTTAATGTGCTGGGTGCATTTGATTCAGATGTATTCAACAAGTTCAAGGACAACAAAGGTAATTTCTTGGATTCTATTGTTGGGGATGTGTGGGGCATGCTAAACTTGTATGAAGCTACCCACCTCCGAGTGCATGGAGAAAATGTACTAGATGAAGCGCTAGTATTTTGTACCACTCACCTTCAGTCTATGGCAACCCAACTATGCTCACCTCTTGCAACACAAGAAATCCATGCTCTAAAGTAGCCCATCCACAAGGGCATGCCAAGGGTAGTGGCAAAGCAATACATCTCATTCTATCAACAGGAAGATTCACACGATGAAACTCTACTACGGCTTGCAAGATTAGATTTCAATCGATTACAAAAGATTCACCACAAGGAGCTATGCAAAATCACAAAGTAGGTTTTTTAAGCTTATTATTTAATACTCCCTCTGTTCCTATTTGACTGTCACATTTGAAAAACAAATTTTTTTAAGAAAACCCTCTTAAATGCTTTTCACATCAATATAAATGTTTGAACATACCAATTTTACCCTTAAGTGTACAAAATATTGAAAAGGTAAAATACTTATGAGAAAATGTATTTTAGAAAATCAATTAAAAAAAGTCACTGATTTTTTAAATGTTACAATAATTTTGGAACATTTCTAGAAAGAAAGGAGGACAATAAAAAAGGAATAGGTGGAGTAATTCGGAAATTTTCTATTGGAATGGATTTAAGATATATTGGTGTTTTCATTTTAGGTGGTGGAAAGATTTGGATTTTGCAATGAAGCTACCTTTTGCTAGGGACAGAATGGTGGAGTGCTACTTTTGGATGGTGGTAATTTACTTCGAGCCCGAGTGTTACCTCGGTAGAAGGATACTTACCAAAGTAATTACCATGGCCTTGGTTATGGATGATATCTTTGATTTTTATGGTACAATTGAAGAACTTGAGCTCTTTATGGAAGCAGTGGAGAGGTTTGTTGCATGCACTTTCACTTGTGTCATATGTGCCTCAATTTTTAACAAAACATATATATGGCCTTTAATGGAGAAGAAGGTAAAATGAAGAATTAGTGCTGCTAACCCTTTGGGCTTAGGCTTTGTTGAATTTATTTGAGTTTGATTTTAGGTGGGATATGAGCACCATTGATCAACTCCCTGAATACATGGAAATATACTATCGGGCACTATTGGATATTTACAGCGAACTAGAGGATGATTGGCCAAAGAAGGAAGATCCTACCTCCTCTATTATGCAAAAGAAGCTGTAAGCATTCTTTGTAATTATCCTATGATAGGAAATTAACCTAGGGAAAAGGAAAAAAAAAACCTATGATCACGATGACACTATTTTTCACAATGCTTATAACTGACTTTAATGAGAATTTCAAATTTCTTGGTTGAATGAATCAGATAAAAAATCAAGTGAAGGCCTATTTTATGGAAGTAAAATGGTCGAGTGAAAAATATGTGCCAACAATAGAGGATTATAATAAGCACATTGCATCACCCAGCACAGCTTCTCCCTTGTTCATAACCATATCTTTCATCAGAATGGGAGATTTTGTTACCAAGGAGGCCTTTGAATGGGTTCTTAATGAGCCTAATACTATTGTTAATGTTGCATCAATAATTGGCAGGATCATGAATAACCTGGTGTCCCATGAGGTATGGATTAAAGACAATTCTGTTTTTCTCTTCTTTTATCAATAAGAAGAGATGCTTATGCATTCGATTAATCTTTTTGAGCATGTGTAGTCTCTCCTATCCCACATGCATCGGACAATTACAGAAATAAGTACTATGGCCGGGGGTGACCTTGAGGGAGAATGGTGAGAGTTGAACCCAAAACCTCTTGATTAGCAAGAGGCCAAAGAACCACTCGGCCCACCCTTTAGGATTAAATTAAAGACGATTTAAATACACAACTCTCTCTTCTTGGCAACCAAAGAGCTTTTTATCTTATTTTTAATGATCAAACTTATCAAACAAATAAAAATATATATATATGTTAATAAACTTATCTCCTGATTTGCTTTATGTTTGCTTTAGTTCAGTTTTGAACTAATTTAGAGCCAAATGAATAAGGTCAATTCTACAATAAACTAAATTACAACGCAGGACTAAACCAATGTTTTCAAATAACCAAGGTACCAAACCAAAGAATATATGATTAGATGTTTTGGATCGGTTTCAATTTACCATAAAAAAATTAATATCTTAATCTTTTATCAGTAGTAGTTTGAACGGGTCAATCCTATTTGGGTTGTATCCCATTAAAGTGTAAGATATACGGTATAGTCTACTTATACATTATAAGGTACAACCCCTAATATATGATACAGATATAAAAAAATTCAACACGTGTTGATGAGATTGGATCCTTAATTTGAAATATCTCAACATATAATATTTATTAAATGTAGAGGATAAGACGAACTCATCAACATGGGCTACTCTCTAGGCCTACGGAGAAGAAATTTTCATGACGGTGGTCAACAATAAGAATTTTTCCTAAGGCTAGCTATGATAGTTTCTTTGCTAAAACTTGCCAAGTCTGGTTTCCACAGTGGCACGGTGCCTTGGGTTTTTCTCTAGTTTCCCATTTAACTAGAGAATTCTTTTCCGTTGGCAATTATTACTATTTTTTACTAGGTAGAAATGGCAAATTGATGCTATTGGGCATTTACGTACGCAGTTTGAGCAAAAGAGAGAACACGTTGCCTCAGCTGTTAAATGCTACATGAAGTGACATGGGATTTCAAAGCAAGAGGCCGGCACATGAGGAGCTGCAAAAGCAAGTCACAAATGTGTGGAAAGACAAAAATCAGGAATGCCTCAAACCGACCACTGCCGTCCCCATGACTCTCCTCACGCGTGTTCTCAACCTTGCGCAAGTGAGCTATGTGGTGTACAGAGATGGCGATGGCTACACCAATTCTAAGTTGCTACTGAAAGATTATATAGTTTCATTGCTCATCGATCCTGTGGCAATATGAGTGTGAATAGAGCATGCATGCTCTCTAGATAGCTATCAGTTCGTATGGTTTGCGATCTGCCTTTAATAATGTAATATTGTTTTCTATCTTCATGCTTGAATGTTTACTATTTTTCATGTTTGAATGGTGTTGTTTTCTTGTCTTGAAGGGAATAAATGGTGCGCATTTCAATGCCGTCTATGTATTGAACCATAAATGTTACTCCCTCTGTTTCATAATAAGTGTCTCATTTGAAAAAACACGCTTTTTAAGAAAACCTTTTTAAATGCTTTCACATCAATATATTTATTTTGAAATTCCAATTTTGCCCTCAAGTATGCAAAATATTATAAAAAGAAAGAATACCTTTTTAAGGGTATTTTAGGAAATGACTAAAAAAGAATCTTCGACTTTTGGAATGGGACACTTATTTTGAAACATCCCAAAATGGAAAGTAGGACACTTATATTGAAACGGAAGGAGTACATTGTTACCTCGTCTTTAAGTTGATGGCATGGTGATTTGGTAATTTAATTTTCTTGATATATATATATATATATATATATATATATATATATATATATATATATATATATAGATATATCATGCCTTGAAGCAATGGAGCAACAACCCAAAAATAAAGTAAGTAGAATGTGGATTCCGGTCCAAGGAGATTTATAGGGATAATGTTAGAAATTGATTTTTTCATTTTCCTTTGATTTACAAGAAATTTGTAAATGTAAAGTGTCAACTTTCCTACAATGCTTTTTCTTATTAAAAATTCTGGATGTGTTTGTGCAGAAAAAAGTTAAGGCCTGTTTGGGTGTCCAATTTGAAATTAGACAATTTCACAAATTTTACATAGTATCAAAAATACAAATTGATGACCTTGAGTTAGAATATTTAAAAAAGAGTCATCATTATAATTGATGTTAAGGATTAATTCCTAGAAATACATTAAATACTACTATTTTAAATTTCCGCTAGTATTTGTGATGATGAACACCATTTTCTTGAATTTGTTAATTTAATGTGATAAATTTGTGTCTTCTGATACTGTGTAAAATACCTTAAATTATCTAGTTTCAAATTAGACACCCAAACAAGCCCTTAGTAGGTGGCTATTTATGTTTCCTACAAGATTTCTACCAACCAAAGCATGAAAAGTGAAAGAAAATTTTATTTTACTTTCCTTTTCTTTCTTTTCTTTTCCCCTCAATCAAACGTAGCCTCGATTAAGAATTTGTCTCAATTTGGTATATCATCAGATCCAAGAGTCCTCCAAATAAAGCCTTTTAGGACTTTATAGAGGAGGATTGGCTATGACCTAGGTAGATGGTATATGGGCTCTGTAGCCCCAAGCCAATAAAAAGGCTCAAGGTCCCATAAGCTGCAAACCTGCCATCACCATTCACCACTACTGGATTTGGATTTGGTGTAGTTACTGTTAGAAAATATGTGATTTTCTTTAAAGCTTCAAAACTTCGGACCACACATGTATGTACACGTACGTAGCCTACCTCGACACGGACCGGCCGGCTGTGTCGTGACATGGCACATGAGTGATATGACATGGCGTACATGTGGCTTTATGGGCTAATTTTATGAGTTTTATTCCATTAACCATTGGGTCTTAATTTCTATAATTTATGAGTATCCATTACTAGCCGTTGGGCTTTTATTTCATGTTATTAATTGGGATGTTATAAGAATTATTACGATATTTATTTTGGGCCTTTATTAGCCCAAACCAATTTCAGCATTTTACTATTATAAATAGTGGGCTTCTCTACATGAATATAAATGGTTTTATATATAATCTTCTAAAACCTTTTCCACCATTTTTCTCTAAGAGTTTTGTTGAATTACTTTATTTATTGTATTTACGGGCAACTGATCGTGGATGGGTTCACCATACTCTTCTTGTGGACGTACCCATAGAAGAGAGAGCTGCGAGCTTTGGGGTTGTATCTTGGAGGTCCTATCGTCCGTCAGCACCTGTACGTAGGGAGGTGATAGTTCCTTTAGGACAGCGTGATCTCACGTGCCTTCCCACAGGCGAGCTCTTCTTACTCATTTTATTTTATTTTAATTCAATATTTCTTGTGTTGATTTTTGTTAATTTAAATTATGATTATTAAGAGATTTATCCGTGTTGAATTTCATTGTATTTGTGATTTCTCAATTTGTGTTATTAGTTGTATTCATGTTTAATTTCAATAAAGATTATGTGTCGATATTATACAAAATCCACAATTATCCCCAACAGTTACTACATGGTGTATTAAACGTAGGATTGATGACATGTGGCAATGAGGAGAAATGGAAGGTTAAAATTCGAGGGATGCATTTCACACTCGACACCTAGCAGCCCTCCATTTCTCCTCCTTACCCACGTGTCATTGATCCTACGTTTACTGCACCATACAGTAAAAGTAGCCAACTGCACCAAATCCGAATCCCACCACTACCACCTCAAGGCTACTAACACATGGTAGTGGCTGGGATTGTACCCCAAATCCAATTGAATGGCTTTGGAACCAGGGCCAACCATTTCAATGGTTCAAGCAGTGCATGCGCACAATACATTGTTGGTTGGCCAACTGCTACTGAACCACCGGAGGTGGTGGTTTATGACACGGTTGATGTGGTATCACGGGATAACGAGAGCCGAGCAAAATGGGATTGTCAGAATACTTTTTGGCCCCACAATCCCACTTTGCTTAATTCTTGTTGACCCGTGATACCACGTGACCGTGTCACAGTTACATAGAAGACTCACTCTATGCCTACATTCACAAATAGCGATAATCAATTGATAAGTACTCCTCAATAGATTACAAAGCAACTTACAAATGCCAGCTAGTTCCCTTACACCCAATTGCGGCTCAGCATGTCTGTCGGCAAACTTAGATTAGGAAACGAGAGCATTCGAGATCCCACAAGGAGTTCTGTCCCCGAATTGACTGTTTTATGTGACCAGTTAATTAAATAGGCTTCGAACGTAAAATTAACAACTTAAAAGACGAATGTAAACAAATTTATTCACTATCCTAACAGTACAGAAAATCAAGAAAACGGATGCAGGACCCAATCCTCATTTGACATGGATTATACAAAAGGATGAACGTCTTGCCGCTATGAGATACATGAATCATGAAACACAAAACATAGACATATCCCCGATTATTTTAAAAGGATTGAGTACCTCTGCATACAAGTACATACAACCTTAACAAAGAAACAGACTTCCTCTATAAGAGAACAATGGTGAAAGCCTCGGAGGTATGGGAAAATAATATCATCACCAAATGTCAACTGTTGGATCATGGAAAAATGAGACATGGTCAATTTATCCAACGGCTGGTATTGCAGATTTATCATTCTCCCACACCATGGGGCCATCTCGACACTGCCCTGGCCACCTTAAAAAATTAGAAACTAATTACTTCTATAGCTACCTCTATTTTGTCTGTCTCTCCTATTTTGTTTCTCAATGCCAGGCAGACGCCGAGACCAAGTTCCTTTCCTTCCAGCCCAAGAGCATAGCCCCATCCCTTTCCACCAGAGTATAATGATCCGAGTAACACCGCAGCAAGCTTCTTATCACAGAGTTGACATAGGAGCTCAGTGGGAATGGCCGAAACCCTGCCATTGTCAGCCTACACTTCCACTTGCCAAAGAGCTCATGGCGTTCCACCCTATCCTTACCCTCACAAGCAATAATATTCACAATATCCCTCGCCAAACAGTGCTGCTCCACATTGATGCGTTCTTTTCTATCCCGTGCCATGGTCACGTCAATTGACTCAAACATTGCCGAGTAGTACTCTAGTGTTTCAACAAACCTAGCGACAAAGGGTGTTGTGTTTGTGTTTGATTCTTGTTCCACCAGAGTGGTCACCTTGGGAGAAAGTGACTCTATCATTCTCAAAAGCTCATCCCTTGGATTGTTCACATCGATACTCTCATCAGGGGTGTGATGGAGCTCCAGGGGGAAGTTCACAACCAGAGCCTCACCAGGCCTGACATCAAGCATGTCCCTAGTGATATCAGGAGCAAAAACTGGCACTGGATGAAACTCCACTGGGATATTGAATTTATTAGAAATTGCTGCCAACCGTCTCCCAACTGCCTCCAAACTGTCGCCACGAGCATACTGACTTACTGGATCGTCGATCCCTGTGATCCGCACGTGGGGTGCTCCACCCGGTCTCGCTGCAAGCGCTTGTAATAGAGTAATCCACTGAGTCCCCTGAGCAATTTGGAAATCCACAATATGGATCCGGTCCTCGTTTCTGCATGCTTCGGCAATTGCTCCATTGGCTGCCATGTAACCAAACTTTAAGTAAGGGCAGATTTCATAAAGGATCTGCATGTATGTAAGCAAGTCCTTGCTTTCAGGCTCTCTACACCTAGGGTCACGATAAATGGTACTTCCTGATAACTCCTTCCTTGCTACCAGGCCTTCTACCAGGTAAGCGCCAAGACGCTGGATTGGTTCTCCACTAATAGACACAGCACCCCTAGCCTTCTCAATCAACTTCTCAAAATCATCCATCCTGTTTTCGGAGAGAGCTTTAGCACATCCAAATCAGCAAGTGCTTCAGATTTCCAGGTGGGAAACCCTGCAAAGATGCTTCTTCCATTGCTTTATGACGTTTCTCAATATGACCTCCTTCGCCTGACTTCCTATACCTGGATGCAACAGATGGCTGAGGTTTGGCTCTTTTCTCTAAATGGTAGGTTTTTTTGAATTTATTCCAACTTTGGTGTGATTTTGAACTTAATTCCCACACAGTGATAAATCGTGGTTGCTAACCACGATTTTAATGAAATCGTGGTTAGCAACCACGATTTTAGCTTTAGGTATAAAAAACATAATTTTGAACTTAATTCCCCCACAGTGATAAATCATGGTTGCTAACCACGATTTTATTAAAATCGTGGTTAGCAACCATGATTTATCACTGTGGGGGAATTAAGTTCAAAATCACACCAAAGTTGGAATAAATTCTAAAAAACCAACCATTTAGGGAAATGAGCCGCTGAGGTTTAGTCACATGTAACCCCTGCGGTTCTTGGCTCCCGGCCCTAGATCTCTGACTCAGTGTCTGTGGCCGATTATTTTCTCCAAGAGAAGGATATGGTGTGGTTACTTCATCACCATCAGCATCAGGGCCCAATAGAGCAGTCTCTAACTCTTGCAAAGCGTTTTTTATGTTCTGGCTACAATATGCATCCTGTAAAGTTAAAGTCTCACCAGAAGAGAGTAGTGAACTGTCTCTGCGACAATCTAGGGAAGGGCTTAACCGATGGAAATAACTGTCGGTCTCAAGTGAAGAGTTAAAGGAAGGGCTGACTCCTGAGAGATTCTCTGTGGAGCTATGTTGCTCCTGGCTGTCGCTCAATGTAGTAACAGTGTCACAGTCAAAGTGAGTTGAAAAAGGTGAGTTTGGCGAGTTCCCAAAATCAAATTTCAAGGACCCAAACAACCTATTGGGTATTGATGGAACAGTGGGATGAGAAGCTGAGTAGGATAGGTCCTCACCAGTCACACTGTATCTGAAGAGGTGGTGTGAGCCCCATGCTATGAGGTTAGCATCGGCTGTTCTATCTGTAATAGTCCTCAAAGAGATAGTAGTAATTACGAATAATCAGCCCTGGCCTTTTGTTGGAGAACTATTGGCAGCTTTCAATCTTCTGCCTAAACCCTACAGATCGAAATAAACCTGCAATGTGAATACCAAGGAACAGCAGATAAAGAACTTTAAAAGCCAGAACATTTGGAATTTAAAAAGGATCAAATCCATAGTATTTTACTTAAATAAAATTCTCCAATTCAACCGAAATGGGCACAAAAAAATTAAGCTCCATTGAATAACACCAATTTGAAGTACATTGATTTATTCAATTTCTGAGACTGCAAGATTTGATGAATCTTGGGTTACGCTGGAACCTTTTGGCAGAGAGCGGTTGATAGCAAGATCTCCAGAATTTCTTGTATTTCATCTGATCTGTTCAATTTTATGTAAGTTCAAACTCTATTAGAAATTTTGACTTTCAGAAGAATAATGGATAGTTTCTCCTTGCAGTCTAATTGATCAAAGTTTCCTTTCTTGTTCTATTTTTCTTCCAAATTCTATCTATTCTCCCGATGCGCTCAAGATAATTCTACATCCATACCCTTGCAAACTAGAAAAAATCATACAAAACAAAACTTTTTTTCTTCCTAACTGTTTTGGCTTTGCATCAATAAATATCTGCTTCTAAAGAAAGCTTCATATCTTCAAGTCACTAATTTTTTTCTTTGATTAAAAACCCTCATAGTAAATCCTAATGGAAACTCTTGCACTCTAAATATTGAAGTGAAAATCTCTGGCCAACCCAACTTAAAATTCTAGTCCCTAACTTTCAAGCAAATATATTTTTGAAGCAACAATCTTTGGTCAATAAAATTTTCATGGTTGAAGAGAAGTCAACATGGGCAGACTCAACAATAAAAATTTGCAAGTGGTAGATTATCATATTGGTTTAACAAGTCTACCATTTTCCAAAATTCTCTGTTGGTTGATAAGAATATGTTAAAATTTTCAATCTTAGATTTTTTATCACTTG
>JBBPBK010000186.1:0-103288 GCA_039720395.1 Liquidambar formosana | reverse complement strand
AGAGGATTGAGGGAGTGTGCAGATGAAGGAGTTTAGGGATTGAGGGAGTGAACTATTAGATGGATGGTGTGTGTGACTCTGCGAGATGGAAGAGTAAAGCAACAACAACAACAACAAAACAAAAACAAAAAAAAACAAAAAAAAACAAAAACAAAAAAAAAAGAGAAAAAAAGAGGAACTTGCAAAATTTTTAAAGCGAGGCAAACTAGTGGCTAAAAATTTTGTGAGACTGGTGTTTTATTAACGACGTGCATAACGCGTCGTTGATAAGCAATTCTTAGGAAACTATTTACGACGTACAAAACACGTCGTAAACAATGAGGGCAATTCTCGACCCAGCATCTACAACATGTAGAACACGTCATAAAAAGGAAAATCTCAGGACAATATTTACGACACACAAAACAAGTTGTAATAGATGTCATTAACGATGCGCTTCTATTGTACGTCGTGAATATTGTCTACATGGGGTCTTTTAATGACGTGCTACGTAAGCATGTCGTAAAAGACCCATATTAACGACTTGCAAACATGCATGTCGTTAATTCAAGTTGTGGAAAGTCATTTTTGTTGTAGTGTCCAAAGATAAATTATTCTCAAAAGATCTTTAAAAAATATGGTATTTCAATAAAAATAGAAACTTTTTATTTAAAAAGGTCGTAAAAGACCCATATCTACTATATCCCCCTATTAAGAAATAATTCTAAGAGGGAGAGGGCAAACTTTAAGGAAGAAAAGAGAGGTATTTCCATACCATCATACTTACTATTTGCAATATCAACCTGTCAAAATAATCACTCTATTCCATAAGATAATTATCCTATTTGCAAGATTACATTTGCAATAGCCAAAATAATCACCCCACTTTGGTGGGGTAATTGCACCTGCCAAACTTATGCCCCACTTTTTATGAGATTTGTACCTGCCAGTTACTTGCAATTTGCATGCAATATCCACGAAGATAACAACTAAGTAATCCAATTTTCAACCAAGCAATTATCATGATTTCAAATAGGCTATCACATGCTCAAATACCACCACAATGATAATAACCAATCTGAACGAATTGAATCAATGCCTAAAATCATCTATAAATCATGTAAATACCAAGAATCATGGACTAATAAAAACCCTAATACAACCCTACATGCAATAACTCAACTAATATACATAAACACTAACAAAAACATGTTAAAATCTATCAATAATCATTGAACATCCAATAATATCAATAAACATGAAAGCAAAGCAAACTCTAACCAAAAGATTGATATTTCATGTAAATATGAAAATATGCCTTCCTACGACGAGCTTTCTTAAGCAAAACTATTCTAAGATAATTTCATGTAATAAACTCATTATGAGGAGGTACAATCAACATATCCTACATAAAATATATATCTTAGAACACAATAGAAGTGATTTCATGCTTAAACACATCACAAAAAACTCTCATGCAAACACTACTTAACGAAAGGATAATGTCTCCAAAACCCTAAGAAATCAACTATATGCATACATTAAACACCATAGTTATTCTACATGTATCACATATGTAACAACTATGAAGGAAAATTAGCGAAAAACCCTAACCTGGCAAGCTACATGAAACTTACCCAAAACAAGGATAATTAAAACCCTAGAATCACAACTATGTATTAAACCACATGAAATAACCCTAAAGCAAGCAAAACTAATCATGAATAACATTTAAATCATGCATAGTAACTAATAGAAGCATCGACACAAGATAAAAACCCTAACTTTAATATGCCATAGAGCTATTCTAAGCAAAACCCTAATTTCAGCACCATAGAAAGAAACTATTACGTTAGGTTGAGCCTTCTTATTACTATAAAGCTTCTCTCCTTCTCTTGAAAAGCTCTCCTTCAAGCCTCCAAGAAAAACTCTAGCTCTCCTTTGGAAGTCTTCCTCTTATTCTCTCTCAGAAATTAGGTTTAATGCATCTAAGTGGTCCTAATGTTGAAACATAGTGGGGTATTTATAGGGTTTTAGTGGAATAAATCAATGGTTGGGATTAAAACCCTAAATATCAATCCAAAGGTCATTAGAGACTCTCTTGGGGTTCAAGTCACTCAAATAGAGCTAAAAATATGATGGAAAGTCGTGTAGAGGCAGAAAAATCCGTTAAAATAGGAATAGAATCCCGCTTTAGCAAAAAATTAGGAAAGTGGCTCGAGTTACCACCCAAGACTGGGTGGCTAGCCAGCTGGGCCCAAGTGGCTAGTCGCCCAGGCTTGGGTGGTCACCCGAGCCCTCGTCATGTTTTCTCCTTTTTTGTACCCTTTCGACTTCCAAAAGTATTTTAAGGGTTAAGTTAACTCCGATTTGATGAAACGAAAGTCAAAACGACTGTGTTTTGATAAAGAGCACATTTTAAGGCATTTTAGGGCAAAATCCCTAACCATAAGTGCATAGTTAAGTTTTACAAAGGCGGCTAACCGCTATGCACCACCATCACTAAACTCAGGTATGCATATAAGGTTGCACCGAATGCTTTCCAATTCAAAATTCAACCTTTTAAAACATCTTTAGAAATGAAATTAAGACTAATTAAAGTCAAATGAGGGAAAATTGAGTAAAAATCATGAGCCGATTTGAGCAAACTCGAAGTGGGTCTCTTAACCAACTTGAACCATATTAAGCCATTTTAACCCTAAGCCATCAATTCATCAAATTGAACCTATAAATATCTCATCTGTATCAATATGAACTCCAATTGACAACTTAGAAATCATTTCAAGGTCAAATGGAAAGTTTGTGACCTAAAAGACGATTATGCCCCTAAAGTCACAAAAGTTCTTATTAACCCTCAAGATCAACTCCAAATTGAACCAAAATTCATACCCATTATCCTTAAGACCCTAGAAACTCAATGAAAAAGACTAGACTCAAAAAGGAAACAAGAAGTCACATAAAATGACAAACCCTAGCTAAGGTGACAAAAATGGGGTGTGACAGTGGTCACCGTCGTGTTCATCTCTATTATGATTATGGGGTAGGTGCAGAGGGAGGGAGGAAGAGAAAATGGTGAGGGTGAGGGTATTTTTGTCAACCTAGGTGCAAATAGACTATTTGAGTTTAAAAATAAAAATTTATAAAATAAAATAAAAAATGAGTTAGGTAACTATTTGCTAAATAAGTCTTATTTGTTGAACTAAATCCCCTTTTAAAATATATATATATATATATATATATTATTACCTTATTTAAAGGGAAAATTAGTGAAAATGTGCACTTTTTAGGACTTATGAAGGCATAGGTTCAAGACAAAATCTTATGTAGCTATAAGTCCACTTTTAAGTAAAACAAAAGCTAGTTTTGGTGAGTGCTAAGTGTATAATGTCAATATTAGCCTTAAGTTGTTATTTTTAATTTTCAAAATTTAAAATAGTATAACTTTAAATCTAAATGTTGAGTTTTTTATCAAATTTGTATTTTCGGAATCTATTTGTTGAGCCCCTTCAGAACAAATCCATAATGAATATGAAATTATGTATTAAAAAGAAGCAGTTACATTAATCATATATATGTAATTATTTCAGAATAGTTATATGTAAATGTTTTTTTTTTTAAATTAATTAATTATTTTAGTAAAGTTTAAATTTAGATTAATTATCTTGTGAGTAAATTTAACATTTAAACTATGAATAAAATACTTAAATTTGGTATTGGTGATTTAAAAATTTTTGAATTTGAGTGAAGGGAGTGCTTTTTGAAATAGTTACATGTAACTGTTTTTTAGTAAAATAAAAATTTATTGTTTTTTCCAGTGTATATTTATATTTCCTAGTTATTTTATCTTTAAAATAATCATTTTATATAAAAATGAAACATCAACTCTAAGAATTTCTGAAAGAAATTTTGAAACTTGTTTTCCGTTAATCAAATTAATAACATTCCCAGCATAGACGAAAGTATGTCCATGGATTCCTGCTTCTCCGAACAATCTCATTGGAAGATCAAAAGAAAGGTATGCAAACGCAGTTACAACAAGTGCTCCTCCAAGAACACCGTACCCTTTCCAGAAGTTTCAACATCTTCATCATTGGATTCATCTTTACTTTTCCTTCTTGGCTTAGTAGGTCAAATCCCCTCAACTTATACCCCCAACAATGTTGTTGGTCAAATCCACTTCCACATGGACACATAACTAAAAATCCCAAAGGTAAAGCAAATTGAAGAACAAACTCGTGGTGCAAAAATTGCATAAATAATAATAAACATGAAAACAAAAAGAACCAAAAAAAAAAAAAAAAAAAATCCCCAAAAGAGAAGGGTTAAATGCATATTGGTACTTAAGCAACTAAATGGAATGGGGGAATTACCCAACCGGTGTCATGCCTTAGGCCTTATAAACTAAACGTGTAGGCTAGGAAGCACGGACACGCCTAGGAAAGTGCAGTGGCTGTGTCCGACATGTATCTAACACTTCCCGTACGTGTCCATGAAAAAAAAAAAAAAAATAGATTAATTTCGAACACGGCATGGACACGGAAAGGACACGGCGGGGGTAAAAAATAGAAATTTAAATTGTTTTAAAAGAGTAATTTTAGTTATTATAAACAATTGATGGGTGTTTTTGCGAATGCTGAAAAATTCCTTATTATAAACAATTTTAGGGACATGACATTTCTACCTTAAAGAAAATGGTTTTGTATCATGAGGTGCATGCCTCTTATGATGGGGCGTAATTTTTTTTTTAATTTAAAAATTGCATAAATAATATATATATATATATATATATATATATATATATATATATATAGATTTATTTATTTATTTATTGTCGTATTCCCACCATGTCGTGTCTTAATATTTTAGAAATTGCCATGCCGAAGTGTCCATATCGTGTCATAACTGTGTTACGTGTTCGTGTCCGTGCTTCATAGTGTGTAGGTGTACCCTTTTAACGCCTAAGCTTATGAGGCATATATATGCACCTTTTTTTCTTTTTCTTTTTTTTTTGGGGGGGGAGGGGGGGGGGGGGGGGGGGGAGGGGGGGGGGGGGGGGCAAATCGTAAGTGTTTCTTTTCTCTATGGTAGTCTGTTTGTGGGTGTTACATATATATAGTCATGTTAACTACTTGATTAAACCATGATATTGTATCCTAATAGTTAGTCATCATATAAGTTAAAATATACTTAGCAAAATTAATAATAATAAGAAGAAGAATGATAATAAAAGATGTAAGATTGGCAATAATTCTTTGTTTATCTATGTTAATATATGTGGTCAATGGTGGAGCCAAAGGGACCTTTGGGGGCATGTGCCCCTACTAGCCTCAAACAATTTTTTTCTATTTTGGAATAAGTTATCATTTAATGACTATTTACCAATATAATGCCAAAAAAAGGAATATGGTACCAATTGTTAAGCATATATACAGTCTATTTGTAATAAGTTGACAAATAAATCCTTTTTGTGGTATTACATTAGAAAATGATACCAAAAAGTAAGTTTTTAAAAATTAAAAAAAAAATCTAGAGCTTTCAATTCCCACTTCTCAAAATCATAGCACGGTGCCCCCATTGGAGATAACTCCACATCCACTTTCGCATGGACACATAACTAAAAATCCCAAAATTGAGCACAGCATGACCAAACCCCAAAGTTAAAGCAAATTGAAGATCAAACTCGTGGTGCAAAAATTGTCATTCTAATTATCAAATAATACAAAGCATTTTGTAGAAGCATATCCTCAAGTTGGCCTTAAAGTTCTCCAACAGCAAGATCTTGAGCACGCAAATTCATCGGGGAGAGAGAGATATATGCGTCTTGTAGCAAGAATGAGAAAGAGAATCATAAAAAGGGTATTTTGGTCTTGTTCAAATTTAAATGGACTTATAGGTGCACAAGAATACCCGATAGACTCTTGCTTGCACAAGTCCTATTTTATGGACTTGTGTCCAAAGTCCCCCTTCTTAATGAGAGAGAGAGAGAGAGAGAGAGAGAGAGAGAGAAGGGTTAAATGCACGTTAGTACATAAGCGACTAATTGGTATGGGGGAATTACCCAACCGGTGTCATGCCTTAGGCCTAATAAACTAAACGTCTAGGGGTGCCCTTTTAACGCCTAAGCTCATGAGGCATATATTTGCACCTTTTTTTTGGGTGGGTGGGGGGGGGGGGGGGGGGGGGGGGGGGGGGGGGGGGGGGGGGGGGGGACGCTGGCCTTTTTTCCCAAATCTTAAGATGGCAATCGTAAGTGTTTCTTTTTTCTCTATGGTAGTGTGTGTGTGGGTGTTATATATGTAGTCATGTTACTTGATTAAACCATGATGTTGTATTCCTAATAGTTAATCATCATATAAGTTAAATATGTACTTAGCAAAATTAATAATAATAATAAGAAGAATGATAATAAACGACGTAAGATTGGCAATAATTCTTTGTTTATCTATTAAAATTATATGGTTCTAAAATGTTTAAAATGTTATATATATATTTCTCAACTCGTTTGCTATCCCTTAATTTCTCCCTTTTTTGATGGTTTGTAGCCAGTTGTTTGTCAAATAAAAATAAAAATAAAATAACAAGTTCATAGAACAGTGCCATGAATCCTACATTGTTCGCCATCGTTTTTACTACCTATGGCTCGCACAGTACGTATTAGGCTTCTTTGCCCATCATAAAAAATAAATAAATAAAAATTAGGCTTCTTTATTTATTTACGTAGCTTTCGTTTTCTTGGACTACAGGTTCCTTTAAAAAAAATAAATAAATAAATAAAAAACAGCTAAAATCGATCTTATCACCTTTAACTTGTAGTCAATCACGAAAACAAATCAGTGAAAACATGTGCTAGTGAGATAGCACCTTCTAAGAATTCACGTTGCAAAGAGTGGATCCAAAACCTAGCTTGGCTTGCACTTTTGCCTTCAAAAACACTAAACCCATACTCAATAGTTGTATTTGAAACACTAGAGTGAAAATCTTGAAGAGAGAAGCTGCATTAAACAGGAAAACTTGTGCATGCTTATATGCCAGCGCTCGCTCGATCGTGCCATCATCTAGTGTTCGTAATGCAAGTCGATCATCGTTAATAGAGTTGCATGTCGGTCTTAAATGCATTCTATTCTTCTCTCTTTCTTTTCCAAATAGGGTACGTACATATTCAAACCTTCTGCCCGATTAATCCCCTCAACATAATTAAGGCTACCGCTAACTCCTCTTTGGCTAGCGCCTAGAATGAGTATGCATGTTAGTTGACTAACTGCTAATCTCATCCAACAAACCAAATATTATTGAGTCAATATTTTTATTTTTCAAAAATGTATTACATTACATGGCAATATAATTGAATATGTGTCCTATTACATAACTTATATTTCTATATAAGAGAAAAAGTCTTTTTTTCTTTTCCGAAAAAGTAGAAAATCCGATGTTCTCTTACCAATGCCCCACTGAATCAACTTGTTCTTGTGGTTGTAATTGTTTCTGGATAGAATTGGGAGAGAAAGGCAATGAAAAGGGCTGATCAGTTGCTAGGAAAGACGGCGGCGGGATGAAGCCTGTCGCGGAATATACACCATTGTAGGGCATGTTATTTTGTTCTTGCTCTGTTCGTGTTGTCGCAGCCTCTGATCTGATCGATGCTGCTTCGGAACATTAAGCTTCTCCCCTTCAATCTCCCTATACTTGTGGAGATAAAGTTTAAGTGGATTCACATAGTCCTCAAACCCCAACGTTGTGATCTGCCCATATGATATCGTCGCCATTGATCGTCTTCCTCTTTTCTCTCTGACACTTATCGGAGGCTTCTCCCGTGACAAAGCTGATGAATTCCGATACGCATTCTTGAACTGTTTCTTTTGCGTCCTTTGATATTTTTCCGTTGCCAGGAATCACCTTTTCATGATTCTTCCCACGTTTGCTATAGGAAGAAACCGATCTTGTTCTTTATTGTTGCTGCCGTGTTGCCCTTTAAACATGGGCTTTCTGGACTTGTACTGCTGGCCCGTAGGGCCACTTTCCATGGCTCTCATCTTCCATCTCTCTATCTCTCTCTCTTAGATTGGATTGGTTTTTAGAGTTTGGTGTGTTTCTGTGTTTTGTATGAGGCTGGAATAAATGGCATGAGGAGCTTAAAAATAGGCAAGTGAAGTGGGAGACAAAAGGCCTTGTTGATTTTCGCCAATTTTGAGTCCCCTGGGACTCGCTCTCCCTGTGTGGAAAGGACACGTAACTGACTGTACGTTAAGGACCTAAATTAACGAACTTATTTGGGTTTTTCAAAATTCTGATGCCATTTGGCATCATCTGACCTATAATTATGTTGACTTTCTGATTGCAGTGAGTAAAAGAAGGGGATCCGGATTTAGTGATGGTTTGAAAAAAATTATCACCATGATAGTGTAACCCAAGCTGTTCATAGAAACAATAGGTGATTCGGATTAAAAGTTTAAAAAATTGCTGAGGTTAACTTACGTCAACATTTTTTTAAGTTTTTAATCTAAGTTGTTTAATATTTTTATGAATAAATCAGATCACACCATCAC
Source organism: Liquidambar formosana (assembly GCA_039720395.1). Classification (NCBI taxonomy): domain Eukaryota; kingdom Viridiplantae; phylum Streptophyta; class Magnoliopsida; order Saxifragales; family Altingiaceae; genus Liquidambar; species Liquidambar formosana. Next base: position 94,766 of record JBBPBK010000186.1, on the reverse strand, counting down.
AGTGATGGTTTTTTTTTAAACCATATATGAATGAATACTTGCTCGCAAAAGAAGTCGGACCTGTCAACTTTTTATCCCGTATCCAAAATGAGTAAGGATTCTATGCCGACTCCGATAACAAACTATAAACCCCGGCCCCATAAATATATTCATTCATCAGCCAGCACAAAACCCTGGGCCAAATGGTCCTTTAGCCAGTTGTAAAGGTTCATATAATGTGAGGATCGACTTAAGGGTATATTTAGGATTTCCTTCAATGGTTGAACATCAAAACCTATTCATAAACTAACTTTAACTTTATTTAATTTACAACAGCGGATGAATTTTTATTTTTTGTTTTTTTGGATTATGATTTACAAAGCCGGCCACAATGGCTCCACTATGGCTACAGGATGTCATGCAACACACTTACCAAAAATTACTTATCTAAAAGAGGAAAAATACCAAAAATTTTAGTGGTTGCACGTTCCTACATTACGTGGCACCAATATGCATCCGCCCTAGGTGCTACTAGGCATGCATGTATTACAAGAACTGTTTCAAAATTATATTTTTCAAAAATAATAGAAGGTTTTGAGTCTTTTGACAACAACTTGTATTTAGTGATTTTTTTTTTTAAATAAATAAACATAAACCAATAACACCACTTTGATGACCACTAAAATTGAACTATATGTTCATAATAAATAAATAAAAATAATTGAAGAACTGTTTTCTGAAAATCTGTTGCCAAAAATTATAAAATGAAGTTATTCTCCTTACCACCTTGGCTGGAAATTTAACTACCATACTACAAGTCATGATGTACGTATGTTTGTAGCTCATTTCATCTACAGCCATACATGCAGGAAATGGTTAATACTGCCAACTTTTTCAGGTTAGTCCTTCGGACCAAAATTACATTTGTTTTTAATAGCTAAATAAGCCTCTTTCTCTTCTTCTTCCCCAACACCCCCCCACCAACCCCCCCCCCCCCCCCCCCCCCCCCCCCCTTTTTTTTTTTTTTGGAAATAATATTAAACTTGGAGATGTAGCGGCCTTGGCACCTAACCATGACAGCCTTGGGGTACCCTGTTCAAAGAAGCTTCGCAAAAGAGACACTGCCTCTAATGCCATTATTCCTCCACTACATTTGAACTCCGAAGGGGACGGATTCAGTGCTGAGTTCAAATAGTGCTAAGCTCATCAGCACGGTTGGATAGAAGTTTGGCTGGCTCAAATTAAAAAGATGAAAAAGTTGTTCATTAAGATTATTTTGGTCATTTCATTACTAATTTTAACAACTCTTGATCCAAGTCATACAAATTAAACCTTCATCCAACGGTGTTGAGTGAGCTCAGCACTAAATCGGTGCTCACATTTGAAACCCTTTCCCTTGTGATGTTGATAACTCCACCCCTGACTGTGCGAATGCAATGACAATATTAACCCACACCCTCCAAATATTTCATTTCCACGCCCATAGTATACTCCCTTTATACCAACAAACGCTAAGGCTGCAGCACACATTGTACGAGTTCACAAGTAACGACATAAAGGTCCATTTTGAAATTATTCATATAGTCTGAAGCCTTTTTCTCCCAATTGAAGTTTGATTAGTGTTATTCGCCTCCTTTCTTATTCGTTTGATTCGGATTAGTTCACAGATTGAGACCGTCCTAATCTTTATATATATGCCCTAAATATTGTGTCATTGTATTTGACAAAAGATTTGTCGTTAAACGTACTTCTTCCATGTGTCATGGGAATAAAACATAGCTTTGGGAATCAATAAAATAGCCACGCCCACGCACTAAGTTAGTGACTAAATAGGCATTGGGATTTCTTAATTCCAATTCGACGGCCGATACAGGTGTAAAGGGGACGTGATCAAAGGATCTTAGGCTTCTTCTTGGTCTAACCTTCATGCCCACGCATTCAGATCGGAGCAAATTCCATGTGAACAAGCATACCAGTTACAATACCTACTTTAGGTTGCAAGCACATTGGTTTATGGGCTCTACCTTTGGTACCTCTTAATATTGTGGACAAAAATAAAATAAAAAGGGGAATCACAGATTGGTCCGATTACTAACTTCATAGTACATGACTGCTAACTTAACTAAGAATGACTACTAACTGTAACTAATTACCATGGCCGCCACCAGACTAATCTGTAATGCCCCCTAAATAAAACCTGAATCTTGATTGCATAGGCACATTTCTGTGCTCTGTAATTTTAAAACCCACAAAAAGTGCTGCTGAGCTACCGTGCTCATGCCAGTTTTTCCAAGAGATCTGATGCTTCACATCACTAAAGTTGTGGCCGAAGGCTGCCCAACACAATAAGGAATCATCCCATGCAATAATGCAGAATGTCATACGAAAATTCTCTTAATTTGTTGAATTGCATACACCACATTTTTACTATATCGAATTCCAGACATCTGGGGTTTGTCAGCATTTTTTCTAACCAATGGAGACTACACTCTCAAGAACTTGTGTGTTTGCCGTCCATAGCTAATAAAATATAATATTACACTGAAACACCAACCTCTCATTAAAGAAACTAAAATATAAGGAAGAACCAAAAAGATCGAAAACTGAAGTGACTAATTGATATGATGATACATGGAGCCAACGGACAAATACAGTTACCATGAATTAAATTTAGCAACCAAAACAAAAAAGAATACCTAATCTCAGTGGCGTGACAGCCTTAACAATGAAGGGGCAATGGCCAGCAAGCATGCTTAAGCAATAGCTGACACAATGGTCTCTTTCTCTTTAGGCCGCCACATGGACTTCTGGACACACAGCAATCCCTCCTTGTCCCTAGAGTAGGTCAAACGAACCTCCCACTGCATCGACTTGACCAAATTTTCAAGCTCAGTAATAGTCTCAACATTATCACGGACGATAAGCTTTCCTTCTGGCCGTAGAATCCGATCAACCTCTGCAACTACAGCAACTAGATTGCACCTGAGGGGCCCACAAAACCGTAACAAAATTAGACCACCGTATACAGGGAAATGATGTGGTCATAGAAAATTATGAGAGTTTATTCAGTCAGATATGTAAAATAGAATAATTATATTCACCTCTTTTTTATCTTGGAGAAGAGATGATCTGCGTGAAGAAGATCATAAGATCTAGGATACGTGCTAAATGATTCGCACCAATCATGATACATTCCAAATAGACCTCGTTCATAGATAATGGGTAGTGTATCTGGGGAGTCTATTGGGATAACATTCATGACCCACACATTCAAATCTTTTAGAGCAGCCGCAAATCTGCAAGCATAGCCATGAAATCAGACTACAGAAAATCAAATGTAAGCGAGACTATAATCTATTTATTGTCAATGATAACAATAACAACAAAAACATTTCAGGGAAGTCCTAATTGGGGTAACTTCATTTTCACACTGAAAAAGAGATCATCATCATCATTATACTTACTACTACTACTACTACTACTACTACTACGACTACTATCTAACTGTCAAAATGTCATATGCTTCTTACATGACAATAGATCATTTTGCTTACCCCCCATAAACTGATCTCATGTCCATCACATTCCTCACGGATGACCAGCTAATCCCCATCCCATTCAGATATGATTTGGTGACTACACGTTTCCAGTGCTCATTGTCCGCAGTGAAATCCTCAGGAGCTGCTTTGCCATAAACTCCAACCTGGGAACTTGTCAACCAGTAAGGTGGTTTCTCCAACCTTGCTGGCCATTGCTCTGGCCAATGAGACCCACGATCTGATGCATCTACAGGCACTTTGTGCATGCATGCTTGCAAAGGCACATTCCTATAAACAGTAAACAATTCGAACACTTTTCAGGGTAACTAGAGAATCAGACAGTTCTAATTATATCTGGTTAGGGCAGAAACTGCTTTTGGAACTTAGTAAAGCTGTGTGCAAATAATAGGTGACCTACAATTGTGAACTTCAAAATGCATCACAGTTTTATGTTTTTTTTTAATAAATTTAGAAACACAAATATGCCGTGTGGATAAGCTACAAATTCCTATTTTTATTGCTTTTAAAAGCAAAAAAGTGAGTTTTGGTAGTAAAGCATTTAATATAGTCACTTTGCATTCTTAATTTATAAACTGCCAAAACTTGCCCTTAGCACACCACCACGTCACCACTAATATGATGTCACCACCACGTAACCACCATGGCAGTACCACCACCTCATCATCACGACCACCATCGACACCACTGCCACTGCCACCACTTCATCATCACCACTCATTATTATTATTATTATTTTTATATGTTTTGTGGTTGCCAAACTTTCTTTTTTTTTATAAATAAAAAAAATAATTAAAAAAAAAAGGTAATAGTTACCTTATCAAAAAAAATAGGTAATCGTTGGTACTTCCAAACATGCTTCTTATCCCCACCCACCCCCCAAAAAAAAAAAAAAAGGAAAATGATTTGAAAAGAAAAAATATTTACTTCTACTACCAACTTAAAAAAGTAGCAAAAATGATAGCACATCCAAACACACCCTAAAAGTTCCATCACAGGTGGCAAAGAAGACAATGGGTTTCAGTGAATCATGAAAAGCATTTCCGTGTTTTATACCATCTAAACAGATACTTTAAGTGCAGAATTCCAATGAAAAACAATTCAGTTTCTTCTTTAAATTACCGGAAAACCTAATCTTTATTGCTCAGCTAAAGAGAAAATTACCACGCTGCATTTGGATCATCAGAGTCTTCGCAGATTGGAGGCTCATTTTGTGATCTTCTCTCATAGCACTCATTAGTATTAGGCTTTCTATATATTGCTACACCCACCCCATTCACTTTATCCTTATCCTTCGCCACAAGTTCCCAGCACATCGACTTCGTTAGCTTAGTCATGGCTGCCAATAATTCCCACAAATATTCACAAATTGTTAGAATCAAATAAACAAGTCAATCTCTTTCAAGAGACACACACACTAGGTTAGACAAGCATCTACCATTCCAAATTTCAACGTCTTCATCATTCTTCTGGTAAACTGGTGTAGCAGACCACACAAAGAAACCACCAGGTCGCAGCACACGATTCAGCTCCAGGAGAAGTTTACCACCTGCATAACATAGTTTGCATTAAAGTTTCCTGAATCGAATTGTATGATACACTTGAATTGAAGAGTTGATCAGATGCTCCCAGCTAAGTTTGGCATGCATCAAAAAAGGAGGGAAAAATAAATCGAATTCTTCAGCTTTAGACCGATGCACTATTGACTGTCTCTCTAGCATGGATATGGTTGTGCATGTCTGATCAACACTCTATGCCATCAGGAATTTGATAATAGACATACCTTCAATATGCCAGGGTACCCTACAGCGTGCACAGTGGACAGCGTCAAAGACTCTTCCTGGGAAGGGAAGTCTCTTTGTGCCCATCACAGCAGATATAGCAGGGATTCCCCTTTCAAGTGCAAACTGCACTTGGGCCTCATGTTCATCTTTTGGGGCAAATGACATGGCGAGTGTGTCTCTGTCAAATAGATAGCCTCCGAAGCTAGCAACCCCACATCCAACATCCAATATCACGCGAGAGTGTTTTCCCCAAGCTACATCAGGCACAGACTGCATGATAATAGACATATTAATATTACACAAAAATTGTTGGACAGGATCAACCAGAATTCTTAGCTTAATGGAACTCATCCAATGCATATTGTCATTCTTTTGTGGAATCCAAAGAAAACTATGTATATGATAAGAAACAAGCATTATATCTTTAAGTATAATAAAATATAATCAATGAACAATTAAAAAATAATGTGCAAAGCCAATTTAATTACTGATAATTTAATTATCATTAAGTATGCAAATATTACATAAAATTTTCAAGTTATTCAACAGTACTAGAAATACTCAGAACATTTCCAGGACTTCAATAAATGCTTCATTTTAAAAAAATACGCACTGATTTTTCTCTATCAGAGAAAGAAGAAAGGGACAAAAACAGAAGCTCTAAAACATGCAGCCTGCAGTCAGCAAGCAAGATTTTAAGATTTAAGAGAACCGGCATGTGGAAAAACATATGGACATAAAAAGGAGTTAAACGAGGATATGAAGTGTTTACCGTTTGTATGAAATCAATGTAATGAAGAGCACCATGCTTAAACTGAGTTCCACCACCAGGAAAATTAAGGTATTCGCCATTGACTTTCACCCAATTTTGATGCCCCTTAACTTCTGCAAGCTTGGTGTGGGGAACATTATAGTACCATATCTGCAGGAGCACACTTTAAAGTCAAACTTAGCGAGAAGATACAAAAATAGGGAAATTAACTTCCATTAAAATTAAATAAGCATACCTTTTCCCTGCTTGTGGGCCACTCAATTGGACGTCTATATCCATCAGGAAGAGGAACAAGGCATGTGGGGGCTTGCTCAGGGCAGTGCCTCTCTCGGTGTTCATAATGCTTAGTTGTTCGAAGGTTTCTGATTGCTTGCAAATTGTCTAGGCACGGGATGTAATCTGGACCAGCAGTGACGTTGCAGAGTTTCCAACTGTACCCAGTTTGCTGTGGTTGTTGGGCTTCCTTTTCATTCTTTGACTCAACCGCCTGAGTTGACCATGCCCCATTCTGAGTGGTAGTTTCATTCAAAAGCTCTGACTGAGCCCCAGAAGGAAATACCTCATGTGAAGCCTGGTCTTTGGCCTGCCCGTCGTCCTTTTTGTCTGAGTTTTGCTCTGAATTCTTATTTTCATTTTGCTCCACCTTCTCTTCTATCTGACCATCCCTTTTATCGCCATCCTTCATTTCACCTGAGTCCTCTGATTTCTTATCACTCTCATCCAAATCAGATTTCTTCTCGCTCTCTTGTGAATCTAATTTCTTCTCGCTCTCTTCTGAACCTGTTTTCTTCTCACTGGAACCCTCTTCAGAATCTCCCTGGCCACCAGAATTAGTTTCACCTTCATCTGTTTTTTTCTCTCCAGCTTCTGAATTTGAATCTCCATCCTTGGTCTTAGAATTCCCATCTTCTGTTTTTCTTTCTCCGTTCTCTGTCTTAGTTTTAGATGCATCTTCTGACTTGGTCTCTTCATATGTACTTTCCTTCGCAGGAGACTCTTCAGGCTTCTCTTCCTGCTTTTCCTCTGTGGCATTTTCAGTTGTTTTCTCTGGAAGTTTAGTCTTCTCTTGATTATTAGAGTTGCTTTCTTCCTGAGAGAAACTTACATTGCTATCCCCTTTTGTCGCATCTTCAGGTAAATCACCAGGACTATCCTCAAATTGCTGAGCATTGTTTTCATTGGTCTGACTCACTTGTTCAACTTGTTCCTTCACGTCATTCTTGTTCTCCTGAGAGGACACATCTGAATTTTGAACAGGAACTATGGAAGATGATGTCATCATCCAAACTCCAACTAAGCAAAGGGCCACAAACATGACCAGAGTCACCGTCGAACAGTAATTCGACGATGATCTCCTATTGTCAATTCTAGCATATTTCCCTAACGCCATGTTTTAAAAGTCAATTATTCCTTAAATGTTTGCACCTGGTGAACAACCCAAAAAATAAAATGAAATAAAATAATTAAAATCAGATGCATCTCTAATCTGAACCATTAAGATCATATTCCAATCCCAATTCAACAGATCCAACAAACTCAGATTGCAATTACTAAATTCAAACAATTTTACCTGATCAGACAAACATAACTCTTCAACAAAAGTATCATAATAGAAAAGGCATCAAACCCAGACTTATCAAGTAACCAGACATCATAACTTAAAAATTACCGAGGATTTTAAGATTGCGTTCATGTCCACAGGATTTTGGCACATTGGTTTCATTCATGATAAAATAAATCAAAAAATAAAAAAGTTGAATCAATGGATGGGCCTATTTCCACACCCTTTTATGCTAAATCCACACCACTCCATTAGTAGAAGTAACAGAAAGTATTTGAAAATGAGACATAAGGGAGTGGATTTAGCAACAAAAGGTGTGGAAATAGACCCACCTTCAAAGGGTAGTACAAAGCAAAAACCAAAATGATATCTAACGAATGAAAAATCAATGCAGGTTGAATACCCAAAATTTTATTTTCCAAACAGGAAAGTGAGTCAGATTCAAAAGTTAAAAACGATTATGAATGCCTTGCTTGGTATTGTTTTCAAAAGCAATATTTTTAATTCGAAAATGAAATCATGAAACTGAAACAGAAAATGCAATTAGAAGTATTCTCATTTTTTGCTTATGCCAAGCGCACAACCCACACTGAGTCAAAAATAAGACTTCCACAATTCAAAGACCACGCCTTTATTAGGGGGGGACTTGCCATTAGGCCCAAGGGCCATTGGCCAGTTAGAAGTATACTCAACAGGCTGTTTTTATGAAAATTTGAAAAAAGAATACCCATTTTGCAAGAAATTCAAACAGATATTTTTCTGTGTTTTAATTTACAAATATTGACCCCAAAAAATTGACAGGTTAGGGGGAAAAAAATTCACTTCAGTCAATCTCAATTTTTTGGGAAATTCTGCAAATTACAGAAAAAAATGCTTTCGAAGCCTGAACCAAACACACGTCAAAAGATCCATTTAACATAGATCAAAATTGAAACAATCGCTATCTCTAAAAACAATAGAGCAAAGTAATTTCCACGACCCAACGCATGAAAGTCTCTACCATATTCGTACAGAGGTGACATATATAAAATTTGAACTTTTATACAGGAAATTATACCAGATTCAAATATATTTTAAAAAAGAGATTGCTAAAAAAACCGACGACTACAAAAAAAATCAAATTGAAATCGACAAAACATAAAAAAAAATAAAATAAAAATCACACACACACAATTGGATTGCGGTGCAGCGCAAGCGGCAGAATTTCAAGCCAAAATTTAATGAAGTGAAAGAGCACCAGCATCTTGAGCTGTAAGTTCCTATACAGATCTGCATCAAATGCGCATAATATCACACAGAAACTAAACATTTACAATACAATGACGCGTTCATTAGTCTTGTAGAATACAACGGGGAATGCAATGCCTATAGCTTTATCCGCTTTTAAAAAACAAAAGAAAAAAGAAAAAATTTTAGAACAGAAAACAAACAAACACGTCGAATCACATAAGATCTGCATCAAAATCTCACAATAAAAACAGAGTGTAGAAAACATTTCAGACGACAATGAAGCAAAAGGAATCAGTTTAGCTCAACAGTGAGAACAACATCAACAAAAGGCTCCAATGAATAATCAAAATCAATATATATATATATATATAGAGAGAGAGAGAGAGAGAGATGAAAGGTGATGAGAGTAGATCTGAAGGAATAACAGCTGAATTGCACGTACCTTAGAATTGATCGTGGGAGATCTGATGAAGAAGAAGAAGAAGAAGAAGAGGGTTAGGGTTGTTCGTTCATTTTCATCTGTGGGTGCATACAGAGGGACATGGAATAGAGAGAGTTCGAGAGGAGGAGGGATTGATGCGGTGCTTGTGAAAGAGAATGCGAGAAGCGGAGGGAGAAAAGGAAGGGGAGATGATTGATATATATGAAGTAGGTGGGATGTGGATCTTACCTTTTTTTCTTTTTTCTTTTTTGGTTTTAATGCAATATTCCTATAATTTATGAGCAGGAGAGAGAGACTGCCAGGGGAAAGCCGTGAAATACTGAAATCAGAGAACACCGGGGAAGAGAGAGAGAGAGAGCATTTGGGTTGAAGAAGACAAGGTGCCGTAAATCCGCTAACCAAGGGTAAATTTGTAAAAATGAAAGGCAGTTGGTGCATTTGAGCGCCCTAGATTTTGATAAGTCGGATCTCCCAACTTAAATGACGATATTGCCCTTTTTCACACCCCCCCTTTTAGGATTTCATCTAGGTTATACCTTATCTCATCGGATTCTGATACACTTTAATCTAATTCGAAGCTGATCTGTTTACAGGTATAAGGCTGTTTTTGTTATGAGAGAATAAGAAAAAGAATGAAATGATGATTCCATTTTCCAAAAAAAAAGTGAGTATTTGGTTGTAGAAAGAAATAGAATATCTATACCCTCTAATGAGGAAATAGCCATTCCTTCCCAAATCAATAGGAATGGTTATTCCTTCCTTTCAAGGGGTAAAAATTATTAAAAATGGATCTCACTTTTACTTTTTCATTCTATTCCCACCTCTTATCAAACATTGAGATGGAATGTCTATTCTCATTTTATTCCATTCCTACTCCCATTCCATTCCATTCCCTCAGACAAAACGCAACCTAAGTTCCTACCACCTATGAATAATGAAAAATTAAGAATCTACACTAATGGGTGCAGATAAACATTGGTTAGTTGTTAGTGCTTAGGGATCAAAAGAGATTAGGTTTAGGGAATCAGGGCTTCGTGCTTGGAGATCAAAAGAGATGGGGTTTCTTGCCTTCTTCCATTCTTTGGCATAACATTATCCTTCTTTTTAGAAGATAGAAAGAGTAAGAGAGTAAGAAAATTTGAAAGAAGCTAAGAGAGCGCATTCAAAGAAGTTAAGCGACAAAGAGAGTATTAAGAGTAAAGAAATATGAATGAATAAATTAGGGTTCTGGGAGCAGTGTTTATCTGCCTTTCTAGGAGAATTGGTTGTGGACCACCAACCTCTATGAGTGGGAGTTATAATGCATAAAAGGAAGTTCTTGTTTCTGAGCTTGTTGGACTTATTTACCTCATATTGTTTAGTGATTTTGTAACAATGATAATGCATTTATGAGATACATCTTAGATTTATAGAACCAAAAAGAAGAAAAAAATAAAAAGAACTTATAAAAGGCCCGAGTGAGTGGTAGTATTTATGACATGTGATTGAGTATGGTGGTCCATCAAAAATAAATAAATAAATAAATAAAGTATGAATAGTTAGATATATTATACCAACACATTTTCTAACATTTGAATCCATATATTTTTACGAATACATGAATGCATGTTTTGATATCTATAGTTGCAAAAATAACGTCAATCAGTCCTGTAAATATTGCCATTGATCATTGTCAAAAGTGTAATTCTATTAATGGAGATTCCTAGACTTGCCAAGAGCGTTTTCAAAGGTTAGGTGTAGAAGGCTCGCCTCCCTAGGCTGTTGTTGAAGACTTTTTATTGGGGAAAATGTAGGCAATTGGGTTAAAGGTGGCAATTGGGTGGAAGGTTTTGTTTGTAACGTTAGTAGTGTGCTCCAATAATGCTGCTGAAATGCTAGTTATGAGTCTGATTCCTAGGTGGCTGTACTCTCATTCCAAATGCAAGCAGACTAACAACATAAGGAGACTTCATTGAAAATTGTTGGGGTGGGGAGTGCAGGAGATGGAAGCCTCTGCATATGCTATGTGAAGAATGCTTGTACTGACCGGAAATGAATAATACTTATATATGGAGTATAACATATTAATATTAACATATATATCTATATATATATATTTCGGATCTTGGAAATTCGGTTTAGTCCGATTCTGAAAACCTCATAAACCGTAGACCAAATTATATATATTTCGGTTCTTAGAAATTCAGTTTAGTCCGGTTCTGAAAACCTCATAAACCGTAGACCAAATTAATTGGTTCTTATAAATTTTAAATCAGAACCGAACCGGTTACTATTTGGATCGGACCGAAATCAGACCAAATTGATTGGACTAGTCCAATCCTCGGGTCTACTACATTTTATTTAATGATGTCCCATTTCCTTTTCTTTTCTGTTTTTTTTTTTTTTTCCTGTTTGATGAAAATATAATTAATAATGTCCCTTTTACTTCTAAAAGATGTAATACACTTTTTCTCATTTATTATATGATTTTAGAATCCTACTCAATTACTATGGCATGTTTAGATAAACTTCTACCCTTTTTTTTCTTTCTTTTTTTTTTTTACTTTCAAAGGTCAGAAAAATGAAAGTTTTGAATGTAAAAAATTTTGAAGGTTACTTTTAAGAGTTGAAGTAGTAAAAAATTCCTACTACATCAACTTTTAAAAGTAACTATAGAAATTTTGTACCATAAAAAATTATCAAAAACTTTCACTTCTTTACTTTTTAAAGTAAAAAAGGGGAACTAGAAGTTTATCCAAACGAACCCTTAATTACCTATTCACTCCAAGTCTTTTTTTCTTATAGTTAAATTTTTACAAAAATTTAGACCACCAAGTGGGACCATGATCTCAATCTTTTTTTCCCCATTAACATAGCCATTATCTTCATCAATAGGTACAAAATTATGTCAATTTTTCCCTTAACATTTCTTCAAAATTGTATATTTACAGTAATTATGATTTTTATTAGTATAATATGGTACATATGTAATTACTTATCATATTAATATTATAAACAACAATTGGCTATTACTTTAATATATAGTATATAATTATTAAGTATATTACTCATAAATTGTATAGAAAATAATTTTTCTTTCTTTCTTTTTTAATAAAAGACAATATAAATTAAATCACGAAAAGAGATGAGTCAGGTCAAAAGCAACCTAATCCCTTATACAAGATGGGGTTTCCTCCAACCAAACAATAACATCCTCAATAAATTTGGCATACTTTGCTAACCCATGGGCAACCCCATTTCCCTTCCTGCCAACATGTTTGAACTGTCATGACACAAAAGATGATACAGCATCAGCCAGAGTATCTTCTATTATCAAACCCGTAGCCATTTGAGGCACTGCTTGAGAATCAAGAGCAACCATGACCTCCATATTATCACCTTCAAAATATACATCTCATAAACCCAAATCATTAGTAAATTCAACTACGAATCAAAGGGCCATAACTTCAACATGAGATGACTCGAACAAACCATTCTGCCTCTTCGAAACCACTACTATAACCTGCCTTTCATGGTCATGCACCACAACCCCAAAACCCACACTTGAACCCTCTGCAAACATAGCGCCATCAGCATTAACTTTAAATCGACCTACCGCAAGAGGTAACCACCTAGCAGTAGCAACTTTTACCCCCTTCCTACCTTTACTTTGCGCCACTAGGTACTCTTCCAAATATCTCAGAGATGTGTGAGCAGCGCTCTGTCGATCCTTCCTCACCCCTTCAAACACCACCAAATTCCAATGATGCCAAATAGACCACATGATAATCATCGCTAGATCCATTTTATCCTCCTCGATCTTAGATTGAAGCTCACTAAGCAAATCACACAAATCCCTGTATGATGAGTTAATGACTCCATGGCCTAGCAATGTGCAACTCCATACCTGAGTCGCCCACAGACAATCCTTGAGAGCATGGAAAGCTGATTCATTTCCATAGCCACACACCTCACACTGGGACAAAATCGGTACTTTCCGCTTCAACAGATTGCTCTTCGTAGGAAGGATGTCGGTACATGACTTCCACATGAAATGCTTGATCTTGGAAGGGACGCTTTGTTTCCAGATCAATTTCATCAATAAGTCCTCATTCCATGATGTTGAACTTTCACCTCTTCTACTACTAAGATCTCTCCTCTGCTTCTCCACTGCCAAATAGTAAGCACTGCGAACTGTAAACAAGCCCTTTGAGTTATAATGCCACATCCAACTGTTGGAGGGGAGCCTCTTACTCAAAGGAATTTGACAAATAACCTACGCCTCATGGGGAAGAAAGACTCTATCAACCATATCTTTGTTCCAGTCCTTCGATGCCGCATCAATGAGTTCACTGAATAGCGCGTTCACATTAAGCTCTTTCAATGGTGATACCACTCTGAAAGGTGTGGGCGTGGGCAGCCATCTATGCCTCCATATACACACAAAACACCCATTCCCTATTCGCCAACAGGCTCCCATGCACACCAGATCACGCAATTCCTATATACTTCGCTAGGTGAAGCTTGGACAACGCCCTCTCTGAGCATTCAGAAAATTTGCATCAAGAAAGTATTTAACCTTAAGAATTCTGGATGCCAAAGACATAGAATTAATAAACAAGCACCACCCGTGTTTTGCCAGTAATGCCTCATTAAAAGATACTAAATCTCTGAACTCCAACCCCCTCCCCACTCCCCCCTCCCGTGGCATGCCCCCCACTTGCTTTGATTCACATAGTTGAGTCCAAGATAGCCGGTGGATTTTCTTAACAGTGTCGTTCTGCCCCCATCAAAAATTGCTAATCATAGATTTCAGTTTATCACAAAACAAACTGGGCAATTTAAAACAGCTCATGACATATGAAGGTGTAGCCTGCACTACCGCCTTTATTATGACTTCCTTTCCGGCCTTTGAGAGCAGTTTTCCTTTCCATCCTTGCAACTTCTTCCATACCCTTTCTATTAAACAATTACAACAATTTATAATATTTCAATATTAAAAAGCATTTAAAGAAGTCAAATGGTCTATTCGTTTTATAAATTTAGAGCGATGGACATTTTAACGGTTTATTCTAATTCTAAAGTCAAGCATACTGGTTGATTAATATTCAGGGAAATGTTATGTACTTTTGTAGATTAAGGAGATAATTAATTGTTTTAGAAAATAAACCACAAAGGTTTTATGGTGATGTTTTTTCTTTTTCCTTTTTCTTTCCCTTTTTTTTTTTTTTTTTTTTTTTCCTGACGAATCTGTAATTCCCCTTTCTTTTTCCTTTTTCTTTTTAATTTTATATTTTTTATAAGTTCAATCACTCACTCCATGGCTCGTACTAGACCCACCTGAGCCCTGCGCCACTTGGATACAAGGTAAGCTTTAGGTTCATTAGTTCATGCTGGTGGTAAATGCACTTAATTAGCTAGAGTTACTTTCGATAAACAAGTCAACGTAACGTTAGAGGGTATAGATGGATTTCTTGAATTTGATTCACCCAGCTCTGCCTAAACCATCGAATGCCAACTCTTGTGGTGGAGGCATGGTGGTAAGCACTTTCTGTGGTGTTAAACCTAATTTTATTTTCCTTGCAGTGCCCAAAGTTAATATAGTGGTCATCACCCGTCAAATATTATATATATATATATATATATATATATATATAGATATATATATATATCTAGAGAGAGAGAGAGAGAGAGTTTCATTAACACCTGGTGTAAGATTTTCTAATCTTACACTTTTTAATATCTTTTTATAAAAACAGTATTTTACTAATTCAACTGCCGGATTATATACTCCTGTCTAAGACGGAGCCAAAGCATGTTGAGGAGGTAGTTGCCTCCTTTGGTTTTGTTAAATAATAAATTTAAACTCTAAACTTATTTGACCTTTTAGATTTGCCTCACCTAAATTTTGTTAATCCCTTTATTTTTCTTTCTCACCCTCTTATTTTTAAATTTTTCCTTCTCATAAAAGCTCCAATCGATCCCCACCATCTCTCATTTTACTAACAGAGGCTTAATACTTTCTCCAATATCTTCCATTGAAATATGATTTATCAATGAATTATAAATTTTTGTAATTTTATTACCTCAAAATCAAAAGATATATATATATATATATAGTAACTAAATATTCTTAAATTTTTAGAATGAAATATGATCTATCAATGGATTATAAATTTTTGTAATTTTATTACCTCAAAATCAAAAGATAAATATATAAATATATTTATATATTAACTAAATATTCTTAAATTTTTAGAATGAGAATAAAGTACTAACAACCAACTAAAGTTCGCCTCCTCTGAATGAAATTCCTAACTCTGTCCCTACTCCTCTCATGCACGTCATGCATATTAAATTTCAAATTAGTCGAAGATTAGAAACTATGTCATCTATAAAGTGCCCAGAATCATAGTTTTATTTATAAAAGAAATGTAAGTTTACATATCAAATGCTTCATGATATCCGATTGACTTAATATTTGACATACATAACATGCATGAAGGGATTATCTAATCTAATAGTTAGTTTGACGAAATATGATCCCTATAAAAAGATAATGGATAGTGTAAGAGTACCATGTGATAGTTAATCCCTCACAAATTTATATGTAGTGGTTATCATTTTTATTTTATTTTTTATCCTCTTTTATTGAAGGGTTCTTCTAGAATGTCTAAAAAATTGGAGCAATGAGTTACTATCTAGGCAGTGGCGATAGTGGTAGCATCAATATTGTCATCGGTTACTGCTCAAATTACATAAATTTATCAAAAAGAAGGTAGCTAATTTTAAAATATGAGAAGTCAAACCCTCAACTTTCAACTTATTAGGATCTTTCCCCTTTTTTTTTTTTTTTTTTTTTTTTTTTTTTTGGCATCTGATTAATCCTTAGAGGCACATGCAATCCCTCCGTCACACAAAATCTCTTGTTTTGCAAAACGCATTAGGATCACTCCATTTACCCTTCAAGGACTTTAGTGGCAAAAATTACATATGCATACAAAAGTTGTGACATGTAAGGGACAAGGCTCTCATTTTTTTTTGTAAGCCGCACACCTCCACCTGTCTACCTTGTGTTTAAAGTTATAATTATGCCCATCATACCATCGTCAATTATTAAATTGAGATAAAATTGATCTCGCTGGCTTGAGAGGGATGCATGGATTACTATAGTGAGTGGAATTAGTAAACCTTTGAGTGGGAGAAGACGACTTCACGTCGCTGAGGCCGCACGACCCGCCAAGTGCCTGAAACGCGAAGCAACACCGACTTATAACATTAAACAAAACAAAAACTGAAAAAAGGCAAAATGGGTCTGACCTTTTTCCTTCCAGAGAACTGAGAATCAACGGTCGACAATACCCAACGCGGGTGAGATGAGAAATTAGAACTGGGGCCCGCAGCCTCATCGCCGTTCATATGGTGATGAAGGTGCGTGATTGGTCAATGTGACTGTACGCAATCGAAACCCAAACGTGCCGGTCACTGCCTTCTAGTTAAGAGGGATCGATCCCATGTAGAGATCTGAAGAGAATTATTAAACCATGAGAAGTGATTTGGTACCGTGAGGACCTTGAAGGATTGTTGTCCCCTGAGAGGCAGTAACTATCATTTTGGAAACCCAAAAAATGAGCCATTTCCCTCTATGGAGAGAAAAACTTATATATAATCATGATATGATTGATATGGTATCACGAGTCAATGAGAATAGAGTAAAATAATAATATCAATTAAATAAAAATATCAAAACCGGCCAATGGAAATAAAACACTGTGTATATTTACGTTTTACTCCATTCTTATTAATTCATAATACCATAAGATCGTATCACAATCACATAAAAGAATCAAGAATTACTCTACTTGATAAATAATAGTATCATTGTTGTAAGCCAAAATGAAGGTTCTGAAATTCAAGAGGCAAACCAAAATTTTGGCAGTTGCTATTTGAATTTTTGTCTAGAAACATGCTATTAGCACCTGAAATGAAGCTTTTCATGGTTCATACTTATTCTCTTACACATGAGAAGTGCCAAAAGCTTATTCAAGAGTGCTAATAGTATTTCTTTGTTATTTATTTATTTTTTTTCAATTACATCGTACAATATCTTTCTTTCTTTCCACATGGAAGCCATGTGAGAGTTAAAGATTGGGATCAACAACGATTTATAAGTCCAACTAAGATGCATAGAGTGTAAAATAATTTTTTATTTTCTTTTTATTTTTTATTTCCTTTAAAATGATAAACGAAATTATAATCTAATCTCAGGTCCCATTGTACACATTGGGTGGATGTATCTATATTACTATATAAAGTCAATTCCCTTTGTAGTTGGATTACATCTAGAAATACTAAAATACTCTCATAAATTAATAAAGTTAAAAGAGAATTTAATAATTTTACCAACTCTAAAAAATCCACAACAACCTGTTTCCCCTTAATTCTCTCCTACACACACATGCGGTTTAAAAAACTTAGAAACTAATATAACAGTTTCATTGATAGAGTGAAAATTTGAAAAAATATGTTGCACACACATCACGTGTGCTCGATTACTAATATTATTGATGACAAAAAATGTCAACATCAAGGTACTTGATCACATGCATGCCCCTTGCGTGTACTTACAAAATGATGCTCAAGCAACTGATGGCTAAGGGGTAGTCGAGGAAGCCCATTCAATGCTTAAGTTAAAAACTATTGAATAAGCATGGAATAAATAACATGGGTTGTACATACCTTACGTGTTATAGTGGGTGTCAATGTGTCATTCTCTTCGGTCCTCACCAAATTAGGAGGTTAGAATCTTAGTAAGACTTGATTAGTAGGTGATAACATTAATCCTTTTATTTTAGAATAATGAAATTCATACTCTTGCGGGGTTGGTTGAGCGGTCAGGTCTTAAGTGTGCTCCCCGAAGTCATTGTTTCAACTCCTTGTAGAAATCGTTATTTGTGTGAGTATAGGACGTCTCACATGGGCTATTAGGGGATTAGTCTTAACCGAAACCTTGGCGGGAGTAAGACCTAAGATACCCTTAATAGTTAATCAACAAAAAAAAAAAAAAAATAATGTTGAAATTCATTTATTCTAAGATTTTAATTATCAAATAATTAATATTAATTAAATAGTATCCCTTTAAGAGAGTTTTTCTGTGAACTCTCTTACGTGAACGTGATGCTTTTATATTGGGTCAAAATTTCCTCCCACATCATCTATTATCAGTAATGCCCTAAAGATTTGGACGTGAACTTGAACCCCTCTTTAATAAAAATTGGATGATTAATTGATATCAAACTCGATTTTGGAGGAGCTTTATTTAAGTTTTTTGTATCTAAAAGGTGCAAAATCATTTGATTAACCTAACTTTTTTCTAGTTTTTTTTTTTTTCCCAAGTTAATCCCTCTAAATTTGGAGTGATTAATTGATGTCAACATCACTCGTATTATTAATTGATGTCAAAGACCTTTTTTTTTTTTTTCTTTTTTCCCAAACGATAGG
This sequence comes from Liquidambar formosana, assembly GCA_039720395.1. NCBI lineage: Eukaryota > Viridiplantae > Streptophyta > Magnoliopsida > Saxifragales > Altingiaceae > Liquidambar > Liquidambar formosana. Next base: position 75,961 of record JBBPBK010000186.1, on the reverse strand, counting down.
AGTAGATACAAATATCTATGTAAAGTCGAAACCAAGGGCCATTGATAAAGACTAATTTACTAATCCAAGGTTTAAAAATTTTATGTGACTTGATTCATGGTAAACTTTCAAGTAGAAAATACATTTTCTAATTGAGGTTTAGCTCTGGATGTTTTATGTCTTTTAATTATTTTAATTTATGAGTTGAAAATCTTAACCATATTTTCATGCATTGCACTTATGTTAAAGTAGTGTGGAATTTGGTTAGTTACTCCTGTCCTATGCTTGTGGATGATGATAATGATTTAATTAATTGCATTTTGAATTTTAACAAATGTTTTTCTTTTAAGAAAAAAGTAAAAATTCAAATCATGTGATGGATAAAACTGTTAATTTGTTTTGGCAAATTTTGAATGCTATTTTATTTTAAGGACGAACCTTTAAATAAATTTTTAATTATAGATCAAGCAAGTTACTAATCCTTTTGGAAACTATATATTTGATTGGCATGTCTAACAATAATATTAATTTTGAGAAGTTCAAAGTGTGTTATCATAAGAGCTGCAAAAGGAATCCTAACAAACTTGATCATGACTATTGACTAGATTAAAGAAAATTTTGATGATTCCACAAATAAAAAGTGTTATAATAAAAGCTGCAAATGGAACCCTAACAAACTTGATCATGACTAAAGAAAATTTTGATGATTCCTTAAATAAAAAGAGTTATAATAAGAGCTGCAAATGGAATCCTAACAAACTTGATCATGACTAGTAAATTTTGATTATTCCATAAATAAAAGGAATGAGATTGCTAGTGCTTATCATTTGCGACCGCTTTGGTAAGTGATTAGCTATGCAATGTAATTACTTTGAAAAAAAAAATAAAAAATTATTGTTCGTAGAATAAAAGTTATTGCATTGAAGAATGGTTTGACGTTAGCAAAGTAACAAATTGTTTAATTGTTAAACGTGATTCTAGTCCTCTCACTATTAGTGTACATCATTAGCATAGAAGTCCTTGAGACATTTTTAGTATAATTAATGATTGTAGACAAATTATTGTTCAAAGTAATATGAAAATTAAGTATCAATTAAGATGTAATCATTTATGGGACTCTAATTTTTATTCATAAATAATGGTGCCCTTTGAGAAGAAACGTTGCAAACTTCTAGTATAAATTGAGATGTAGTTCTCCATGAAATTCTAATTTATCTTCAAAGATAATGATTATTCTTTGAAAATATGATAGATAGAGTTAGTCTAAGGTGGTATTAATTTTTGACCCCCAAGTAAAAGAAGAAGAAAAAACCACTAATTTATGGCTTTTTTGGATAAGCTTTTACTTTTTATTTTTTATTTTTAAAAATAAAGAATTTTGGTAGTTAGATAACGGGAATTTTTTATTGCCAAAAGTTTTAAAAATTATTACTTCCTTAGACTAACTCTATCTACCATATTAGCATTAAAGAATTCAACCAATGTCTAATTTAGAAAATGATTGGCAACCTTCTCACAGTGACACTACAATTTATGATCCCGTGAAGAAAATCCATATCACCCAATTTTTAACCGTTACTCTCATTTCCCACATTTTAGGGATTATTTCTCCATTAAGACGGATACTATATAATTAAACGGTTCCTTTGTTAATATCAAGCCTTTTTATTTTTTATATTTTAATGATCCCCCATAGTTCATATGCACCGCCCTTCTCAGAACTCCGCCACGTCGCCAGCATCAGGGGGTTCTTAGTCATTCGAGGGAGTTGTAGGAAAATCTGAATTACGAAACTACTCTCCTTCTTTGGTAAAATGACGGAAGACTCTCCTATCAAGCTACGTGTCGATATTCAATTGGCTACAAATGATACATCAAATAATCCAACTGCGGAGCTTTTGAGTCCGAAAACGGCATTCCCTCCCCCCCTTCTCTCTCTCTCCTTCTCTCCCTCTCTCTTTCTCTCTCTGTTTGTCTTTCTCTCCGTACGTGTACATATACATACATTTATATACAGTATATGTATATATATTGACATAGGATTCTAACAGGGGTGTAGCAGGTCTCTCTCTCAATCGGGCATCAGCCGTTACGAGAATGAATCAGAAATGCACACAAAAGAGGTTATTTTTTTTTTTTTTTTTTATTTTTTGTTGAAGCTTTACAAGCATATGCTAGGTTAGAAATATCTGAGGATATCTGTCGCTTTATTCATCCTAAATCTGTTGAAGCTATCATATTGATGTGATGATTTTGGTTTATGCAGCAGTCCATGTGACATTTTGCTACGCATTAGTTTGTGTGTGTGTATGTCTAGTTTTCGTGTTACAATCGAATATATTTGGAGGATTTGTTTGTGGCGATTGAGTTTTATCATAGCCCAGTTGGGTTTTTCCGTTATGTGAATCATTTGTGGGATTTTTTTTGTTAAAAAAATTTTATAAGAAAAAAAAAAAAGGGGAAAATAAGAAAGAAATGAACGTCATGGATCCAAGTTGGGTTCATGTAAACCTATATCTTTGAATTTTTGTTGAATTTTATTTTTTTATTTTTTTATTTTTGGGGAACCTTTTAAGAGAGGGAGTTGCTTTTGGAAATTAGGGGATCACAATTTCCTTTTATTATGGAAATATGGTGGTGCATTGAAATGGGCTCTAGTACTTGAATCAAGATTGTTGGGTTTTTGTGGAGCTTGGTGTAGTTTTTAATAAATGGGGTACATTTGATATCCAACTATATAGTGGAAAATGTGGCATTTCCTTTTATTATGGAAATATGGCTGTACATTGAAAAGGGTGCGCGAGTACTTGAATCAAGTTGTTGGATTTTTGTTGATCTTGGTGTAGTTTTTAATGAATGGGCTACACTTGACATCCAACTATGTAATGGAAAATGTGGTAGTATGGTGAAAAAAGATTCAAGTAGCTATTCGTTTTGTTAGGTCTCGTTGAGTTTGTTTAAGTTCTTATTTGTTAATGAATGGGCTACCTTTGATATTAATCTTCTTTTGAAGTTACTATGGTTGTCATGCATGCTTGACATGGTTACTTCAATTTTATTGGTTTATGTGGCATATGATAGGATTATGGAAGTTTTCTTGGGAATTTTTTGTGAACTAGGCACATTTGTTTCTCTTCTTTTGTTGGACACATTGGATACATTTCATCGGCAGGCTCATCCAACAGATTTTCATACAAATACTTGTGTTGTATAGTGTTCAACACAGGCACTTCACACATTTTGAAGTGTCCATGTAACATAGCATCTTCACCATCTTTCTCTAATGCACTTGCACTAAATGTGCTAGTGTCCCTCCCCCTTCCTTATTGCTTGCACTAATCCTGTCTTACCCTTTCTTCATTTTTCTAAATGCTTACATGGTAGGCCCAAAATTACTTGGTCTTGGAATGTATAAATGGTCTAATGATTACACTTATAAATGACAAAGCAGCTGGAACAGAATTTCTTTTGACGATGCAGCATGGTTCTGCTGTAAGTTGATCAACTTTTTATCAAACGAATGGTAGGAGATCTAGGTGCAAATTATTTTACCTTTTTGCGAAAACTTTTCGCGCTTGCTGTTGGCTTCAATGTATTGTAACCCACAATAAATGTTACATAGGAGGTTCGTTTTAGAGTGGGAACAAGCATACAAGTTTGTAATGACCTATTTTGTAGATTATATGCTATTTCAAAATTGTGCTAAGCAGTATCATGCTGCGCAAATCTCTGATAGCATGGAGATATCAACTATTTTTTGCATAATTCTTTGTGTCTGGTTTCCATTAATATGAGCAGTGTTAAATCTTTATATCTGGTTTCCATTAATATGAGAACTGTTAGACATGGCATTTGTGAATTAGAGTGCACAAATTAATAGATCCAAAACTTTTTTATTAATCTCATTCAGAATTACTTTCTTTTCTCTTTTCCATTACTCTCTGTACATCTAACTAATGTTGCTCCCCCCACCCACCCCCCAAACAGTTGGAGCCTCCTACAACTGCTGTTGAAAAAAAAAATGATGGATTTTGCGGAACATCTTCCACTCAGAGGAAATTGAGGATTCCACTTGGGTCTGACTGAGGGATCTGTGTCTTTTGTAGTGTATAATCAGATATGAAAGGGGGTAATAGTTATAGATTGCGGGGTAGACATCTCTCTCTTACTCTGATTACGCTTATTTTTACAACCATTTTTCTTTGGGCTTGGGAGAAAAATCCACTTCTTACTAGCCTATTATCAGCCCAAGATCAGTTTGTGATGCCTTATTCAGGTTTGTTTCTCAATTCTACATGCTTGAACATATGCATGTATATCTGTATGCATTTATCTAGAGAAGGTTATTCTTATATTATTCATTTTCCAAATAGTTATCATTAGAAGGGGTTTTTGTAAAATGTAATAGAATGATTTAGTGATGAAGAAAATTAAAAGGTACACAAAAAGTATACCAACAAATCTTTTTCACTTATTCAGTATACGTGAATATGAAGAAAGAAAAGAAATCCTTGGCTTTGAAAATTTGAATTTAAGAATTCACATAGGTGGACTTGGGTGTGTGGCAAGGAATCAGATTGGTCTAACTTCCAAATTTTAGGTCATGCTGCAACTGAATAACTGAATTGTCCACTGTTTATTTTTTAAACCTAAATTTTCTTTTGTCAGAATTGTGTCAAGGGCCAATCTCTGTCCAGCCTGAGGAAACCTTTGCATGCCTCCATTACCTTTTAGGAGGCCTACGCTCCATAGAAACTGTCTAATTGAGATTTTCCTTTGGCCCATAGGTCATGGCACAACGTTAGAATTCTAGCTCTTTCAAAGTGGTATCTCACTGATGGCTCAAGCCCCATACAGAATCACTTTCTTCCTTCCCCTTCTTTTTCCTTTTTTGGTCCAATGGATCCCTTTTTTTAGGAAATGTTGCTACCAACGAGGTATTTTGCAATTGATATTAAAACTGTGCATGAGACTTTGATCTCGCAAATAAGGCATACCTGCCTAAAGTTCCAACTAAAAAGATGGAATGATTTTCATTATCTCAATTGAAGTAATGAGCTTCCCAATATATATTCTCATTATTGGGAGGTTCTTTTCTTCAACTAATCCCGATGCTCCTTGAATAGATCTCTTAGTTGTTGAGAGGGTTGCCCAAAAGAAGTATATAAGGTGTACCCAGTAAAACTTAACTAATCATCTGTTCTTCTCTCCATTGGAACAATAGGGCCATCACTCATTACTAATTTTTTTGAAGAGATGAAATATAACTAAGGTATATCTTTTTGATAAGAGGTTGAGTTGATCATCATCAGAAGAATTAGACAAAAAATTAGGATACATTCTGGGAAAATAAAACTTCCATCAAAGAGAGGCAAATGAAAGGCTTTTATAAAAACTCTCGTAGAATCGAGAATGAAATTTTCATTCTCTATGTAACAATTGGTACAATTGAGGTGGGGGGTGATTCATACAATCTATTCACTTCTTTATGGAAAGATTAGAGAAAAATTACTGAACCTCAAGTCAAATAATTATTGGAGACTAAAATGGTGGATATGCAAGCATGATAACTTATATGCTGTTCTATTATCTCCATGAAGTGTCCATGTAACATAGGAGCAGGTTGGGAAAGTGCACCAGGGATTAATAAAATTAGGGAGGTTTTTCTTGCTTCCTTTTTTCAGATGTCAATGTGTTTATGTTATGTTCAACACAGGTATTTCAGGCATTTTGAAACGCCCCTGTAGACTTTACGAAAGGCTATTTTTCATAACACCAAAATGAGATAGAGCTTATGACAAGGCCATCCATGGGATTGAATAGACTCTGAGTTTCATAAAAAGTACTATCCGATTTATCTCTTTCTAGAGGTTCTAGATATTTCAAAAAAAGAGAAGCTCTCTGGAGAATGTGATCATTTGATCTTTATGTCTAAATGCTCTAACTCCTACAAGAGTGCCAATATCTCTCAACATAATCCTGTAAACCTAAATTATAAGAAATTGAATGAAACTGGAATCTCCCTCCATCAACCCAGCCTATGATTACACAAAGCACACCTGTTGGGGATTAGTAAGTTATTTTGTTTTCCATTGTATAAGAATTGGCTCTATTGTATAGGAATTAACTGTAACAAGATTGAATAAATTAAGTTGAACAAATAGAAATTTTTTTATGCTGAAATGTTGCCCGATCAATGTTTTTACATTTGATATTAAATGTAATTGCCTGTTCACAAGTCTTTATCTTTTACATGTGTACGGAAGTTTTTTTTTTTTTTTCCCTTAATTAAAAAACTACTTTTTGATGTTAATTTAATAATTGTATTATTTATTTTTCAATGTGATGGATACTTCCAAGTATATTAATCTATTGATGGATTTTTGGAATTAGCATGTTTGTCAAAACCTGCTTATTGAATTTTTTGTTGGGACCAGAGATTTTTGTGGATGCCCCTAATCATCCCTCAGTGTCTACGAACCCAAAGAAGCACACTGAGGAAGAAGATGCCCATTCAATTGGGACAAAAGAGACAAGAAATAAACAAAAGACTCAAGGTTTTGATGCAGCACCAATGGATTCTGTGACCACATTAGCTCCTGATAGGAAAGATAATGATAGGGATGTGACATCCTCTTCCGAGAAGAAAGGTAGACTTTTCTTATATGTTTTCAAGTGTTGTTTTTCTAATCAATTTATGACCTCTTAAGAAGCATGGATACGGATTTGGATACGGGATTTGATACGATACGGATATGCCTATTTGGCAATTCTAAAAAAATGTAGGATACGATACGGTGGGGATATGTTAATAAATAACTATTTTAATATTTATATTTAGTCTAAAACATCAATAAAGCCACAAAAACAAAGATGTATGATAATATGACTTTATTTTGTACATAGTACTACATTATAATAAAGCCACAAATACAAAGATGTAAACAATATTAGTGTATCACATATTCACATATCAACATAGCATCATTAAATCATTAATAATCAATTAATCACTACTACAAAAACATACATATATATCCCATATGTATCACAGAAATTTTGTTTTAAATTTTACCTTGATGCTTTTTAAAAATTTCATTTGAGCTCTTTTTTTTTTAAAAGAAAAATAATAACTGTGAAATGATCCCTAGCCATATCCCGTCGTATCCAAAACGTATCGGTGCTGTATCCGATGTTGTGACACTATTTTGATACGTACGGAACGTATTTGATACATATTGGGGCATATCGGGGGTGTATCGGTATCTGATACGGATTTGAGAGGGGTTTTGGAGTATCCGTGCTTCCTAGATGACCTCCCATTTTGCAGTTACATGTTATTCTTTTTTAGTGAAATAGTTGGGAATTGGCTTTGAACTTGTGATTGTCATATGCGTATCTCCACTTTCCACACCTTGAATAGGCTCAATTAGTATGACAAGTCTCTCATAGAGTAACTATTTCAACAAGTTTCATTTAGGAGTTTATTACCTACTCTACTCTCGATCTGTCTAGGAGTTTTTTTTTTTTTTTTTTTTTTTTTTTCAAGCTGTGTAAGGGAGCAATCAAACTCATACAAATGATTTGTTGCATTTCTGGTGGTGTGGCCTTTTAGTTTGATGCTTGTCCATAATTAGCCTTTACAAGGGCTTTCTTAGACGTTGGATAGTTAATGCTACCTATGCCTTTCAACTACACTTTTTAAAATCAGAACGTATTTATTTTGTATGCCTAGTGCCAAATATTGTCAATTGAGTCTTCATGACGTGCAGATCTATAAAACATATATCTTATTGCTTAATGCTCACCCATTCACTGTCCCTACTAGTAGAACTATTATATTGATCTCCGTACATAAAAATTAGGTTTTTCTTGTATCTCCTTGGTTGATTATCTCTATGTTACATGGAATCAGGTATAGGTGTCGGGTGCGGGTATATATCCAAGTGTCAGATTTGTCTACTTGGCAAAGATTTTTCACTGTTTTGAAGTGTCCGGCAGTAGTACCCATACTCATGCCACAAGTGTCCGACATGGGTACTTCACACATTTTGAAGTGTCCATGTAACATGATTATCTTGCAAGAACCTCAATAGTAAAATTCAATAATTCATTTTGTTGACTTTTCAATTCTTGAACAATCGAATGGTCATCTATTAGGGAGACACATCATAGCTTAATAGATTGACCAGCTAGAAACACTTACATTTGAGGAAAAAGGTGGAAATAAGTTCAGTGTCTGGAGAGTATTTTTAACTATCATCAACATTCTACTTTTGCATTTGAGACCAAATTTGGTTCCAATAGGAATTAGCACACAGAACAAGCTCAAGATGGATATCAGGAAGTTAGCATGGAGAGATCAGTCCGTAGCTGAAGGCTGACATGAATTTTACTAGTCTCACCCACTTTTGCATTTGATACACTATAATCGTCTGGGTTTATTGAAAAGGTTCTGCAAATCAGATTCAAGTTATGCATAAATGTAAAATTTGTTTTTTGATATTTAAATTGCTTCTGATATTTTCCAATTTTTCACCTCCAGTCTGTAATTTTGCAAAGGGTAGATGGGTAGAGGATAGCAGGCGTCCACTGTATTCTGGGTTTGGATGTAAGCAGTGGTTATCAGAAATGTGGGCTTGTAGACTGACCCAACGCACAGATTTTTCTTATGAGGGATATCGGTGGCAGCCAGAAAATTGTGAGATGCCAGAGTTTGAAGGATCAGCATTCTTGAGAAGGTAGGCATCTTTATTATTCCCAATAGCATTGTTTCACTTTTTATGAGACCCTTCCATTCTACATAAAGAGTTCTTAACCCTATCATTGTGTTTCTTTCAACATGTGTTGTATGGTTGTACCCACTTTGACAATGTTTCCAAACTTTTTGAGGAAGTTCTTTGATTTTTACTATTTTATTAAGAGTAAGTAGTCCATTATTTTCCTCCGTAATTCAGTGACTGCTTGTCTTAAAACATCATGGAAGAATGACCTTTCATGGCATATTTAGTATCCTACTTCAATTGTCATTTTTTATTATTTAAATGTTTGAAAATGTACTGTATTAGTTAATACTTTATGTAAGGCCAGAGCCACTGTACATGCAAGGTATGTTTTGGAAACTGCAAACTTTTTGGATTCTCTTTCGTAGTGCATGCAAGGTATGTTTTGGAAACAGAAGCTTTTTGGATTCACTTTCGTTGTAATTTATGTTGAAAATGTTATTCAATTTTAGGAGAGAAGCTTTTTTCCAATCTCTAAAATGTCTCCATACGACCGCACTTAAAAAGCATGTGTTCCCTGTCTTTTATGCAAACACTTCAACATGTAATCTAGTCAATACTACAGAGAATCACAATCCTGCAGGTACCTAAAAAGAATTTGATGTATGTAGAATGTACTTATAGTAAGGCTACAAGATTATATTTAGGAATGATTATTTTATATGGTTGTACTAATCCCAACTTATTTTGGAACTTCAATGATAACAGCATATTCAACTCCTGCCCCCCCCCCCCCCCCCTCTTTCCCAAAAAAAAAAAAAAAAAAAAAAAAAAAAACCAAAAAACACCCGAATGAAAGTTTTCCTACGACACTAGTATGCAAGTAGAAATTTTCTTGACTCATTAACAATCTTTTCCCATCCTATTTTACCTCTGTAGCTCCAAATTATTCCTGGACATGGATTTTTAATGAATCTTGAATTTGTCCCTATGGTATTATGAAAAAAATGGGGATTTTACTTAAGTTCAGTGCCCTAAAGATGACTGTATATTTCAGAATGCAGGATAAAACTATTGCATTTGTAGGAGATTCCTTGGGCAGGCAGCAATTCCAATCTTTGCTGTGTATGGCCACTGGTGGAAAAGAGAGCCCAGAAGTTGAAGACGTCGGAAAGGAATATGGTCTTGTCAAAGCTCGTGGAGCCATTCGCCCAGATGGCTGGGCTTATCGGTTCCCCTTTACCAATACCACCATTTTATATTACTGGTCAGCAAGCCTTTGCGATTTAGAGCCCCTTAACATCACAGACCCAGCCACTGATGTTGCCATGCATTTGGACCGTCCACCAGCTTTCTTGAGCCAATTCCTCCATCGGTTTGATGTTGTGGTTCTTAATACGGGACACCATTGGAACAGAGGGAAGCTTAGAGGAAACCGCTGGGTGATACATGTCAATGGAAAGCCCAACGAAGATAACAGGCTTGTGGATATTTCAAATGCCAAAAATTTTACCGTTCACAGTGTTGCCAGATGGCTTGATTCACAACTTCCTTCGCATCCAGGGCTAAAAGCTTTCTTTAGGACTATCTCGCCCAGGCATTTCTTTAACGGGGATTGGAACAGTGGTGGTAGCTGTGATAACACCACCCCATTGGCTTCAGGGAGCGAAGTTTGGCAAGATGAATCAAGTGATCCTGTTATTGAGGGTGCTCTTAAGGGTACCATAGTTAAGCTTTTGGATATAACTGCTATTTCTCAACTTAGAGATGAGGGTCATATATCCCGTTACGGTAGTAAAGCAACAGAAGGAGCACAGGATTGCTTGCATTGGTGCCTACCTGGCATTCCTGACACATGGAATGAACTCCTTGTTGCACAGCTATAGGGCTTGCCACGTCATCCAAGGAAGGCATATTGTATCACAACCAATATGCCTTCCTTGTTGTTTGATAGATATAGGTATATTTTCATATATAATTCAATTTTCTTACAGATTAGAGAGCAGAAAGAAGTACCTTGTTTCAATTACCCTGTAATCCATTTCTTATATTTGGATGGAAATGGAATTCTTAACAAACATCGGTTCCATTTCATATATATAGCGGTTTTTGGGTAATGCCTGATGAGGGTTGTCAAAGATGGTGAAGAACTAGGGAGATTCAATTAATCTTACAGGCTTTCAAGTTTGTCGTATGTATCATCACATTGCCATTAATGGAAGAAGATATCCCAATGGATTCCCATTCTTGGGTTCAATTGTCATCTATGTAAGTTCTTTAGCCATGCTTGTGTTTATATTGAAGTATTCCATTTTTTTCCCCAAGCATTTCATGATAGAAGTTTTGTGATCATTAGTATCTACATTGCACTTTGTTATTTGATTCAGGTTGTCATTGGGCTTCGGATCATCTACATTCCAAATATTTTGAAATTAAATAATTTAACAAAACTTACACATTATTGACGGAAGGCACAAATATAATATCATTTTTAGTTTGTGAAAACATTTTTAGTTTTCATTTTTTGTGAAAATTTTCTAAAAATGATATTCATTTTCAATTTTCAAAATTTAGAAAATGCATTTGGTTTATAAAAATGAGAACCATTTTCAAAATATAAGAATATTGAAAATGCAATTGGTAATGCTATTTTCTCGAAATTTTTCTCTCAATCCTTTAGAGAGAAAGACTTGTCCATTCATATTTGATACTTAATGAAATATAAGACCAAAAAATAAGCAAAACCCATGGAATATATTAGATTTATACATAATGGAATTCAAATAACGTCCATGCACGTGAACATATCAAATCAATTTCTTTTACTAATTAAAAAATTATTCACTACAACAGCCCTTTCAAACCGCACTGTTATGCTCCAAATTATTACGAAATCCTCCGTGTTTTCACCGTTACACAGTTGAAAACGTCATTTTGACGATTTCAATTTTCTTCTTTTTTGAACTCATTTTCTAAAAACCGTTTTTTATTATCTTCAAGTAAACACATTTTTTATAATTTTTTCATTTTCACTAAAAAATGAAAATAAAAACTTGAAAATTTTTCACAAAACAAACAGGTCTAAAATATTTCAGATTCAAATTTATGAAAAAAATATTAACAACCATTTGTTAATATTATATGGGATTAAGTTAACCAAAAAAAACCGAAAACGAAAAAGATACACCTTAAAATATTATAAAAAATGAGAACCTTTCCTTTAACCCTCTATACTGTTTATTAATGGGGCCTGCACGTACCATCTTGACAGTTGTATTCCTCTTTTTAAAAGCGCGTGGATTATATGTAGATATGGCAATGTGAACGGATTCAACATTTGAGATTAAGCTGCCATAAAACCATCTAAGATATGACACGTGTACTTGAGAGTCGAGACAATGATGGAGATCAAGGAAAGTTGCATCGAGAGTCTTCTATGTAATTATGACAAATTATACACACATGATATCATGAATCAATAAAAATGAAATAAAATGGAATTATGAAATCAAAAAGTACTCTGATAATCCTAGTTTACTTGATTTTCATTGACTCTTAACACCATCAACCGTGTCACATACAATTGCATGAAAGTTTTTCTCAGCTACACCACACGCTTATAAGATGAAGAGGGTCTTTTTGGGTTTGATTAACTATTACGAGTCGCTTATCCAAAAAAAAAAAAAAAAAACTACTACGAGTCAATAGATCCATTTTCACTTATTATTAGTTTGGTCACTTCATGTCATGCATGCAACAGTTGTTATAAACGGGTGCATTAATTCATTAATATTCTCACGTCTCATCTCTTCCATGTTTTGTTTTTTTTGAACAGAAATATCCAAACGTTGGATCTAACTATAAATATATTTACTCATCATCATGTGATGTTTATATGCTATATCATATAGACATTCATGAAGTCCTGATTTCTTTCTTTTCTTATGTAGAGAACTCGCGTGGTCGTTGAAATTGCAGGGAAAAAACAAGAAGATGGAGGGTCTTGGTCTTTCTGGCCTCGCAAGTTGCAATTACTTTCTTTGCCCACTAATCTGCTGAGTCCAACTAATTAAGTCTTATCTCCAGACCATTTACATTTATTTCACCACATAATTAAACATACCATTTATTGGAGAGAGTAAATTTGATGGTGGAGAAAGAAATGCCCCCTCTCTCTATAAATACACTTGCAACGTGCATGTGTAACACATATATACTTAAACATCTCTCTCTCTCTCTCTCTCTCTCTCTCTCTAGCTACATAAACTGCAGATATGGAGGATAAGAAGATGGCTAACATTGTACCACAAAAACCCAGAGTGGTGAAGAGAAATTGTGGTGAAAAGAAGGTACTCCCGCCCATTAGAGGAGGCGTCAAGCGCCGGATTTTCAATGCTTTGTTCGAGAAGATGAGGGTTTCGACTCAAAGCACTATCCATTTTCTTATCAACATTTGCGGCAAACCTTCCTGAGGAACATCCATTTTCTTATCGAAGACGTTCTTGATTCTCTCTCTCTCTCTCTCTCGAATTTTCTTTAATATGTTACAAATTTCCATGACAGAAACTATCGTGATATGGATTTATGTAACTAGCTAGCGGTGCGTGGATGTCATTGTTTTTCATCTTTTAATTTTTCGTCGAAAAATATCTATTATTAAGGTGGCATGAAGCCAGGTTCTTAGAATTAGTGCTTATTATTGTCTAAGGGCCTCTATTTTTTTTTTTTTTTCTTCTTTCTAGGAATTTGGGCCAGTTGGTTCAAAAGCAATAATTTCAATATTAATTCCAACTATTCCCTGGGTAATGATTTGGTAGATTTGCAAGTGAGTCATTTCTTAGCTCGAGACAAATATAATTCAAAATTTGTATCATACTATATTTGCCTTACCAAATGCATCACTCATTGGAGTATTTATTTTTTATACGTAGTCAAAAAATAGCAATGCCTTACATTTTTTGTCTTATGGTTGGAGATGCTTTTTATGGGAGAACGGTTGGAAAAAGCAAAAGCATATTATAGATTTATTATAAAAGTATGTACTAATTATTTAATAAGAAAAGTGTTTTTGTTTGTTCCGAATCTAAACTTTTGCTGAACATAACTCTTTAAGATTAATATAGTAAGGATACTAGATAATAAAATGATATTCAACCTTTTCTTAGAGGCTACTAATAGATTTTGGTTAATTGAAAACGGCAAACATCTTATAACTAAAAATCCATGTAAATGAAGTTTGATGAGAAAACCCACTGAGTATAGTGCAGATGATATGTATATGACTACACTTAAGAATCGAAGGCGTTAAATTTGAATATTTGCTCTCACACTATAGTATACAAGAGCTCATGCCAAAGTGGCGGAGCCAGGGGGCCTTTGGGGCATGTGCCCCCCACTGGCTCAAATATTTTTATTTTTTCTGGGGTTAACCATTTCCCAACATAATGCCAAAACAGGAAAATGATAGTCATTTTGAAGTATATATACAGTCAATTTATAATAATTAAGTTGACAAAAAGTATCATTTTTTGGTATTACATTGGGAAATAATTACCAAAAATTAATTTTTCCAAAGAAACAAATCACAGAATCATAGCATGGCACTTTCATTGGAGATAACTCCTAACTCCACCCTTGATGGTTGGATTATACATCACGGTAATCTTGTCTAACCCAAACCTTGGAGAGAGTACGTAGGCCTAACCGCTTGGGATATCCACATTAAGCAAACAATAAAGGACAAAATAAAACCAAAAAAAAAAAAAAGAAAGTAAAACATGCAGTTTAATTAGGCAAGAAAATCAATCCTACTAAGATATGGCATTGTCGAATGAGAACAATGCCTTGGATTGTTATCTAACTACTTGTTTTTTCAACATTATTGAAGTAAAACTTAAAGTCCCTAGGAGCACGAAGAGAAACCGTGTGCGACCTTTTCCTCCTCTCACTTTCATGGTACACCTTTTTGGGCCTACTGACGCGTGGAAACTAAATGCTACAGTTACGACCTTTCATACTAGCTAACTGGTTAATTTGGGATCTAATTATTTACCCCAAAAAAAATTCTAATAATTTGAGATTTTCCTCCTTATTTGTTTGGTTACAATTCGGACAAGCGAAATAGAATGAGATTTAGTTGATGAGTAGTGACGATGAAAGATAAAAAAGAAGGAGAGCAGAGCTGAGGGGTGGAATCATAAGCCCCCTGGCTAAGAGCCTTAGTCGCCTTATGCCTTGGGCCGTGATACATCTCTCTTTCTACTCTCTTCTCCTTTCTTTTGTTCTCTTGACCATTGGAATTTTACTCTATTCCACTTAACTCTGGTCAGGCCTGAGAAGAATCAAGGAAGGATTAAAATGTAAAAATATTTATTATACAAATAAATGGTTCTCTAGCTATTGATTCAAACATCATACCTATGCGATAGGTACGTTATATAGAGAATGAGATAAAATGGAAGATTTCCCATAGTACTTTAATTGGAAAATCTAGAAAAATATTATATCAAGAAATAGTAACCAAAGCCCTTGTATGCATGATATTTGATATAGAATAAACGGAAAATATATAATGTAATTAAATACATCAATTTAATCTTAGAAGGTGGATAAGTGGTTCCTAGGAGGCCTTCATAAGCGAAAGGTCTTAGGTTTAACTTTTTTTTTCCTTTTTTTTTTTTATGAGAAGGAAACCTTAGGACAAACCCCGAGACTATATAAGACCCTACAACTCATATGAACCGGGTAGGTCCACAATGACCCTTGAGAACCATTCATGAAACCTTTGTGTGGTTGGTTTCAAGGGGTTTATCATGCAAGAGTTGAACTCAAGACTTCCACTTCCTTTCCTAATTGAGGCAATCACAAGTCAAGTTTATCCTTATTGTTAATATACTAACGCGAAGTGGGTAGGCTCTTACTCATGTTCCAAAAGATTAGTTAGGCTGACAGTTTGAATACCCTCCTTATATACTAGCCAAATGAAATTATTTTTTTATTTTTTTATTTTTAAAGAGTTTTTTTTGGCAACAAAGGATATCTTACGCCTACTCCTGCAGAGGTTTTGGCCAGACTAGTCCTAGGGCTAGACGAGATCATCCACAAACCTCGTTCATCCAATCACCAAGATTTGATTTAAGGATCTGGTTCATGAACCGTATATTTAAACACTCATATCATAATACGTTAACTATTTAGCTAGCACTACATTGAGTCATAAATTAGTTGATTAAAATTATGTGATTCAATATTGTGTAACACATAACAATCGACCATAAATCATATTTGTAACCTAAATAGTATCTCTCACGCTCCTATGGGGAGGTTTGGGACTCAAAACTTGATTCCGTTACCAAAAAAAAAAAAAAAAAAAAAATAGGCATAACGTAAGGTTCGAGTTCTTCTATCTCTTGGAAAAATTAAATAAATAAACATTTAACAACAGCATGCACATCAAATAAATTTTATTAAAGATTCAATAAAAATAAATCTCTATGCTTCACATTTTCAAAGAATAGAAATAAGTACTTTTGAACCTTTTCGAAGTTAGGCCTATCATTTTTTTTTTTTTCCTGTTATTTGGCCTATCATTTTTTTTTTTTCCTGTTATTTATTTATTTATAGTTTCAAAGCAACTTCCTATATATGGGTATACAATGGCAGTAGTCTATTCCCTTCCCCAAAGTACACATGCTCTCGAGAGGAGTTAAAATCACTATCTCCTTAGAACCCTCCTCCTTAAAAGGAAAATGTGCCATATGGACTACAACCTGTTAAGACCTAGAGTAAGTGTTGGCGAATTCCATAGACAAGTTCCCAAGGCTGTACATTTTGCTTGAGTCTAGAGTGTCCATGTCTCGTGCTTTAATGAAAATGAAGAAAGAATTGAAGGTTGTTGCGTATTGACCTAGGAGGGGGTGAATTAGTTTGAATGCAAGCTAATGGAACTTTAATTTTGGCAATTTTTAAAATCAACTATGAATGAGAATGTATGCACAACGTAAAATAAGAATATAAAAAATAATAATAATAATAGAGAGGAGAGAAAGGAAATACGACAATTTATTGATGTTCAACCTTCCCACTTATGTCCTCACCTCAAAAGCTTTTCTTGGAATTCATCAATTCACTAAACAGCTTCCTTGCAGCTGGAGAATATTAAACATTTACAAGAGTCCTTGTTAAGATAAAATCCTAACTCCACCACTGCCTATCTAGGAATGAGACGTCTTATATGGACTATTAGGCAATTCGTTCAGATTCAAATCTCAATGGGAGTAAGGCATAAGATACCCTTAATGGTTAATCCTAAGAAGGAAAAAAAAGAAGAAGAAGAATGAGGATTTAAGAGGCCAATTTATTAATTAAGCGGCAAATACATAAGCTAAAGAAGGCATTAATGAGGGAAATCATAAGGGGAGGTGAGGGTGGATAGGGAGCTTTGCCCAGCCAGCTTCCTTCCCTGTAAGTATGACAACCAGGGGCGGAACTACACATTGCCTTGGGGGCGCTTTGGCACCCCCAAAGACGGAAAATACCTTATATATTTATTTAAATTTAAGTTAAATTGTTTAAAAAAATATATCAATGGCCCCCCCAAATTTTTGTTTATTTCAAATATAATCTCTCAATCATAAGTAAATTTTCATTCTCATGCCTATATTTTCATATTTTATTTCAAAATTTTGGACACAAAAATTGGTAAAGTCTCCAAAAAGGGACATTTGTTGTATCTTTGAAAATTCCAGGTAATATGAATATTGTAAAAAAAATTAGCATGACATGTGAATTAAAAAATATGTATAAAAAGTTTACTTTGGCCCCCCAAGAAGAAATTTCTGGTTCCGCCCCCGATGACAACACAACATATTTGCATTGTTTAATCTTAAAAACTGTTGACATATTTATTGAGTGTTATGTCTTTTTCTTCTTTTCTAAGTATTTATTTGAGTGTCAATTATTTTATTTTATAATATCAAGAGATTTTGAAATGTTTACGAACTCAACTATGCAATTTTTTTTTTTCACATGCATCAAGTAATTACAAGATAAAGTTTATAAGATGGTCTTAGGCACATGCAATCCCCCCAAGTAGGAGAATGCATTGACTTGTCAAAACCAACAATGCATTGACTTGAAACTAATTTATGAAATAACAAAGCATAATATAGAAAAGTTTAAAAAATTATAATATGACTTTTTGAAGTGGACAAATATTTTTATATAACAAAAGTCGCAAAAATAATGTATCATTATGGTACGAAAAGAATCTTAATATTTTCTTTTTCTTTTTCCTTTTCTATTTACCAAGGAATAAAAATTGAGGTGCTGTCGGTGCAATATAAAGGAGGAATAAAACAACCGTAATGGACAATTCTTATTCAGTTAATAGTAGATCACAAAGAGGGTCATTTTTACATAGATGAGTCCAAAACGAAAGCAGAAGCCTAAGTCGGAATTGATGTGACCCAACTACCTCCTTTTACGTCATTTCTACGCTTATATTTGGCAATATCTACACACACAGAGACTAGAATAAGAATCTATTATGTGTATTAGTTACCCCAAGTAATGGGTTATGTTAAACACACCCAAAGGAGTTAGTCCAGTTGGTAGGAAGAGAGCTCCTCTATTCTATCAACCTGAATTCGATTCTTTTGAAAAGCATTTTAGAAATTAATTTCTGAATGCACTAGGCCGATATAGGAGAGTGCGTCCTTAAGATAGTTCAGAGAGAAATTTAATCGAAGTACACGCAAACTGATCCGGACACCCTAACAGTTAAACAAAAAAAAAAAAAGAGTTATGTTAAACACAAACCCAAATAAAAAGAGTAGAACAATAACAATGACAATGACAAAAGGTTTCGTTTCTTACCACCCGACACTGGTAAAAAAAATTTTCCATCACAGGTCATTTTCTTGTTACTGTCTCTCATTTATATTGCAACCCCCCTCCCCACGGGCGGAGTCAAGGTGCACTTGACCCTACTCACACATCTATATTTTTTTTTTTCTTTTCCTATGTGTATGTTTTGATATTTTATATTTGACCCTTCTAAGATTTGTGTGGTCCTTCTCATTTTCTATTGTACCCCTCTTTCTTTTCTTTTTTCTCTCCTTAAATATAACTTCTATTCCTTTTATTTCACATAATTTTAGTCTTTTTCTGTAATCTCTCTTGATATCTTATCTCTTGCATCTCCTCCAAACAATTAACATGCTGAACTGGTGTTTGTGCATAATGATCTCCTCCATGACTCACAGCCAACGCACGGTTACACCAAAATCATACTCCGTATTAATTATATTAATTATTGAGTTCAAAAAAACTTTCTTAATTAGATCTTGTTTTTGTCTATTAAAAGCATCTCCAACCATGCTAACTAATTATTAAGTTCAAAAAATTTTGAAAGTTAAAAATTGGTTGGTATAGTGAAAAAATAGCTAGCATGGTTGGAGTGCAAACCAAAATAGCTAATTAACTATTTTACAGAATGCTCTTTTGCTAGCTAAAATAGCTCAAATCTAGCATGGTAGGAGATGCTCTAAGAATAAAATTATTGGTATAAGGCTACTTTAAAAAAATTCTTTAATTTATACAATGAGAAAAAAAAATACTAACATCTAAACAAAAGTTGACGCTCCTAAAATAAATTCCTTACTTTGTTACTGCCCCTTCTCCTCCCCCCACCCCCTCTTTGTGATTTTTTAAAATTTTCAAGTAGTCCAAATTAGTTCGAATTAAGTTCATTGAAATTCAAAATTTTTTGGTAATTCACAACCACCATTATATTATTAATTTCCTTGCTTACAATTAGTGATAGTGTTTTGAAAGAGAAAGGAGTGTTTGTGATCGAGAGTGATTAATTTTCTTGTTTACAATTAATTTTGGAATGTTTGGACCATTTGGTAGAACTATCAAATCATTCCAACTGTACAAAGGTTCATCAAGCCAGACCCATATCTAATTGAAATTGGGAAAGGGGTTGGGGGGACTGCATCCATATAAATATTCCTGGACTTTTCGGGTCAGTTAATTAGTATAATTTTTACATTCCCATATATATATATATATATATATATATATATATATATATATATATATATTGATTTAACTTGTATCAACATCCGTATTGGGGTTGTATTTCATGCATTAGTGGGTTATTATGAAGTACATTGGACCAATGCACGAGATACAACCCCCGATGCATGGTACTAATATGCATGGTACTAATATAACTTGCATCAATACGTACTAACCCGATTATGATTGATACATACACTAGTTCTAAAAGTCTGTTAAGTAGAAAAATATTACCCTCATTTAAAATTATGAATACAATTTTACCCTTAACAGGCCTGCAACTATTGAAATGTTAGATTGGAACTCAAAAGCTCTTCATGGTTGCCCCCATCATTGTCAACAATACTTTTATCATCTGGTAAAAAAAACCATTTAAGTTACTTATAAATACTAATATTTAACACGTGAATGCAAAAGTATTGCTCATATCAAATTTTGACAAAATCTAGCATGTGTATAGTCCTTGAGGCTCATAAAGTAATATATAGAATAGGAAATTCAGCAAAAATTCCAAGGTAACTAGATCCTCTGGGAAAGTTTCTATAATTTTTTGTATTTCTTCTTGGTGCCAGTGATGTTTGTATGTCGTTACCGTCCATATTTTCCTGCTATTTATGCATTCCTACAGAGGCCATTTACCAGTGGTTGATTTACTCATTGTCATTAGAAGACTGGTGAAAAGGGTGCCTTCACTTATATATACCAAAAAGAAAAAGAAAAGGGTGCCTTCTGAACTACCATATGAAAGTTCTTAATATGCATGGT
Source organism: Liquidambar formosana (assembly GCA_039720395.1). Taxonomy (NCBI): domain Eukaryota; kingdom Viridiplantae; phylum Streptophyta; class Magnoliopsida; order Saxifragales; family Altingiaceae; genus Liquidambar; species Liquidambar formosana. Next base: position 55,409 of record JBBPBK010000186.1, on the reverse strand, counting down.
TTTTAGGGATTGCAATGGTTGAGACCTACTCCTTTGTCTTTGGTATCTGATATGTAGCTGCTGTAGTAAAATTTTACATGTTGAAAACTAAAAGCTATTAAAAAAAATTTTTAAAAAAAAACCTATGGATCGAGCTTGTTTTATCTATTTTTTTCTTGTAGATGTAATTAAAGTGGATAGGAAGTTTGGGGATTGATAAACATGTGTCACTTCAACAGATTAAGAGTTTCTTCTGAGAAATTTTCTTAATGCTGCTAGCATTTAGAAGAAATGGCAAGATTATCTATATATATATATATTTAAAAAAACGAAAGCTTTAGTTATTTATCTTTTTTTATACAATTGATATTATTTAAAAGAGTTTACGTGCAATGCACATGTATTTTTCAATACATGCTTACCTGATCATGATGATCAGGTAAACACGTACTGATATAACTTATATCAATACCTGCATTGGGAGTTGTACCTTGTGCATTAGTGGGATATGAGGTACATTGGACCAATGCAATGGATAAAACCCCCAATGCATGGTACTAATATAACTTATATCAACACATATTAATGGAAACATAACCGTGTATATATATATATATATATAGATATAAACATTCATTGACTTCTTGGGTCAGTTGTTATTTATATACATCAATTCAGTTGAACCCCTAGAGTCCATTTGTCTCCAGGTTTCACAGTTTGAATATTCAAAGTTTGAATATCGATTAGCAAGCAATTCATGCACAGCTGGAAAATGAATGCACGAAAGCATATCAAGGTTGAAGCAATGCCATGTGTTTTGCAATGGATTTTGCGTGAGATCTAAGCCTAAGGTCAGTTATAATGGAGGGAGACAATCTGGTAGTGGTAAGGGGCATTAATTCCTGGGGATGAATCTTTCAACGGTGGGTCTAATTATTGAGGATATCCAATGTAAGGCTAAGACATTGTTCGTGTCGGTGGTGTTCTCTCACATTGGTAAAACTGGCAATATTATGGCCCATGGTTTGGCACGCTTTGCAAAAGAGAAAAAAATTCATGCACAGCTGGAATATGAATGCACGAAAGCAACTATTGATATCAAGGTTTGGGATCTATAAATATTGTTCTTGATATCGACTCATGTGTGCGAGGGCGGAGTGAGAAAAAAATTGTAATTGGGGTGGCCGATTTTAAAAAATTTAGAGCAAAAAAATTTCAAATGGGATATTATATGGCATGACCTCTTTAATATATGCTCAGTTTCATTACGTTCGTTAATGATGAATATTTTAATTATTTATCTATTATCATTTTATCTATAAAATATATTAGATCAATATTTAATCTTATCACAAGTCATAATGATTGTAAATATTGGAGTAAAAAGAAAAAATATATAAACAAAATTCATAACCTAATAACAAAATAACTAATTTTGGCATATGATCATATAACACTCAACTTCATTTTGTTGGTGATTTGAGGAAGCATATGATCATATAACACTCAACTTCATTTTGTTAGTGATTTGAGGAAGCGCTTGCGCTTCAATATCCTCTTAATAAGTTTTTCTAAACCTCTCCTATCATTAGTTCTTTAGAGGGTATATAATGTTACTATAGTCATGCCGAGGTTGAGTGCCCACTCTATCCTTTTTTCTTAGCCCCCAAACACACACACAATATTAAAAAAAAAATTAAAAATTAAAAAAAAAAAATGCCATTAAACAAGTAACGAAAATTTATCATGTGATATGCACAGGATGTCCTATTGTAATTCATATCTTTTTAATGACAGTTTTGTCCTTATTTTTTCATATTATCGTTAAGGGTACAATATTTTGATATATTTATCTATTTTATTTTTTCTAGATTTCCATTGATCACTCTTATCACATAGGGTTTCTTTTTTTTTTTTTTTTTTTTTTTTTTTTTTTTTATATGCTAAGTAACGAGATATCCGAACTGTCAAAACTCGACTAATCCCCCCTCCCCACGTGAGGCCACTATCCCATGAGGTCGTTTAATGTCCAGACTAATAACCCTAACTAGTAGCTGGCCAAGAAAGATTGGCTAATTCAGACACCTCTTATCACATAGTTTAGGGAGCTATTTTGATAGTTGCTAGTTAAGTGCGATTTAATGATCTTCCACGTTTGCATAGCTCAAATTGAAGACACATAAGCTTTCCAAGCTGAAGTTTTTCCTCCATTTTGTGTGTTTCTTTTTTGTGGTATGTATCCTAACTTCTATGTTCTCATCAGCACGTATTAATATAAATTATATTAACACCATGCATAAGAAATTGTATCTCTTATTTTAGTCCAATGTACCTCATATCCCACTGATGCATAAAGTACAACTCCTAGTATAGATTTTAATATAAGTTATATAAACATGATTACTTGATTATCAACCTATATCCTAATATGAGATACTTATATGATATAAATTAGAAAAGTGCTCCTTTTTTTGTTTGTTTGTAATTTATGCTTTTATTTAAAATAATTCTAAAGATAAATATATTAAGGGAACTAGGAAATGTGGTTAAATTTTTTATTATGTCAAATACAAAATGAAGGCCTAAGTGGTAATTTGAAAGTTTATTTGAAATTAGTTACTCCACACAATATGCCAAATTTGAAGGCTTACTCGAAACAAACTACTCTAGCTAATATGTCAAATGCAAAAAATAAAGGAATCAAGTTTTACAATAGTTAAATTTGGAATAAAATAATCCTAAAAGCAAAAAAAAAAAAAAAAAAAACATATGACGTTGAAGAATGTAAAATATGGCATCAAGATATGAGTTTCAATTCTAATTCAACATAGACAATTAAATTGGAGACAAATTTAAAATTTGGTAATATCTTTTATAACCGTTTCTTGCTTTGACATGGATTTTGGCATCTCCTATAGGCCTTTGGCGACGCTCTAATAAAATTAGCACAATGAAATTTTGATTGATTTTTAAATTTTTTTTTCTTTTTTTTTGTTTTTGAAAGAGCTTCATTGATTAATCAAGCAACTGGAAGTGTGCAGCAACTAGAAAGAGACCAGTGAAAGAACAAGAGTACAGGGACCAATCAAAAACACAAAATCTAGAAACGAATCCCAGAAGACAGGTACACCTATGCCAACCAAATGGAAAACGTGTGGGACCTTTTCACTTTCATACAACCACCTTTCTTGCTCACTGCTGTGTGGAAACCTTGGAAAAATGTTTCAGATAGCGCTAGCAACTAGCAACTAGCAACTAGCAAGCAGCCAAGCAATGACGACCTCGGCGATGCATTGGAGTAATTGAAAATTAACGTATACCCAGCAGGGATGGCAATTGAGCAGGTTTGGGATAGGGCACACTTATCCCAATTCCGTCTCATTGAGATAATCTCGTTTTAAACCGGGTCCAATCTTATGTTGGGATAGGATGGGTAGAGTGGGGCGCGACAGGTTTTGTCGGGTCATTTATATTGATAGAAAATAAATTCTATTTTTAAGAAAAAAATAAAATAACCAATCATAAATCACACATTCTATTCATAGATTTTTAATTATTTATGCTTTTAGTTAAGAAAATACTAAAATAATTTAAACATAAACATAAAATCATGAATAAGAAGTAAGTAATGGTAAATGTGGAATTCAAGAAAACATGAAAGGTATTAAACAAGACCAATATTTACACATATATGGGGCGGAGGGGGACAACCCTATAAACTATATTCCATCCCAAATTTGACATGGGTTTTTATTTTCTCCCCAAACACATTCATACTCTCTACTTACTAGCTCTCCAAACCTGTCCTAATAAAAACGGGATGGGATGGGATACCCGCTTTGTCGGGTTCATTGCTATCCCTAATAGCCACCCTTTTGGACCGTCCTTCCTTTTAGGCCTCTGGGGAATTGAGGCCGAAAGCTGCTCGCGAAGTTGGAGCTAGGGTTGGTACCGCTTGAAATACTCCTCATGGGTGATCCAATTTTTAGTAATTGGCCAAGGAAGATGTGTTCATGCCTTGATGGCCTTGCCGCTGGTTGAGTGGGCTAGTCAAATTGTGGGCTCTGCTGATTTTGAATTTTGGGCCGGTGGATTGTGTGAAGTGGGCCATCTTGTTGGAGACCACCATTCATATCCTCCGGTATTGGCATTATAATCCTTTACTGGAGGCTCTATTGGCACCCAAAAACTCACTTTTCATCCCCCACTTATTTTATACTAGTTGGTGCACATATGCGTTGCACATGAATTTTTTTGAGTTAAATTATTTTTTTAAATAAAGATAATAATTTTTTAAATTCAATAATTTTATCGTGCCTTTGCGTAAGATGAAAACACTTTGATCACTCAATTCTTTACTTCTTTTGATATGATTACTATTTTTTTTTTCATTATCTTTCCCAAATCATATATAAATATATTTTCTTCATCGATGTGTGGTGGATCACTGCTTGTGATTTTATTTTTTTGGGCCAGTACATTTTCTTTTTAAAAAATGATTTTGAACTTTTTTTTTTTTGGGGGGTTGTGATCTAAGTTATTTCCTTTTCTTTTTGTTATTTTTGGTTTGGTTTGGTTTTGTTTTGTTTTGTTTGGTATTTTGGGTTTGCAGGTAGATATTGCAAAGTTCATGAACCTCACGATTTGATAGGGACTTTTTCTTGTGGTTCATTAGACCTTCCCTTTTTATTTTCTTTTTTTCTTGTGCATTTGTTAATGGTCTTTTTTTTTGGGGGGGGGGGGGGGGGGGGGGGTTTGTTTTGTTTTTGTTCAAGCCTGCTTCTTTTTTAATTTTCCTTTAATTGAATCGACTTTGATTCTCTTCTTTTTCTTGGTAATTTGACTTGATTATTTTAAAAAATCAGAGATTATACATGAATTCTCAACAAAATATGAAAATTATGCAACAACAGCAATTTAAAAGTTCAATAATGCAATTCAAGTTTTTTCTGATATGCAAATCCTTAGAAAATAATCAAAAATTATATGTGCTATTCAAAACTTTACCTATGCAATTCAAGTTTTTTTTTTGGGGGGGGCCTCTTAATTTGGGTTTTCATTTGTTTTTGTTCAAGTATGCGTCTTTTTATTTTTATTCAACTGATTCGTCTTTGATTCTCTTATTTTTCTTACTAATTTTGCAATTCAAATAGAGATTTAAAAGTCCAATCATGCAATACAGGTAGAGATTTAAATGTTTATGCAAACAGAGATTTAAATATTTAAACATAATTTGTATATATGAGTCAAGTTTATTGAAAACTACATACCAGACAAAGCACCAGAAGAAAAGAGACGCAATGAAGGCACATAAAAGACGCAGAAGAAGGAAGCAATAGTTGTTCTTTCTTGTGTTAGGGTTTTATGATTTTTATAATGTGTTTCTATTTGTATTTATATGTTAACATTGTTAGGGTTTTACAAATTATAGTTTCCGTTTCCTTAGAATTCTTATTTGGGTTTGGTTTTATTTAATTATTATACGAATTATAGTTTCCTTAAAATTCTTATTAAGGTATGTGTTTTATATTGCTATATTTCCTATATATGCAGAAGGATAGTTGTGTATTTAAAAATTAAAATAAGGGTATGTTAGTCAATCAAAAGTTTTTCTCACATTCATCTTTTTATAGGTAGTATAGATTTTAAAATTTTATAAGACATATATAAGATTTTCAGAAAAATTGATCACGCTGTCTATTAGAAAACATCATTTTGAATAACTTTTTAGAAGAAAGTTTTTTTAAAATCTATCGTTTGAGTGAACTTTTTAGTCATTCATGGAACGAATACTATAAATGACAAAAAAATATACTTAAACGATAGATTTTAGAAAAACTTTCTCTTAAAAAGTTGTTCAAAATGATGCTTTCTAATAGAATATATGATCAATTTTTATGAAAGCCTTCTATATTTTTCATAAAACCTTAAAATGTAAACTAAATGGGGGATGAAGAGCAAGTCTTTGGGTGCCAATAGAGGCCATCTTCTTTACTCCCCAAAAGCCCAATACCCAACTCAAAGTTTATTAGCCCTTGCTAGAGAATTTTTGCCTAGGCTTTCTCCCCAATAACTCAAGGGAACGGTTTTCCTTTAGTCTATGTTACGTATGTGGGCTTTCTCATTTGTGTGTTATGTATGTGTGTGTTTTCTATCTATGTTTAGCAAAAAAAAAAAAAAAAAAAAAACTCAAGGAATGGCTATTGTCCCCTCTCATTTTTATCACACCCCCCCTAAGGCTTTAGGTTTTTAAGGTCTTATACAAAATATAAAATGCTTTTACGAAAACTGGCCGTATTATCCACTAGAAAACATCATTTTGAACAACTTTGCACAAGAAAGTTTTTCCAAAATCTATAGTTTAAGTAGAATTTTTAGCCATTTATAGCCTTTATTTTATTTTTTGACAAAAAGTCTACTTAAACAATAGATTTTATAAAAACTTTCTTCTGCAAAGTTATTTAAAATGATGTTTTCTAGTGGATAATGTGGCCGATTTTTGTAAAAACCTTTTATATTTTTCATAAAATCTTAAAAACCTAAACTAAAGAGAGGGGGGGGGGGGGGGGAATAACCATTCCCATAACCCAATTAGGAGGAATTGAGCATAGCTAGATGTGGCACAGGCAAAACTAACGAGCTGCAGCTTGTGCCAGATAGAGGAATAGAGGGTATTGTGAATTATGGCAAAATATGACCTTGTTTTCACTAGGAACTTCCTAAACAGGATAGTTTATAGTTTTTATTTTATTTTTTGTCAAAAAATCTACTTAAACAATAGATTTTAAGAAAATTTTTTTTGCAAAGTTGTTCAAAATAATGTTTTCTAGTGGATTTATGTGCCTAGTTTTTATAAAACCTTTTTATATTTTCCATAAAAAATTTTAAAAATTAAAGTAAGTGGTGTATATAAATAACACCGAAAGAGTGCAATAATTAATTGTTCCCCAAAAATAATTGTTTTTGGGATTCTAAGAAATGTCATATTCATGGATTATAACCATAAGGTCCATAATCATATTTTTCGATGATGAGTCATCTTTTGCAATGAATGTATGATTCCATTCAAAATGCTTTGGAAGATATGCAATGGATTCTAGTATAAAATGGCCATCATTCATTTCATGCCAGGTGGAAGAGTTGAGGGTAAAAGGGACATTCGCATTTTCACCGTTGGAGCAGAGCCTCTCCATGGCATCACAGGTAGATTTCATCAAACCCCACAGTTTCAGTGTTTCACCATGGATCAATTCACACAAAACTTCCAAATTTCACATTTTTCTATGGATACTTCTTTTTTCCTTATTAAAAAAAAAAAAAAAAAATGCAACGCAGGGGTAGAGCCACATCTATGCCCGCGGCAGCTGGTCATCCTCAAAACTTTTTTTATTTTAATTTTTCATACAACATATGCATTAATTATAAATTTTTCCTTTTAAATTTTCTCTTGCCCCTCTTTTGATTGTTATTTTAGCATTCTCAATGGTGGAGCTAGAAATTTGAGTGAGGGAGGCCAAACTTTGATTGATTTTTAGAATTTTATCTTAATTCAAAATACCAAAAAAAAAATAAAAAAAATCAATTGATCATAACTTTTTGCAATTTTTTCTTACTTCACAAAAAACAAAACAAAACTGGTCTTTACCAGAGATAGTTCCTCCACAAAACCAAGAAAACAAAATAATAGAACAAATAACACATCACCCAGATGGTACAATACGAATAAAATTTACACCAACTAGACAAGTTACATTGAACATTACAGATTTCACTTTAAATACTTCTAGGCCGTATACACCGGCTAGATCTTCATATTCTGCACCTAAACCAATAGCACCATATGAATCACAAATACCTTCTAGAACACCTTCAAAAAGAATAATGGGAGTAAGAACAAATCCTCACAATATTTTTCAACCATATTATACAGTTGATACACCTAGTTCAGAAAATCCTAAAAATATGTCACCAACAAGATCAGATATGGAAGGAACAAGATACGATCAACAAATAAATATGTTATCAAAAGAATCAACATTCAAACTTAATCCAACTTTATTAAATAACTCTGTCCAAACCATCCAAGAAGACATTAACAATTACAGACTCCAAAAGGAAACTTCCTCTAAAAAAATATACATCCAATTGAATTAAAGATTTTACAAGACTTGCGTGTTGAATATTGTAATTATTATAAAATAAATTTAAAATTCTCTTTGTGGTATCAAACATTTGCTAAAGGTAATTATAAAGTTAGTAATCCTCCATTTTTACCCAAAACTATAAGTGTATAGACCAAAGAAACAATCAAGTGGAAAACTTTAGATAATAAAATTTTATAAGCGATACATCCTCCTTTAGAAAATATTTAGATAAAAGTAAGAGAAAATACAATTACTGCCTCCCCATTTAAAGACTGTAATGCTCCTGCCATGACTTCTAAGGGGAAAAAGATTATTGAACAAAATAATTATACAAATCAACATTTACATACTATAGGAACACAATTAGATAGAATTGAATTAATCCAAGATCAAATACATTAAAATACTAAACCTAAAAATGAAAATCATTCAACAGCAAGTACATCATACTTTCAAATTCCAAATACTCAACCTATAAAATCTCCTCTCCTCTTTAAACCACATCAAATACCAAAAGAACATGAATTTCAATTTAAAGATACTTCTGATGAATTAGTAGATGAAATTACTAAAAAATTAACCCAATTACCTCTTAGCTCCAATACTAAAAGTATCATTCCATTGATACATCTTAAAGCTACTCCACAATATGAACGGTTGGAATTACACTCTAAAACATTTTCCCATCCACGACCAACCACACGAAATTATTATTCTAGACCCACACCTGTCGATGTACAATTTGAAGAACGCCCACAATATGTCCAAGGCGAATATAGTGGATCTTTTATATACGAATGGAACATTGATGGCATGTCTGAGTATCAAATTTTAGGATTAATGAATGAAATTCTTATGGTAGTTACTGCCTATAAACATCGACAAAATGCCTCGGATAGTCAAGCTTTTCATTTAATTATCACCAGCTTTACTGGCCAACTCAAAGGCTGGTGGGATCATTTCTTACATAATCAAGACTATTATAACATTGAACATGCAACAAAAATTGATAATAAAAACAATCCCATTCTAGATGTAAGAGGACAACCTCCAATTCATGAGTTGTAATTCTTTGTGATTTGTTCATGCTCAGGAGTTATTCTTATATATCTTTGAGTTTTTCAGCACAAAGACCACCTTAAAGAGGATTTTTTTATTTTTATTTTTGAAAAAAAATTGCATGTTTAAAGTTATGAGTGGGACTCAAATTGGCTTCAAGTGTAGGGCTTTTCAGTGAAATCCTTTCATGAGGCCCTTTTTATGGGCTCACAATTTTTGTTTCTTATACTATAACTTTTTTTAAAAAATTCTTAACATAAAATAAAATAAAATAAGGGTCCAAACTCCAAAAGAAACAATCCATGATTTTATACACACCCCGAAGGTGGTCTCCCCTCCCTCCCCCAAACCCTGAACGGCTGAACCCAAAAGAGCTAAAAAAGAAAATAAAAAAGGAGAGAATAATTAGAACCGGCTATATCGTTGTACCATGCAGACTGGAGAATCAAATCACATTGACCTTCATGTGGTGAAATCGAAATTAAGATCTCTACAAACTCTACGCTAGCATAGGAATGGTATATATCACTAGTAGGGGTGCAAAATGATTCGGGTAGACCCGAGGATCGGACCGTTCCGTGTAATTCGGTTTAGTTTGGTTCGGATCAAATCGAATTCGGTCTGATTCCGGTCCAAAATTTTAAGTCTCGAATTACTTTGGTCCGGGCCACGGTTTATAGGGTTTAGTCCTGGATTGGACTGAATTCTCGGACCGAAAACCGGTGATATATAATTTTATATATATATATATATATATATGTTAAAAAAATAAATAAATATGTTAAATTGTATTATAATATTTAACCAAAAAAACCAAAAGAAAAAAACCCACCCTTTAGTTGTCAGACGACTCAAAACCTAAACCTAAAAAACCCTCTTCGTCTCAAAGCTGTACCGCACCCACCCACCCCCTCCTTGTCTCTAACTTCGCCCATTCTTCCATTCCTTGGAGGGTTTCGTCCCAGTTGGAGCAGGTGATAGTTGAGTTCTAACCTTGTGGGTTTACAAGCTTCCATCCCCAAATCCCCTCCTCGATTAAGCACTGTTGAAGCTAATGATGTTTTGTAGTTGATTTTGCATGGCTTCGGGCTTCGGTTCCAGATCCAAGCACTTCTCTACAAATTAACCACCAAAAAATCAGTGGATTTTATGGGTTTTGAGAATGATGGGATTAGCCTAATTCGACGGTGGGTTTTGATCACTGTTGATGGCTTCTTGACACGCTGCGGATACGACGAGATCTGAGATCTGTGTGGTCGTGGTTCAACGCATCTGGTTTGATGGCTTATGCCTTTATGGTCGTGGTTCAACGCATGTGGTTTCAGGTTTGGTCTTCGAACCCATCGTCATGGCTACTTTATTCGCTGGCCCTTCATCTCAAGGCCATCTTCAAGTTTGTTTTTTTTTTGGGTGAAATTGATTGAATATAGAATTATTCCTTTAATTTTTTTTCTTAATTTTTTGTATTTTTGGGTGTTGGGGATGCCAGATGGTGTTCCAGTTGTTTGGGATGTTTTTCTTGTGTTGAGATGGTTGCAACAACGAAGGCTCATTTCCCTAAATGGTAGGTTTTTTAGAATTTATTCCAACTTTGGTGTGATTTTGAACTTAATTCCCACACAGTGATAAATCGTGGTTGCTAACCACGATTTTAATACAATCGTGGTTAGCAACCACGATTTATCACTGTGTGGGAATTAAGTTCAAAATTATGTTTTTATACCTAAAGCTAAAATCGTGGTTGCTAACCACGATTTTATTAAAATCGTGGTTAGCAACCACGATTTATCGCTGTGTGGGAATTAAGTTCAAAATCACACCAAAGTTGGAATAAATTCAAAAAAACCTATCATTTGGAGAAAAGAGCCCAACAATGAAAATAGGCTTCGCCAGGAAAAATGGAGTTGGCCGGAGATCTTGGCCAGAAATGCCATTTTACCAAACAAAAAAAGCAAAAAATACCGAGAACCGGACCGAACCGAATGGTTTTTTCTCGGTTCGGTCCGGTCTGGTCCAATGCTTATTTCGGTCTGGTTCCGGTTCAAATTTTGAAGTCCCCACTTACTTCGGTCCGGTCCTCATATACCCCTGCCCAGACCGGCCCGGACCGATTTGCACCCCTAGTCACTAAACCCAAGGCCCATTGGTGGTTATGTTCCATCATTAGATGGGACAACTCTGAAAAAAAAAATGGAACCAGGTGGTTGGTTCATGAGGGGTGCATAATTAACGGATCAACACATATTTTTCGTTTTTTTAAAAGGAGGAGAAGTAACAACGAGGACTTTGATCATGTCTAAGTATCATATGGTGATAGAGTGAGTCTTCCATGTAACTGTGACACGGCCACGTGGTGTCGTGGGCCAATAGGAACTAAGCGAAGTAGGATTGTGGTGTCAAAAAGTATATTAACAATCCTATTTTGCTTAATTTTCATTGACCTGTGACATCACATGGCTGTGTCATAGTTATACAGAAGTTTTTCTCTATGATGGTATTAGCACCATAGACCTTATACAGGCCCGGCCAACTCATCAGTCCAGACCATGGGATTGCTGGACCACCTCTTGGATGGCCCATAGGCCATAGCTCACTCTATCCCATGGCGGAGCAGCCTTCCTTTCCATGATAGTAGTACGCGTGGAATATGGGCTCAGGAGCGAAGGTTGGGTTCTTGGTGATGAATCTCGAAGGGTGATTATATGGAGTAATTATTAAGACGGTGCCGTTTTAAAGTAATTCAATTAAAACGTTGCGTTCTGTCGTTTCAAGATACTAGAAGGCTCCATTGAAACATCATGAATCCTCAATGACCGATTTTGTAAAACGTAGATGTTGTGATATTGCTCATGTGCAATTGTCATCTCACACTCATGGCTCATGTCTTTATTTGCCTTCTCTTTCCATAATGTTGTTGGTCGATAATGTTGTTTTTTCATGTAGCTCCAATAAAAGAGAATTGCCTGGGGCATTGGAGGAAACCAAATTAAGCTAATCATTTTACAAAAAAGAGGTAACAAACTTAATTATATTAGTTAATGCACATGTGTGTTGCACTTTAGAATTATATTTTTATTATGTGTAAATATGTGCGCAAATATTCTATATAATCACATAGAAAATACAACCCACCTATGGATGAGGCATAACTGTCATGTACTATTTTTATGCAACATTGGTTAGGATATCCTCATAAAAAAAGGACTATATATATATACACACACATTTATATATAGTCTAATTAATGCATCATTGATCCAAGCTGTGAAATTTGAAATTTATATAGTCTGATGTGGCCATCTCTATTTCAACAGTTCGCAATGCACAATCAATTTTGATAGCTCTTTACAAAGAAAAATTGATATTCTTTTTTAATCTTTTTTTTTCCATATCTATGGAGTCAAAAAGTTCAATCTCCGTCAAGGTAGTAACATAAAATTCAAAATTCAAGGGTTACTTTTATTTTTCAATAAATAAATAAATAGAAATTTCATTTTTTTAACTGCAAACAAATTATAGCTTTTGATTCATAAATTACTTTATTTTTTTTTGAAATTCCAAAAAAAATAAAAATAAAAATAAAATCAATTCACAAAAATTGAAAAATTGAAAATTTTAAAAATTTGAATATTATACGAATTATAGTTTCCTTAGAATTCTTATTAAGTTATGTGTTTTATATTGCTATATTTCCTATATATGCAGAAGGGTTGTTGTATAGTTTCCTTAGAATTCTTATTAAGGTATATGTTTTATATTGCTATATTTCCTATATATGCAGAAGGATAGTTGTATAGTTTCCTTAGAATTCTTATTAAGGTATGTGTTTTATATTATTGTATTTCCTATATATACAGAAGGATAGTTGTGTATTTAAAAATTAAAATAAGGGTATATTAGTCAATCAAAAGTTTTTCTCACATTCATCTATTTATAGGAAGTATAGATATACAAGGGTTTTAGAGCTTTCGTCTCTTTCCCATTCCTGTGCCACTACGGAAGAAGAAAAGCTTTGAGATGCCTGCCATGGCGAATGGCCGAGTCAGAGACTTTACATCAGGTAATCAAATCAATGGCAAGGCTCCCAACGAAGATCGCAAAGGCGACTCTTTTGTCAGGTGAGGAAAATTCACACTGTTTGGCTTCTGAGAAAAACCAAGGAAAAGACAAAAAAAAAAAGGATGGATTTTAGGTTTTAAAAATTTAGGCACTGCTTGGTTTACAGTTTTAAAGTCATTTTTCTTGCTTTTGATAGCAATAATTGAATTGATTTTAAGTTCTTAAAAGCAAAAAAGGTACCTTCAAATAGAGGATACTGATGGGTTTTTGATACTTATATAGGAAGCAAAGGATTGCCCAGCATAGAAAGTCTCTCCCGATAGCTTCAGGTATTGTGCAAATTTTTTTTTTTTTGGGGGGTTGCTGGAATTTCTTGAATTCTGAGATTGCTTTTGGATTGGTGCCATTAGCTGAGAAACGACTTGTGGAGGAGGTTCGTAAAAATGACACCCTGGTAATTGTTGGCGAAACCGGAAGTGGAAAAACAACTCGTAAGTTCTTATTTCGTGGTGTTACTCTTTGATGCATTGTACATGTGCGTGTTGTTTTTGCTTACAGTTTCAATATATCTTTGTATTTTACATTCTTAAATTCAGCTTTTTTATACTCATTACATACACACTATACATATTTGGTTTTCTTCTCAAAGCCCATGTCAGATTTTGAAGAGTCTAGGACTTTATAGTAGTAGAAGATTATCTTAATTTGAAAAAAAAAAAGTAGCAAATTGTCTTAATTAAAAAAAAAAAAAAAAAAAAAATATCGATAGTCCACTCATTTCATTGAAACTTGAAAGCACTGGTAAGCTACCTTCTTTTGTAATTGTGATGTCTTTGTTTTCATTATCTATGAAAACGAAGTGAATGTTATAGGCTTGCTCTATTATATTTATGAATTTGGTTTTCTCCCTTTTAATAATTTTTTAACTCGTAGTAGTAGTTTATGTTGCAATTTTTTTTCTTCTAACTTTTATTTGTTGTATAAAAAATATTGTGTAGAATTGCCCCAGTATCTATTTAATGTGGGATTCTGTCGTGATGGGAAAATCATTGGGATCACTCAACCTAGACGTGTGGCGGCTGTCACTGTTGCAAAACGGGTAGCCGAGGAATGTGGTGTAGCGCTGGGCCAAAGTGTTGGTTATTCCATTAGGTTTGAGGATGAGACTTCCAATTCAACAAGGATAAAATACATGACAGATGGATTGCTACTGAGGTAAAAAGTATGCAAGAATCTGTTTGCCATACATATTTGCCAATAAAAAAAAAAAAAATTGCGATATGATAATTTTCATGGCATTTTAATCTTAAATCTTTATTATGAAGTTTATTTAGATTTGATAAATGGCATATGTTGAGAAAATGTTAAATAAACATGTTGCTTGTAAGCTTGTCCAGCTAGATAGATAGTTTGGAAATTGGTTTAGTTCGGTGAGTAACCTTTATATGAAAACCCAGGTGAATCCACAGGCATTAAATACTAGAAAATATTGATGAAGGTGATAAGCCAAACAATCATTTTTTATTTATTTATAATGTTTTCATGAATTTATCTTGGAGCAATAGTATTAGTTCATAGGCATGGTCTAGAACATAGCAGATTAAATAGAGACAAATATTGATTGGTATATGAGGAGAAAAAGTGAGATCTTTAGTGTGCGAGTGGGTAAAGAGGTTTGTGTTATTTTGATAGGTTTATTTGTTTACTTTTTGGAACTTTATCGTGGGGTTTTTATGAAGAGAACTAATTCAAGACCTGATACACTTACAGGGAAGCATTATTGGATCCATATCTCTCTAGATATTCAGTTATCATTGTTGATGAAGCCCATGAGAGAACTGTTCACACTGATGTGTTGCTGGGCTTGTTGAAAAATGTACTAAATGTGAGGTCACGATCTGGCAATGAACACCTTAGTATTGAAAATCCAAAGGCAAACAGTAGTATGCTGTTGGGAAAAGAAAATGATGCTCAGGGCGGTAGTGTTCTCAAAAGATGCCAAGGCTCAAAATTCCCTCCATTGAAGTTAATCATAATGTCTGCCAGCTTGGATGCACGAGTTTTCTCCGAGTACTTTGGCGGTGCAAGAGCTGTCCACATTCAAGGGCGACAGTTTCCTGTTGACATACTATATACTACTGAGCCTGAGACTGATTATGTAGATGCAGCCTTGATTACTATATTCCAGGTTGTTAATAGTCTCTTCTCCAGTGCTTCCTCTCTCTCTCTCTCTCTTCCTTCACCCAACCCCACCCAATGCCCCCCAAAAAAATAAAATAAAAAATGAATTAGCTGAACATCTTGTAGCAAGTTCATTTATTTAAGATTTGGAACTGAGTCTAGAGTGATTGAGTCTCATTCATGTTTGCCAAATAGGATTTTCAGGTTATTGAAGAAAATGTGTGTGCGCGCATGCTTGCATATTTTCTTCAAATTCAATTTATGATACTTTCACTTGATAACTTCTTGTCCAGTTTGATAACAGTTTCATGGTCTTCACTATGATGTATAACATGGCCTAGTTTCTTCAGTTTTATTCTTGTAGGTTTTAATGGATTTTGTGGAGCCAATCTTCCCATGGCTTGATGATCTAAACCAAGTTTTTGTGAGATTGTTCTAGTACCTTTTCAGTCCATGGGCCTTTTCAGCTTTTTCCGAATCAAAGTTTATTGTTAAGTCTTTATATGCTTATTTATTCTTTTTGTTAGATTCATTTGGAGGAGGGTCCTGGTGATATACTTTTATTCTTGACTGGGCAAGAAGAGATTGAATCTGTCGAGAGACTTGTCCAAGAGCGACTTCGACAATTACCTGAAGGCCGTCAAAAGCTCTTAATTGTTCCTATATTCTCATCTCTTCCTTCAGAGCAGCAAATGCAAGTTTTTAGGCCAGCTCCAACTGGGTTTCGCAAGGTAAATGCATGAGTGTTTTTAGTATAGCATGCATATGAGATGGAGGCATTCAGGTTTCAGACATGATTGTTGGCATATCCATATTAAATTGGATGCTCATTGGTTTGCCATTTCTATAGGGAAGAATTTGAGAGAAATGTATGTTCAAGTCTGTCTGAGATTATGAAAGATATGCTCATTCTGCTTCTTAGACCTTGCACATGCACCCCTATAGGGTCAGTAGCTGGATATAATTTCCTTGGTTGGAACCATTTTGTCTATTAATCTATTCTCTAAGGAAGTCTCACAGTGTGGAGCTCCTTTAGCCCATGGAAAATACTGCATAAACTAGTTTGATTTCTTATTTTTGAAAACTCGTGCATGATTCATGAAGATAACAGTTGGGTGTAGGAATTTGTGCTCGTAGAATAATCATACAATAACTTTCGTGAGAAAATTTAATGAACCATTTTGCTTAACCTCACACACCGCTCCTTGATTTGGGCTGTGGAGGCATCTAAGTGTATGAGAAATGAGGCAAGTGCCTTATAAAAGTACTGGCTGTGAGAAGCTTAGGAATCGTTCTCTTGAAACTTGCATGAGCACTAAATGCATCGTAAGAGTTTGTAGGACAGCCTACATTGTTCCTCCACCCTTCTTCTGGGGCATTCTTTTTTATAGACAAAGATGCTTCTAATTTTCTGTAATGCTATTGCCTGGGCATCGTTGATGTGAAGCTGATAAATATTGGAATAATTTTGTTCAGTTGTTTTCTTGTTCACTTTTTATCTTTATTATTTTACTTTTTTCTTTTCATTTGAATGTTTGTATAGGCTGAATCATTTTTTCTTGATAATGCATTGTTCTGAAAAGTTGTCAGCTCATCCATGTCTAGCCACCAGTTCATTTGGTTCTATGTTCTGTCTAGGTAATACTAGCAACAAATATTGCTGAGACATCAGTGACGATACCTGGAATCAAGTATGTTATAGATCCTGGATTGGTGAAAGCACGGACCTACAGTGCAAAAACAGGGGTGGAATCATTGATTATTGTTCGCACTTCAAAAGCACAGGCTCTTCAAAGGAGGTAGGTATGCTGGATCAAGGATGGGGGAATATCCATATGAATAAGATCAACATATACAAAGTTTATCAAGTTTTTATTTTTTTGTAAAGAACCAACTAAGTAACTAGTCATATAGAACCATTGCAACCTCTGCAAGCAAAACTCAAAGCTTCATGAGGTAGCCCGAGAAGCAAAACCAACCTATTATCTATACTTTTTGGCTACCCTAATAGTTACTCTATACATGGGTAAATGAAAATTACAAGAAAGTTAAATATCTCCTTTACAAACAACTCTACCCCTACTTAAACCCAACATCAATGTTCCAATTTACAAATATCCCCGAATTCCTAGTTGAATCCATAACTCCCAAGAACTTCAACTGAACTTCCTCAGTCATCTTCTGGAGGATAGCTTGCTGTGGAAGAATTCAGTTCCTAAAAACTTCATTATTTCTTCCCATCTATAGATTGTATGCAGTAGCAGCAAGAGCAGATGTCTTCAAGCAACTGATGACATCATTGCCTCTGAAGGGTTCTAGAAGCCATTGAACCTCCTGCTCCAACGAAGGGCAACCTATTGACTATAACACCTACTCAACAATAGGTTCCAAGCTATTTTTGGAAACTTACATTCTCAAAACAAATGACTAGTGTTTTCATTAGAATTATGGCTGAAAATACATTTTTCTTTTTCCACAATTCCTTTCTCCATGAGTAAATCCTGTGTTTGCAGCTTCCCCTTTAAAGCTCTGGGCTAAAGAATATAAATGAATTTTGGAAAAATTCATATTTTTTGCATTTTAATGCATATATGTATGTTTTTATTTTTCTTGTTCTGGGTTAAAGATAAAGGTAGGAGCCATAAGATTTAAATCGTTGAATTATTTTTAATCAATAAAAATATGTTTATGTGCTTCCAAGTTCCAACATTGTAGTTTTCTTGAGAAGCTCATTTCATGAAGAACTCTTATGTAAGTCTAGTTTTTATTCTTTATAATTGACTACAATTATGATCTAAATTCTGGCTCGGAATATGGAAAACCCACAGATATTTAAAATGATGATCATAAACAATTACATCGGAATAGCTGTTGAAGTTTGCTTATTGCAGTGGACGTGCAGGGCGTGAAGGACCTGGGAAATGTTTCCGTCTCTATCCAGAGAGTGAATTTGGGGCACTCCCAGATTCCACCGTGCCAGAGATCAAGCGTTGCAACCTCTTGAATGTCATCTTGCAGCTCAAGGCTCTAGGTGTTGATGATATTATTGGGTTTGACTTCATTGAAAAACCATCAAGGTGATTAAACTTTGCTTGGATTGTTTTGGTATGCTCAAATTTTGCATGTATTAGGGTCTGTGTGCGGGTTTTGTTTTTCTGTTATATATACATATGTATTTATATTTTGTAATTTAATCTTGAAGCCTTTATTTATTTATTTTTTGCACACAAGAGGAGTACACAGCACGATTCTTGTCTGCTAATTTGTTTCATTGCGCCAGGAAGCCAAACCTTATCTGGTCCTTCACCAGAGTGGGAAAGACTGACCTATTTTTTGGAAGAGGAGGAGGAGGATAGAAAAAGAGAGGGGAGGGGGGGGGGGGGGGGGTGTGTTTAACCTGCAAGGCTGCAACCTATCCACCAACTCAATTTTATTTTATTTTATTTCTAAATAATAGTTTCTTTTTGTGAGAGGGAATAAATTTACAAAACTAAAAGGAAGGAATACAATGGGGCCACACTACACCTCTGATATCTTCCATAGCAGTTCTCAGCTAATCCATTTGCGATGTAATTTGCTTCGCATAACTGTGCTTAAACGAAATTACACTCAAAATTGGGTGAAATATTTTTAATGTCTTGAACAATTGTAGAAATCGATTGTCGATCAATGGATAGTGGAACTCCCAATAGTCTCATATTCAGTAACACTAGGGTTGCCTTCCACTTGAAGCTTCCTAATTCCTTCTTGCCAAGCTCTCTAGAGGACATATTTGAGATTTGACCCTTCTGCAACTGGATTGGAGACTTTACCATAGTTTGGATGGAAACAATTTTTGGTTTTGTCAATTTTTCCCCCACTTCTGTCTTAAAGGAATTTATATCGTTTTCTATAAAACAGGCGGGTTGTTTTGAAGTTTCTTTTCCGAATTATCGGTTTTGATGTTACAAACTTTGTGCTCTACTAACTTGATTCCTCTACACTTTGAACAGGATGGCTATCATCAAATCATTGGAGCAATTGTTCTTGCTAGGTGCTCTAACAGATGACTATAAACTGGCAGATCCAGTTGGGCACCAAATGGCCCGGCTACCCTTGGACCCTATTTATTCCAAAGCTCTTATCCTGGCTAGTCAGTTCAACTGCTTGGAAGAAATGTTGATCACTGTTGCTATGCTCTCAGTGGAATCTATTTTTTATGCCCCTCGTGAGAAGTTAGAAGAGGTATGTATCAGTTGTTACTTCTAATCCTTCTTTGTTGTTCTCATAGGTGCTAGATCTGCACAACAAAACTGAGTAAATATTTTCCAAACTTCATCTGCATTGAGACATTAATTGGATAATTTATATAACTAAGCGGCACTGAACAATGTTCACTCCCCAAATTTTATTTTATTTTTTTGATGAAGACATCCCAAATTTTTAGTTGTCTTTGTCTTAGCAGTTAGATTTATTTTTATTTTTTGGGCTAAGATAGCAATTAGATTTGATGAATCTAAGCAAAATGTTTTTTCCCAAGTTAATTTTCTTTATGAAAAGAAGATAAATCCGTAAGTTAGTATGGGTCTGGGCAGGGAAATTCATAGGCATTTAAAACTTGGATTCTTGGACAAAGTTGTAATTGTTGATTATTAATTTTCAGAACTGGTTATTGTTGATTTGTTATTGCCTAGTTTAGTTTCTTATCGGTGTTTATCATTAAATCATAAGTTGTTATGGGATATGGCTCCACATGCACTTTTTTGGTGCCTTTGCAGAGAGAGAAATCTTCGAACCTTTGAAGGTAAGGAAACCTCAATCATTGAGCTCAAGTCTTCTTTTATCAAGACTCTTTTTTGGTGGTTTCATAGTTACTCTAATGACCTTAACCCCTCTTTTGTTTGCTTTTTAGATATGCTAAAGTTATAGATTGGGGTTTTTGCTTTTTTGTCTAGCTCTTGTATATACCTCATGTACTTGGGCTTCCCACCCCCCCCCCCCCCCCCCCCCCCCCCCCCTCCCCTCTCCCCTCTTCTCTTTAATACACACTTCATCAAAAAAATCGTTAAATCATAAAGTTGACTTCATTCTGTGATGCATTTTGACTTGTGACTTCAGTTCTTATGCTGACCCTAATGTTTTTCTCTTTTCCCCACACAAAACATTCAATTGAAAAGTCCTTGTAGACGCTTTATGTACTTGGGCTATGCCCTTTTGTTTCTAGTACAATATTTACTTCATCAAAAAAAGAAAAAATTCAATTGAAAAGTTAATTTTGTAAACACTTCTTTTTCCCCCTGATGGCCAGGCAAGGACTGCGATGAAATGGTTTTCAAGTCTAGAGGGAGACCATATCACCTTGATTAATGTATATCGGGCTTCTGATGAGTTGTTGGAGAAGAGCAAGATGGGATGTAGTAGAGACAAATTTGAAAAAAATCTGCAAAAATGGTGCAAGGAAAATTTCATAAATAGCCGTTCCCTGAGGCATGCTCGTGACATTCACAGGTTGGCTACATAGTCTCCTTGTTGAGCTTTAGAAAATGATAAACTATGAAAATCTAATCAGTTATCTGTATGAATTAGGATTTTTTTTTTAATATTTTTTTTTATCTTTGTTGGTACCTTCTTAAAAAGTGCATAGTTTGTCCATTGACTTATCCATACACCTATATGGCCTCGTGTTTTTCACATATTGGACTCACAAAGAGATCATCTCAAAATGGATTCTATGCCACCTGTGTAAATGATCCTTAACCTTTACAATCTGATCTATTGTACTTCCTCTTCTAGATATACATTTTTAAGAGTAATAGGTGCTTTGTTGCAGTCAAATTCGAGGACATGTTGAACAAATGGGTCTTCGTGTTGCTTCTTGTGGAGATGATATGCTTCAGTTTCGCAGATGCCTTGCTGCTTCCTTTTTCCTCAATGCAGCTCAGAGGCAGCCTGATGCTACATATAGGTAATTCATCTTATTTAGTCTACTGTTTGTCATTTGAAATTCTCTAGAGTTTAGACTTGTATATTTTTCCTAATTCTTTGTGTGGAAGTTCTTTCTGACTTCTC
Source organism: Liquidambar formosana (assembly GCA_039720395.1). Classification (NCBI taxonomy): domain Eukaryota; kingdom Viridiplantae; phylum Streptophyta; class Magnoliopsida; order Saxifragales; family Altingiaceae; genus Liquidambar; species Liquidambar formosana. The sequence goes on along the minus strand of JBBPBK010000186.1, from coordinate 33,939 downwards.
ACATTTACCTTACCAAATGACAGGGCTTTGGCAAGTAATCAGGTGGTGCAGATCCACCCGTCTTCTGTGTTATTCCGGACAAAAGCAGATTGCATAATTTTTAATGAACTAGTCCAGACTAATCATAATTACATTCGTAACATTACCAGAATCGATCCCTTGTGGTTACTTGAGCTGGCTCCTCAATACTATGCGACGCAGAATTAAAATTTCGGAAACCAACCATAAGGGTAAGTAATATTACTAATTGTTTTGGTTCATTTGATCATGCTTGACACAATATCATGAATTTATCATTACCTTTCATTTGATGGTTCCTTACCTTAGTTTGAATATTATCCACAAATTCTCACCCTATTCTATCCGAAATGGATCCTTGCTTATGTGAACTACTTTGAAGCTAACGCTGAGATACCTTTGAAATCATGTTCAATAATGGGAATGTATGCCCTAATTTGGCTCTCCGAGGTCAGAAGATTGTGACTTGGTGGTACAGCCGAACTCTACTAATCAAATTCAACCCTCCCACGAAAAATAAAAAACAAAACCTCCCAATCTTGTATAGGGAATCCATTTAATTTTTGGAGTTACTCTGTATGTTCTTTGATTGTTACACTGATTTAGAAGTTGGGTAAAATACGAAAAACCCCCCTTTATTGTTATCCATCTTGCAAGATACCCCCCTCTAAAAAAAAACCCAACAAAAAACCCCTCATATTGTCTAGGATTGACAGTTTGCTCCCTACCGTCCATCTACCGTCAAGGAAAACAACGGAATATCATCACGTGCGTGTCACGTGACGTTGTTTGTTGATTTTAAGACAAAAATGCCCTTTGCCCTAATGAAATTACATTTTTGCCTTTATTTTGGTTCACTCTTTGTTCTTCACTGGTGAAACATGGAGGCTCGGCAACCGACTTCGCCTCCAGCTCAGGCCAGATGCATCTTGGTACTGGTACTGAGTGCTGGATCTGGATTCGCCGTATGGAGGTTGGGGATCTGACAAAAATACCCTAATCTCTCTAACCCTTCCACCATCAGTCTTATGATGCCGGCGGCGGCATGCGTAGCAGTTGGATGCGATGCGATGCGATGCGATGCGATGGAGGTTTCCACCGGGGTAATCCATCCATAAAAGACAGCAACCAATCGATCAACTACCCCTTAGAACCTTCGCCGTCAGAAAAAATGGAGATGTGTGAGGTGGAGCTTGTCGTCGGAAAAAATGGAGATGCGTGAAGTGGAGCTTGTCGTCGGAAAAAATGGAGATGCGTCGTTGATTGAGAGCTTGTCGTCGGAAAATTGGAGCTTCTCCATAGCGATCCATCGCTGGTTTGATTGGGAATGGAGGGTATCGACCCTTCGCTGGATTTGATGCTCGTTGCCGGAAAATATGGAGTTCGTTTTCGTGAAAAACAAACCCTGTGCCTCTGCCGCAGCCTTGCCTTCGGCTGTGGAGACCTCCCTCGCATCCTTGAGATCAGACTTGTTGCCAATTACTACATTCATATCGGAGTAAGCTGTTCAATAAATAATCCACACAAATCAAGCCTCTGTTCATCACATTTTGGAAGGAAAAATATGAAGAAAAAAAAATCACTTTGAAACCATCAAGAGGATGACGCAGAAAAATAAAAAGCATGCCAATTTATTGAGAATTAATGGAAAGGGAAGGGGACTGCATTCATGGATCAAGCTAGAAGATTTCGTACATAAATCCAGTTGGACGGCGGAACATTTGGACATGGAATTATAGATTTCTAAATTAAGTTCAAAATGCATTGTAGATTTAGCCTTCCACATCCAAATGTTCACAAAAGAACCCACTAATTCATCCACTGGCCGAACTCCAACAAAATCATCCATTAACTGACGGTGACAGTAACCGGAAAATCTCCATTGCCAGAAACCTTTCTTTCTTTTCTTTTTTTTCTTTTTTTTTTTTTCCTGTATTTTTTTCTTTTTCTTTTTCTTTTTCTATATTTTTAAAAAACCATTTAAAAATATCAAAAACTAATATTTTAATATTTTCCATACAAGGGTATAATGGTCATTTAACATCTCCGTTAACGGCGTAGCCCCCTAACACAATATGAGGGATTTTTTGTTGGGTTTTTTTTTAGAGGGGGGTATCCTGCAAAATGGGTAACAATAGAGGGGGGTTTTCTGCATTTTACCCTTAGAAGTTTTGGATTGACGCCATCCTTGACATTTTAATTCATGCTTAATGTAGTCCAATTCAACAGGAAAAAAGGGATTAAAGAACTGGCATTTTCTTCAGCCTATTTTCATGGCTTGTTGAGAGGCTCCTTTTTGACAAAATGTAAATGGAAGCTGGAGTTCCGATGGTAGAATGTGGTCCTGATTCATCCATTGGGTTAACTGTTCAGGATGGGGAGTTTCTGGAATTTTGATTAGCATCTCTATTCTTGGCCGTTCATGGCAGGCTGACAGATTTTCCATGGCTAGTTACAATGGAGAGCTGCTTGAGAATGGGTTTATCTGTTCTCCATGGACCTGGGTATTCAAAACATAATGGATGGCATTGTTCCAGTGTTGCATTTGAATGGAATAACTAATTCCATTCATTAGAACAAGCCCCGCAGTTGCAGATAGGCATCTCAGCTGCTGATTTGTAAGCTGTTGCTTGATTGAATTTCTACTGCTCAGTTTGAAGGTTATACACATCTTCGGGCTGAGAATTCAACCTGCGATCAATCCGGATGGGCCTCGTACTCTTGAACATTGGTACAATGGTGAAGTCATGTCACACCCTATTAAAAGGAGAATGTTAAGAACATGTTTAATTTTTATTTCTGTTGTTTAAATCAAGCATTTTTGTCTTGAGAATACTAAATTAATATTGAATGCCGTTTTGTTGTTGTTTCTGTTTATTACTTTTCTGTCTTGTAATCAGTTTTTGATTGTATAACTAACAATGAATGCTTCCTCTTCTCTCTCTCTCTCTCTCTCTCTCTCTCTGGGTCAAAATCAAGAAAAGCCCAAGTAGATGATATTTATTATAAAGTTTGGTTGTTAGAGGTTAATTTTCTTCCAGATCCATCTGTGTCCTTTGACATGTCGACGAAGGAAGTTTCTAGTGTCACCCATATTCTTGCTTCAAGCTCATTTACCATTCAAATTTGGAATTCTGAGGCCATCCTCCATTCATGAGTGGAAATAATCCCTCTCCAAAGTCCAAACCACGTCGTTATCCTTGACATCGTGAACACGTTTAAATTAAAACATAGGTTAATAACTTTTTAATACCTTCAACTTTGGGGGTAGTTTCAATTTGGTTCATAAATTTAGAATTGTCCCAATTTAGTGACAACTTATGAACTTTTGTTTCAATGTGGTTCAAGCCCCAATGTCGGTTAGGTTTCTGGACGGAAAACGCATGCGCGCGGCACATGCGGCTGACGTGGATCCTATGTGGTGTCCACGTATGCTTCCAGCCCAATTAGAGACCACGTGCTTAGCACATGATATCAAGTCCAGCCTTTTTTGAGTGATTTTGACCAAAATGCCCCCAAATCAACTTCTCCTTCTCTTCCTTCTTCACCCAAATCTTCCTCTAAATCTTCCGCCATGGCTGCCTCCCTTCTTATCTTCTGCACCTGAGTTTGACCCCAAACCCAATACCCATGACTGCAACTCTACAACAACCCACAATCAAAACCCATGTCTGCAATTCTACAATTAAACACCATCTCATCGTCGGATCTGACCTTGCAACCTCCTCTCACATGCTGCCATTGAACTCCGGATCCCAGTAACTCCATTGAACTGCAGATCTGGTAAATACTTGATCTGCTCGATCTGGTTCACCCCCAATGCCGGCCCCATCGTTTTGCGCTAGGAGAAGCAGTTGACGCTGTTGTCGACGGTGGTTTGGCCCATATGCTTCGATGCGGATTTGGGCAAGGAAATTCCATGCCGCTTATTCACCATGGGTTTCTCATCGTCGTTGTCGACGGTGGTTCAACCATGGGATTTTCATCATCGCGGGAGGAAAATGGGGATGTTTCTTCACCTTTTTCCAACGATTTGCATAAATCTTGCCGTCGCTGTCGCCGTCGCCGCCGATAGCCACTTCCATTGCTGGAAAATACAGAGATCTCAAGTTTGGTGGGTTTCTCAATCACTTATTGATCTATCTCTTCAACAGAAAACTCAAAACTCAGATCGCATAAAGGTGGGTTTCGAAGGTTTGCTATATGACCCTTTTGTCGGATTGAACCAAAGCCAAATTCCTTGAATCCAAGAGCTGAGCTATGCAATTTTTGGTGGACGTGGCTGAAACATTTGAGGACCAATAAACAGTGTCTTGGGCATGGAGCACAAGATTTCCAGTTTGGTTAATGGAGAGAACTCCGGTGGTATCGTTGATTGGATGATCTCTATTTGAAACCCATACCACTGTTTGTTCTAGAACTTTACGGTACAAATTCCGACGTAGCGATTCCCAGATTGCCGGGGTTGAAGAACCCAAGCGCGAAGTTTTCTCCACTAGAGACTAGAAAGTCACCGTCTGAAATGGACTGTTTAGATGTGATTGTGTCAATGGAAGTGCAAGGCTGGAGGAGAAAGAAGAGAAGCAACGAACTCATAAACCTTTATTCATGATTCATGGTGATTCGGTGCTAGCTATGGCTGTTGAGGTTGCAGCCATGGCGGAAGATTTGGGGTTCCGATCGAGAAGATTTGGGTGAAGAAGGAAGAGAAGGAGAAGTTGATTTGGGGGCATTTCGGTCAAAATCCCTCAAAAAAGGCTGGATTTGATATCACGTGCTAAGCACGAGATCTCTAATTGGGCTGGAAGCATACGTGGACGCCACATAGGATCCACGTCAGCTGCTTGTGCCGCGCGTGTGCGTTTTCCGTCCAAAAACCTGACGGACGTTGGGGCCTGGACCACATTGAAACAAAAGTTCATAAGTTGTCACTAAATTGGGACAATTCTAAGTTTATGGACCAAATTGAAACTACCCCCAAAGTTGAAGGTATTAAAAAGTTATTAACCCTATTTTTATTATTTCAAAACCAAATTTTCTTATGGCCTGTTTGGACATCCCATGCAAATTGAATTATTACATTGTGTTTTGCATATAATTTTGTGAACAAATCCATCATCTTGAATGGGAAATTTTTTGAGAATGATAGCCATTGTTACAGCTGAGATTAGAAATTCAAAATAGAGGCATTTCATGAATTTCTAAAATTGATCCTATAACATCAGTTATGGTGATGATTCTAACTTTTTAAAAATAGTCCTGTTCTAGATGATTGATTTGTGCGTTCAATACTATGTAAAATACACTATTACCATTTTATTTCTATTTGGACGACTGAATAGGTCCTTAGTCTGTTTATTGGAAGTAGGCGATTTGGAGTCTTAAGTTAGAGCGTGTGTGGACAGACATATATATTAAAGTGGTATGATGGATCATTGAACTTTTTTTTAATTAATTTTCTTGCAATGCTACACAAGCTTGGTACGTGCTGTGGTTCGCAAATGTGGGGCACATTTGACTGTAATTAGGTACTGCATTTTTACCTTTACGCATTTCATTGCGTCGATTCTTGTAACTTTTGAACCGTGATGTTGATGAAACCATATGCCCCCTTGCGATCATTTCATCCCTCTTGACACTTTGCTAGTTTTATAATTTTGTGCTTTAAGTTTTAAAATTTGTTTGATCATTTGTGTTCATCTTGGTTTGTGTGTACATCTTGCAGCCCCCATTCTGTTCACAGAGCGCATGCTGGAGAAAGTGAGAGAATTCTGCGGGACGCTTTTTCAGAAGCATCATCTCATGCAATGTTGGGCAAGCCAGCTGTTATTTTTATTGATGAAATCGATGTACTCTGTCCTCGTCATGATTCTAGGTATGTTACAATTGACAACTAATAAAGTTTGAGCAAACTATTAGAATATTTATTTATTTATAAATTGGCTTTACAGTTGTTCTTTCTATTAAAATGTGCTTAAGTTTGTATGTGGATACAAATATGAGCCATTGCGAGTATATTTTACAGGAACACACTAAAGCAGGTGACTGATTATGTATTATATAGCTTGGATCTGGGGTCATTTTCTGTTCATATATCGTCATGTGACTCATGTAAAGAGAAAATTTGCAAGCCATAAATTAGACTTCATTCCCTAATTAAATGATTTATATGTGCATCACAGTGATTGTCGGGGTGAAGTCTTAGGTAGTAAGTCCAAAATTTTACTAAAGAATTTAAAATGACTAGACTTGGACATGATCATAGAAGAACACCAGAGTGTAAATCCACAATGGCCACAATAAAATATTACTGTTTGTGTGTGTGTGCGTAAAAGTACCAGAATTGGAAATGATTTAAAAAAAAATACTAGGGTGTAAATCCATGTTTTTGGTTGTAATTGTAAAGTAAATCTATTATTTTGACTAAATCATAAATTCTGACCTAATAAAGTTAGGGTGCTCTTGCATAGGAAGTTAGCTACCTTCCTCAAGTCTTCTCTCTCTCTCTCTCTCTCTCTCTCTCTCTAAATCTCTCTCTTAAAGAGTTGTAGTCAAAGTATATGTATCTATTGGTTTGAGAAGGAGATAAAAACTTGTATCTATTGGTTTGATGAAGGCGGGGTGGAGTTAGTCGGTGAGGAATAGAGGTACTGAAGATAGAGGGTTTTTATGCTCTCATGTGGAGTACTTATTGTTGATAGAGGGTTTTTATGCTCTCATGTAGAGTACTTATTTTGGTTGAAGTTTTGGGTTTTGGAATGTGATAAATAAACTTGAGAAATGTTTGTTGGAAAATTTAACCATTTGAGGAAAGTCATCTAAGATGGGGCTGTGCAAAGAAGTCCAATGAATGCCCCAGTGGGTAGAATCTCTTCGATTGAAGTTGAAGGTGCTACAAGGGCAAAAGGGAGGCAAAAAAAAAAAAAAAGGTGTAGAAAGACACGATGGCATGGCTAACAAAGGATATGGTGCTATACAGATTTGAAAGGTGATAAAAAATAACAGTTGGAAGGCAATGAAGGATTAATGTACCCAACCCCAAATAATAGGGATGTAAGGCTCTGCTGAGTGGAGGATTTGGAATTTGGATTAAAATCTATAAGATTATAGTTTTACACTTTTACCAGGCATTAGTCAAAGGTTTGGTCTTTAAGTTTTGTGGATGTCACCAACCATGGTAATGACATTGTGGTTAATATTTATCGTGAGTAAAGAGAGGTGGTTGATAATTTTAATTACGAGTAAAGAGATGCGGTAAGAATATTTTCCTTGAAGATGATTTATGATTCATTAGTAATTTTGTATCGAGCTTTTATGATCAATTGATCATAAACCATCTTTGAACACTGCTCCCCCTATCAACATGTGTGTGCTCGCACACAAGCGTGTGTGTTCAATTGGAGTTTGGAGTTTGGATATTGTTGATCAGAGAAAAGAGATGCAGTCACTTTTATTTTTTATTTTTTTGATTTCTTGTTGGTGACTGCATGAGCTTTTGTGCTCAATTAGCAACTTTAGAACCCTTATCTCTAGTCATGTGTGTGCGTATGCTCCTGCACATGGTAGAGATGCTTTTTGCTAGTTTTCTTGTTTTCTGATATGGGAACATGAAACATGTCAATCTAGCTGAACTCTGAATCAAGGAATTTTAATATGCTCTCTGTACACTCATTGGCTTCTTTGTGGTTTGTTTGTTTGTTTTTGTTGTTTGTCTACCTTCTTTGCTGTTATCTTGATTAGAAAAAATAGGAAATTGATACACTTCTCTATTTAAATATATTATTTATGCTTTAATTGCAGAAGAGAGCAGGACATTCGTATAGCCTCTCAACTTTTTACATTGATGGACTTCAATAAGCCCTTGGGACATTTATGTTTCACTTTACTTGCCTCATAAAAATATAATACTATATTTGCTAAGTCTGATATAATTTTTAATCATTGGAAATTTGATCTTATGAGATAGATAAGACGTTGAAGATTGTTGCTTAGCAAAAGCAAATCAATGACCGTCTGATAAATTATGTCTTAAATTGTTACACCCAGAGTTTTACACAGCTTTGATTTTTTTCCAGAGAAGATATAATTTATATTTATATGCTTTCGTTGGTGCAAAAAAATTTTTTTTTTCTTGTTTTGATAACCATTTTGTCCCACTTGTTTTGGGGTAAAACTTGTAAACAATAAGGCGACCACATAGGCTCTGCTTGTTTCTCCACACAATAGTTTACAGCGCATGCGCGCACACACACACACATATATTTTTAAAAAATCTATGAACCATTTGGACAAAAAACATGAACCAATTTGAAAATTTTATTGATTTTTGGATGTACCATGAAATTATGAAGAAAGTGTGAAATTTAATGTAGGTGTATTAATAAATTAGACAAATAATGTAAGTGGATTTCTTCTTCTTTTTTCCCTCTATCTAAAAATAAAAAATGAAATTACTCAAACAAGCCTAACAATCAAATCAATTGTTAAAAAGATCTGATTCTTCCATTATAGATCACCGAGCCTACGAGTCCCTCTCTGTTCAACCAAAATGCTGCCATTACAATTAGTAACAATTTAGACAATGCACCGAGAATGAAACTCAATGAAAGATGATACTGGTTTTCACATTTTTGGGGCTGGGAATGTCTTTCTCAACCAAAACAAAACAGCCCATGGTATCAACTATCCAATACTGCCAGATGGAAACACAGAATGAAAGCCCCACTTGTCATAACCTTTAGCCACTGTGGAACATTAGTTCCTGATGAGATCTGTAAAAAGCATGGCTCACCGATGGTGGTTCAATGGAGGAAGATGTGGGCAACTATTGACTTAAATTTTGTTGAGCACTTAAATAGGTTTACTTACTTCAGATCATTCTTCAGATCTTTAGAATATTTCCTTGGATATTAATCTGATATTGTTGGTAAAATGTTTATTTAATTTCTGGATTTTTTGTACAAAGAGTGGATGCAATTTTTGATGCTGAAATCGAAGTTACAACACCTACAGAAGAGGAACGCTTTCAAATTCTCAAGGTAAGATCAAAATCATTGCTCAGCTAGTTTGGTAGAATGTTGGACTGGGTAGAGTGGTTATATGGATTTAAAGTAAAAATGTTTTATATGTTTTATGTTGTTTAGCTCTACACAAAGAGGATTCCTTTGGATCCCAATGTTGACTTACAAGCCATAGCTGCATCTTGCAATGGATATGTTGGGGCTGATTTGGAAGCCTTATGTCGTGAGGCTACCATGTCTGCATTGAGAAGGTCTTCTGATGCGAAAGAAGATGCTGGTGTGCTTTGCTTAACAACGGAAGACTGGAAGCTGGCAAGATCTGTGGTTGGCCCAAGCATAACAAGAGGTGTTACTGTGGAAATCCCCAAGGTGTCTTGGGATGATATTGGAGGATTGAAAGATTTAAAGGTCTGACTCTTGTACATTATCTTCACACTGAAATTCTTACAGATATTTAACTATGTTTTTTAATTCATGAACAGAAAAAACTCCAGCAAGCTGTTGAATGGCCTATTAAACATTCTGCTGCATTTTCAAGGTTGGGAATATCGCCTATGCGTGGAGTTCTTCTTCATGGACCTCCAGGATGCTCTAAAACCACCCTTGCTAAAGCTGCAACTCATGCTGCTCAGGCTTCCTTTTTTTCCTTGAGGTTTGATCATCTTAAACTCTCATCAACACCTAAATTCATTTAATAACCCTTGGGATTAGGCTAGATTGACTAATTACTTGTGCCTTTTGGCTTGATTAGAGCCATCAATTGGTAGGCTGTGCCCTATGCATCCTGTCATGCATCATCCTGTCATGCATCAATCTGGATTTCCTTCTTCTTCTTTTTTTTTTTTTTTTTTGGGTAAATTGCACTTAAGGGTCCAGAGTTTGGGGTAGGTTTCACTTAAGGGTCTCAAATTTTAATTGCGTCAATTTGGTACCCAACATAAGTGTTGACCAAAATAAAAAACGGCCGTTAACAGCAGTTCTGAAATGACCGTAATGCCCTCTACGCCCCTATCCCTCTCTCCTCCTCCTTCCAACCCTTGCCTTCGTCGTCGACCATTCTCCGGCGAAGGTCCCAGCTACCATTCTCTAGCAACTACTCCATCGCCTCAAAATCAATCACGCGTGCAACAATTCTCTCTCATCAACGACGACACACCGATGAACGACTTCATTCCCAACCATGAACTGTCATCCACTTCTGGCCGCCGATGCAACCACATCAAAGGCCACACCATCTTTTCCGGCGATGAAGCAAAAAAAAAAGAAAAAAAAGGGGAAACAACAGCAACCACATTAAAAGGTGTTTGGATCTGAGTTGCCGATGATGGCACTTGGCTTGCACGGTGATGGACTCGACGGCGGTGGAGCTGGGTTTCATGGAGATGGCGATGAAGGGTGTTTGGATCTGAGTTGCCGATGATGGCGCAATGGGTGTTTGGTTGCTACGAGATTGACAGTGGAGGCGTTGGTCGCTGGTGAGTAGCCCCTTGCCTCTTGTCCTGCCGTCGAGACCCCCCGGCGTTGCCTCTTTTCCTACCGTCGATGCCCCCTATGCGATTGCCTGCAAACCCAATCGTGACGCACAAGATTGAGATTTGAAACCCAAACCTTCGTCGCCGACGGCATGGTGCATCGTCCACGGCCAAATTTTCGCCACCTTCCTTCTAGGTTATACCCATTACAGATCAACGGTGGGTTGGGGTTTGATGATGGTTGGATTTGGGTTAGGGTTTGACGATGGTTGGATTTGGATTGGGGTTTGACGATGGTTGGTTGGTTGGTTGGTTCGAGTGGTTGACCTTCATCGCCGGAGAAATGGGGGAATGCTCCATTACCAGCGATGGGAGCTTCACGTGGTTGGTTTGGGATTTGAATCTGCCATGGTTGAGTTTGGGGTTGGGTTTGGGTTTGGGTTTGGGTTTGGATTTGAAGATGGTCAATGAGCCTGCAACTGTAGTCGGAGGAGTGGTTGACCTTCATCGCTGGAGAAATGGGGGAATACTCCATTACCAGCGATGGGAGCTTCACGTGGGTAAGATTGGGTGAGGGGCAAAATAGGGATAATATAATTTTAATTTGGTCACAAGCACATCACGTGCAAAATTTCCGTTAGGTCAACAAACGGTTTTGACGTCGGATCCTAAATTGAAACCCAACTAATAATATGGGTACCAAATTGACGCAATTAAAATTTGAGACCCTTAAGTGAAACTTACCCTAAAATCTGGACCCTTAAATGCAATTTACCCTTTTTTTTTTTAAAACCATATTTTTGTTTTTCTTGTTTTGGATCATAAATGCAACTCTATTGAAGTAATGAATACTGCAAAGGAAGACAGATGACCTACCCAGAACCACTTATCCACTTTAAAAGCCAACTAAATAATAAAAATTATTAGCAAAGTTGGGTAATGATGAAGTCCATGAGTAGGCAAGAGTGACATGAGTAATAGGAAAAATAGTAAGGTCCAATCTCTAATAGTAAGGAATAAAAGGATCTCATTGGAATTCAATGGTGCTAAAATCCCAAAGAGAAGCATGTAGTTGAACCCGGGCCCAAGAACTCTCCTTCAACCTATAGCTATCATTACAAATCATTTATTCCTTTTAGTCCAAATGGCCCAAATAATGTCTTGCATCGCACATCATTTTAACACCCTCACTCCTGTTTTTAAGTGAAATATTAAGTAAACATTTAAATGATGATATGATTTGCTTTGTATACCTTCCAGTCACCGTTAGTGTTTTCATTACCAAGTTGCTTGCTGGTGAGCATTGGTTTGAAATTTTTGTTCCTTTGTTTATGGTTGGTATGTGCTTGTAGGTCAATTTGTACCTTGATACTGACAATAATCAATTTTTTGAGTTGGAATTTGGGCTATCCATGGAGAGTTCCTTAATGTTGTATCACAGATTATTGCTTTGGGTCAATTACAGGCATATTTCTACAAGATGGGTGACTTTGGAGTCTGTAGCAGGAAGGAAGTTGGATGATCATATATTAGCAAGATAGTTGGGAGATCCTATATTGACCTTTTCAGTGCTCTTGTTACTTAGGTAGAAAGTTAGTAGGGTGAACATTAATTCAAAGGAACTTGTGCATTTAAAATTAAAAGTTTGATAAACTTAGATTCATATTGGTAATTTTTCATTATCCTTCTCAATGTTTCCTTGAACTTGGATTGCTGTTGTATGTGGAATGGGAATTGACACGCAGAATGTAGTATACCCTTAAATGTGGTAATGTGAGGTAGCCTTCTTTAGTTCTCTTTTTTTGAGACTGAACGTGATAAACAGTTTTTGAATGTAAGACTAGTTTTATTTCCAACAATTGAAGAGGATTATTTTTTCCCCAGAAGTCTATTTTATTAAGTTTTTAATAATTATTTTCAATATTTGCTAGCAGACACACAAAATAACAGAAGATGTTAAAATAAATTTTCTGGATTGTGATCTGAATCAGAATTCACTGGGAGCTAGTGTTTTGTTGTGATACTGATTCCACTACTTCAAGTTGGCATATATAGTAATTAATTGATATTATAGGTAGACTTTTTGATTCTTTCTGCATCTATACAGAAAGTAAAAGAAATTTCCAATTGTCAAATTTTCTCCTTGGCCCTTCCAGCATGCCCATCTTGAATTATTGTGAAGAAAAAAACAAAGCCCACCTTGTTTATAGGATTTTAACTACTTTAAGGTGTGGCTAATGATTCACAATCCCTTGCCTGTTCTCTGATTGCATTTTGTTCCAAGTTGCAAGTCTTGAATATTCATAAACTATGAATCAGTGGTGCAGAATTATATTCAATGTATGTTGGAGAGGGCGAAGCTTTGCTGCGTAACACATTTCAGAGAGCTCGCCTTGCAGCGCCAAGCATAATATTCTTTGATGAGGCGGACGTTGTTGCCGCCAAACGGTTAGTATTTCACATTTATATGACAGGATTCTTTGTATCGTCATTATGTGCTAAATGTGACTCATCTTTCATATGATTGAATTCCCTTTTTTTTTTCCCTGTAAAAGAGAACACTTCCCACGATAGCTTCTTCAAATGAGCAAATTCCAAGAAAAAACATATACCCTTGAATCTGTTCAGGTTGATATATGATATATGTCAACTTAGGCACATGTTGGAATGAATGAAGTGTCTCGTTTTCTATTTAGGCTGAAGTTTAGGGTTCTTGATCTTTTCTATTTCACCCTTAAAACTTTAAATGTATTTTCAATTTATTTTAAAATTTCTTATTAATGATAATATCTGTAATATCTTTGCAATGTTGGCTGATGTATATTGACACTCAACCATATGTTTGGCTGGCATCTTTATTTTCATTAAAATTACTTGGTACTTCGGAAGATTTTATATGACATGTAGTACTAGAAAGCTGTCATGTGTTCCGGAACTATGTGCATTTTTACTCTAAAAGGCCATGTTCTGAAACTGTGTTTATGCATTTAAGGGGCCTCCACATGAACTCTCATATTGTGTTGACACTGTCCTGAAAATAAGATTGTCGAGAATTTTTGAATTCTAAGAGAGAACTTCGACTTTGTGTTGTGGAGAGTAGTAGCTGTCTGTCTATAACTTCACAACTTGATTGTAATAATTGATAGTGTGGTGCATTGGTGTCTAGGTTGTCCTGTTTTGATGATTTATTCTTGTTGGAATATAAATGACAACGTATAGTGGTTTGTTAACTTGGATCCTGGCTTCCAACAAACTATGTTAGTACCGGCACACACACATGCGCAGATCTCTATTGTAGGAGTCTTAAACTTACTTTTTCTCTATGCCAGAGGTGGAAGTTCAAGCAGCAACATTACAGTAGGAGAGAGGCTTTTATCTACTTTGTTGACAGAAATGGATGGTTTGGAACAGGCTAAGGTAAGGATTAAGTTCCTTTTTTAATGTCCATTTATTTTAAAACCATCTGTGTGAGTGATTAAAGATAGCATCTAAATTTTCTCCTGTGATTTAAGTTTCCTCTAATTCCTTTCACAGGGAATTCTTGTTTTGGCTGCTAAGAATCGCCCTCGTGCAATTGATCCTGCACTTCTGGACGCTTTGATCTGGTACAGTCTGTTTTATAATATGTATGATTAGACATGGGATGGATCTGTAGTCCATATCATTTGTTGTCATAGTATTTGGAGTCCTTTTCTAGCTACCCTTGAAAATGGTGAGTTCAGGTACTATAAAGTTGGTCTCTCTTCAAAAAGTGCATAACATTTCTAATTGTTAGTGGCCGGTATGTGTGAGAAGGGCTAATAGGACGCATGTATTGATCCATTCTTGATTTGAAAGAGACACAAACTCCATCTAGTGCTTTCAGTGCTTGCTTGGTTAGAAGTTGAGTAGTCGCTGCTCGAGGCAGCAGCGATGCTGCTGATGGCTACATTTTACCCACCTGTGCTGACATGTTACACATTCTGGATTCACCCTTAGCTAGAATTCTCTTCTACGTCAAATATATGGCGCTGCGAAACTCCCCTTGTGATAGAAGGCAAAATAGTCATATTATGTCATGCAAAGCTCCCAACATGGTGGGCTTTCAGTTCCCACAATCTACCTGGTTAACTTTGTCAGGGGTCTTGTTAACTTTGTCAGTGTCTATGAAATGCAGGTGCTTTATGTACCGCCACCGGATTTAGAAGCTTGATATGAGGTACTTTGTGTACATACACGTACCATGACATTAGGGAATGATGTTGATCTCAAGCGAATAGCTGAAGAGACGGAGCTCTTCACAGGGGCTGAACTGGAAGGCCTGTGTAGGGAAGCTGGAATTGTAGCTCTGAGGGAAGACATATCTGCCACTGTTGTGTGCGATTGCCATTTCCAGACTGTTAAAGATTCATTAAAGCCAGCATTAACGAGAGAAGAAGTTGATTCATATTCATCATTTATGAAGAACCCATCTTTAAGGCCATCTACCCAGTCTGAAGTTAGTGCTAAACAGGACAGCAAGCGCACAAGGAATCTGTGGGGTCCTTTTAGTCCAGTTAAAATTGGGTTTGTGAGCTTCCTATTACTTGCTGCTGCTAAATATTTTCTCATGCGTACAGATCCAGCACCATTTGGACTAGCTACTTACCTGAAAAAACTTCTGAAGTGGCCTCTTTTGATTGTTAGCCTCATCGTCTTTTTGTTACCATTATTTATTTTTTTCTGAAAGTTGCCGTAAATATATCCATTTTATGAACAGGTTGTACTACCCGCTGCCTTGTGTGACAATGTCATTTGTTCCAAGAGATCCTACTGTGGAAGTGTTTTCTTCAAAAGCTCACTGCTTATATTTAGTGCTTGATAAGGCCAGCATCCTACTGTCCTGGCACCAATTTTCTTAATTGCCTATTATTTTGAAATTAAACTATAATACAAAGTCATTCAAACTTTTCCGTCCTTTTTTTTTAGGCCCAATGAGGAAGGTTTGGGTCTAATCCAATTATCCGGTGGTTTATCTTGAAACAGATCGTTCTTGTAAATGTTCAATCTTTCCGTAAGCCCATGTGTTTAATAGTGAGGAAATTGATACTTGAATTTGGGACCTCCAATTCATGAGTCATAATTCTTTGTCATTTGTCCATGCTCATGAGTTGTTCTTACATATCTTTGAGTTTTTCAGCACAAAGACCACCTTAAAGAGAATTTTTTTATTTTTATTTTTATTTTTGAAAAAAAAATAGCATGTTTAAAGTTATGAGTGGGACTCAAATTGGCTTCAAGCATAGGGCTTTTCAGTGAAATCCTTTCATGAGGCCCTTTTTATGCGTTCACAATTTTTGTTTCTTATACTATAATTTTTTTTAAAAAAATTCTTAAAATAAAATAAAATAAGGGTCCAAACTCCAAAAGAAACAATCCATGATTTTATACACACCCGGAAGGTGGTTTCCCCTCCTTCCCCCAAACCCTGAACGGCTGAACCCAAAAGAGCAAAAAAGGAAAATTAAAAAGGAGAGAATAATTAGAACCGGCTATATGGTTGTACCGTGCAGACTTGAGAATCAAATCACATTGACCTCCATGTGGTGAAATCAAAATTTAGATCTCCACAAACTCTACACTAGCATTGGAATGGTATATGTCACTAGTACCAAGGCCCATTGGTGGTTATGTTCCATCATTAGATGGGACAACTTTGTAAAAAACAAAAAGGAACCAGGTGGTTGGTTCATGAGGGGTGCATAATTAACGGATCAACACATTTTTCGTTTTTTTAAAAGGAGGAGAAATAACGAGGACTTTGATCATGTCTAGGTATCATATGGTGATAGAGTGAGTCTTCCATGTAACTGTGACACGGCCACGTGGTGTCATGGGTCAACAGGAACTAAGCAAAGTAGGATTGTGGTGTCAAAAAGTATATTAACAATTTTAATTTGTTTAATTTTTAATGACCTGTGACATTACATGGCTGTGTCATTGTTATACAGAAGTTTTTCTCTATGATGGTATTAGCACCATAGACCCTATACAGGCCCAGCCAACTCATCAGTCCAGACCGTGGGATTGCTGGACTACCTCTTGGATGGCCCATAGGCCATAGCTCACTCTATCCCATGGCGGAGCAGCCTTCCTTTCCACGATAGGAGTACACGTGGAATATGGGCTCAGGAGCGAAGGTTGGGTTCTTGGTGATGAATCTCGAAGGGTGATTATATGGAGTAATTATTAAGACGGTGCCGTTTTAAAGTAATTCAATTAAAACGTTGTGTTCTGTCGTTTCGAGATACTAGAAGGCTCCATTGAAACATCATGAGTCCTCAATGACTGATTTTGTAAAACGTAGACATTGTGATATTGCTCATGTGCAATTGTCATCTCACACTCATGACTCATGTCTTTATTTGCCTTCTCTTTCCATAATGTTGTTAGTCGATAATGTTGTCTTATTCATGTAGCTCCAATAAAACAGAATTTCCTGGGGCATTGGAGGAAACCAAATTAAGCTAATCATTTTACAAAAAAGAGGTAACAAACTTAATTATATAAGTTAATGCACATGTGAGTTGCACTTTAGAATTATATTTTTATTATGTGTAAATAGGTGCACAAATATTCTATATAAACACATAGAAAATACAACCCACCTATGGATGAGGCATAACGGTTAATGTACTATTTTTATGCAACATTGGTTAGGATGTCCTAAAAAAAAAAGGACTATATATATATACACACATTTATATATAGTCTAATTAATGCATCATTGATTCAAGCTGTGAAATTTGAAATTTATATAGTCTGATGTGGTCATCTCTATTTCAACAGTTCGCAATGCACAATCAATTTTGATAGCTCTTTACAAAGAAAAATTGATACTCTATTTTAATCTTTTTTTCCCATATCTATAGAGTCAAAAAGTTCAATCTCCGTCAAGGGAGTAACATAAAATTCAAAATTCAAGGGTTACTTTTATTTTTCAATAAATAAATAAATAAAAATTTCATTTTTTTTAATTGCAAACAAATTATAGCTTTTGATTCTTAAATTACTTTAATTTTTTTTTTTGAAATTCCCAAAAAAAAAAAAAAAAATCAATTCACAAAAAAGGAAAAATTGAAAATTTTAAAAATTTGAATATTATACGAATTATAGTTTCTTTAGAATTCTTACTAAGGTATGTGCTTTATATTGCTATATTTCCTATATATGTAGAAGGGTCGTTGTATAGTTTCCTTAGAATTCTTATTAAGGTATATGTTTTATATTGCTATATTTCCTATATATGCAGAAGGATAGTTGTATAGTTTCCTTAGAATTCTTATTAAGGTATGTGTTTTATATTGTTGTATTTCCTATATATGCAGAAGGATAGTTGTGTATTTAAAAATTAAAATAAGGGTATATTAGTCAATCAAAAGTTTTTCTCACATTCATCTATTTATAGGAAGTATAGATATACAAGGGTTTTAGAGCTTTCGTCTCTTTCCCATTCCTTTTTGTGCCATTACGGAATAAGAAAAGCTTTGAGATGCCTGCCATGGTGAATGGCGGAGTCAGAGACTTTACATCAGGCAATCAAATCAATGGCAAGGCCCCCAACGAAGATCGCAGAGCGACTCTTTTGTCAGGTGAAGAAAATTCACACTATTTGGCTTCTGAGCAAAACCGAGGAAAAGAAAAGAAAAAGGATGGATTTTAGGTTTTAAAAATTTAGGCATTGCTTGGTTTACAATCTTAAAGTTATTTTTCTCGCTTTTGATAGCAATAATTGAATTGATTTTAAGTTCTTAAAAGCAAAAAAGGTACCTTCAAATAGAGGATACTGATGTGTTTTTGATACTTATACAGGAAGCAAAGGATTGCCCAGCATAGAAAGTCTCTCCCAATAGCTTCAGGTATTGTGCATTTTTTTTTTGGGGGGGGGGGGGGGGGGGGGTTTGTTGTAATTTCTTGGATTCTGAGATTGCTTTTGGATTGGTGCCATTAGCTGAGAAACGACTCGTGGAGGAGGTTCGTAAAAATGACACCCTGGTAATTGTTGGCGAAACCGGAAGTGGAAAAACAACTCGTAAGTTCTTATTTCGTGGTGTTACTCTTTGATGCATTGTACATGTGCGTGTTGTTTTTGCTTCCAGTTTCAATATATGTCTGTATTTTACATTCTTAAATTCAGCTTTTTTATACTCATTACATACACACTATACATATTTGGTTTTCTTCTCAAAGCCCATGTCAGATTTTGAAGAGTCTAGGACTTTATAGTAGTAGAAGATTATCTTAATTTGAAAAAAAACATGTAGCAAATTGTCTTAATGAAAAAAAAAAAAAAAAAAAAATTCTCGATAGTCCACTCATTTCATTGAAACTTGAAAGCACTAGTAAGCTACCTTCTTATGTAATTGTGATGTCTTTGTTTTCATTATCTATGAAAACGAAGTGAATGTTACAGGCTCGCTCTATTATATTTATGAATTTGGCTTTCTCCCTTTTAATAATTTTTTAACTCATAGTAGTAGTTTATGTTGCAATTTTTTTTCTTCTAACTTTTATTTGTTGTATAAAAAATATTGTGTAGAATTGCTCCAGTATCTATTTAATGTGGGATTCTGTCGTGATGGGAAAATCATTGGGATCACTCAACCTAGACGTGTGGCGGCTATCATTGTTGCAAAACGGGTAGCCGAGGAATGTGGTGTAGCGTTGGGCCAAAGGGTTGGTTATTCCATTAGGTTTGAGGATGAGACTTCCAATTCAACAAGGATAAAATACATGACAGATGGATTGCTACTGAGGTAAAAAGCATCCAAGAATCTGTTTGCCATACATATTTGCCAATAAAAAAAAAAAAAAAAATTGCGATATGATAATTTTCATGGCATTTTAATCTTAAATCTTTATTATGAAGTTTATTTAGATTTGATCAATGGCATATGTTGAGAAAATGTCAAATAATCATGTTGCTTGTAAGCTTGTCTAGCTAGATAGATAGTTTTGAAATTGGTTTAGTTCGGTGAGTAACCTTTATATGGAAAAGCCAGGTGAATCCACAGGCATTAAATACTAGAAAATATTGATAAAGGTGATAAACCAAACAATCATTTTTTTTTATTTATAATGTTTTCATGAATTTATCTTGGAGCAGTAGTATTGGTTCATAGGCATGGTCAAGAACAGAGCAGATTAAATAGAGACAAATATTGATTGGTATATGAGGAGAAAAAGTGAGATCTTTGGTGTGCAAGTGGGTAAAGAGGTTTGTGTTATTTTGATAGGTTTATTTGTTTACTTTTTGGAACTTTATCATGTTGTTTTTATGAAGAGAACTAATACAAGACCTGATACACTTATAGGGAAGCATTGTTGGATCCATATCTCTCTAGATATTTAGTTATCATTGTTGATGAAGCCCATGAGAGAAATGTTCACACTGATGTGTTGCTGGGCTTGTTGAAAAATGTACTAAATGTGAGGTCACGATCTGGCAATGAACACCTTAATATTGAAAATCCAAAGGCAAACAGTAGTATGCTGTTGGGAAAAGAAAATGATGCTTAGGGCGTTAGTGTTCTTAAAAGATGCCAAGGCTCAAAATTCCCTCTATTGAAGTTAATCATAATGTCTGCCAGCTTGGATGCATGAGTTTTCTCTAAGTACTTTGGCGGTGCAAGAGCTATCCACATTCAAGGGCGACAGTTTCCTATTGACATACTATATACTACTGAGCTTGAGACTGATTATGTAGATGCAGCCTTGATTACTATATTTCAGGTTGTTAATAGTCTCTTCTCTAGTGCTTCTCTATTCCTCTTTCTCTCTCTCTCTCTCTCTTCCTTCACCCAAACCCACCTAACGCCCCCCAAAAAAATAAAATAAAAAATGAATTAGCTGAACATCTTGTAGCAAGTTCATTTATTTAAGATTTGGAACTGAGTCTAGAATGATTGAGTCTCATTCATGTTTGCCAAATAGGATTTTCAGGTTACTGAAAAAATGTGTATGTGTGCATGCTTGCATATTTTCTTCAAATTCAATTTATGATACTTTCACTTGATAACTTCTTGTTCAGTTTGATAACAGTTTCATGGTCTTCACTATGATGTATAACATGGCTTAGTTTCTTCAGTTTTATTTTTGTAGGTTTTAATGGATTTTGTGGAGCCAATCTTCCCATGGCTTGATCTAAACCAAGTTTTTGTGAGATTGTTCTAGTACCTTTTCAGTCCATGGGCCTTTTCAGCTTTTTCCAAATCAAAGTGTATTGTTAAGTCTTTATATGCTTATTCATTCTTTTTGTTAGATTCATTTGGAGGAGGGTCCTGGTGGTATACTTTTATTCTTAACTGGGCAAGAAGAGATTGAATCTATTGAGAGACTTGTCCAAAAGTGACTTCGACAATTACCTGAAGGCCATCAAAAGCTTTTAACTGTTCCTATATTCTCATCTCTTCCTTTAGAGCAGCAAATGCAAGTTTTTAGGCCAGCTCCAGTTGGGTTTCGCAAGGTAAATGCATGAGTGTTTTTAGTATAGCATGCATATGAGATGGAGGCATTCAGGTTTCAGACATGATTGTTGGCATATCCATATTAAATTGGATGCTCATTGGTTTGCCGTTTCTATAGGGAAGAATTTGAGAGAAATGTATGTTCAAGTCTATCAGAGATTATGAAAGATATGCTCATTCTGCTTCTCAGACCTTGCACATTCACCCCTATAGGGTTAGTTGCTAGATATAATTTCCTTGGTTGGAACCATTTTGTCTATTAATCTATTCTCTAAGGAAGTCTCACAGTGTGGAGCTCCTTTAGCCCATGGAAAATGCTGCATAAACTAGTTTGATTTCTTATTTTTGAAAACTCGTGCATGATTCATGAAGATAACAGTCGGGTATAGGAATTTGTGCTCCTAGAATAATCGTACAATAACTTGTCGCGAGAAAATTTAATGAAGCATTTTGCTTAACCTCACACGCCGCTCCTTGATTTGGGCTATGGTGGCATCTAAGTGTATGAGAAATGAGGCAAGTGCCTTATAAAAGTACTGGCTATGAGAAGCTTAGGAATCTTTCCCTTGAAACCTGCATGAGCACTAAATGTATCGTAAGAGTTTGTCGGACAGCCTACATTGTTCCTCCACCCTTCTTCTGGTGCATTTTTTTTATAGACAAAGATGCTTCTAATTTTCTGTAATGCTATTGCCTGGGCATTGTTGATGTGAAGCTGAAAAATATTGGAATAATTTTGTTCAGTTGTTTTCTTGTTCACTTTCTATCTTTATTATTTTACTTTTTTCTTTTCATTTGAATGATTGTATAGGCTGAATCATTTTTTCTTGTTAATACATTGTTCTGAAAAGTTGTCAGCTCATCCATGTCTAGCCACCAGTTCATTTGGTTCTATGTTCTGTCTAGGTAATACTAGCAACAAATATTGCTGAGACATCAGTGACGATACCTGGAATCAAGTATGTTATAGATCCTGGATTGGTGAAAGCACGGACCTACAGTGCAAAAACAGGGGTGGAATCATTGATTATTGTTCGCACTTCAAAAGCACAGGCTCTTCAAAGGAGGTAGGCATGCTGGATCAAGGATGGGGGAATATCCATATGAATAAGATTAACATATACAAAGTTTATCAATTTTTTATTTTTTTGTAAAGAACCAACTAAGTAACTAGTCATATAGAACCATTGCAACCTTTGCAAGCAAAACTCAAAGCTTCATGAGGTAGCTTGAGAAGCAAAACCAACCTATTATCTATACTTTTCGGCTACCCTAATAGTTACTCTATACATGGTTAAATGAAAAAATTACAAGAAAGTTAAATATCTCCTTTACAAACAACTCTACCTCTACTTAAACCCAACATCAATGTTCCAATTTACAAATATCCCCGAATTTCTAGTTGAATCCATAACTCCTAAGAACTTCAACTGAACTTCCTTAATCATCTTCTAGAGGATAGCTTGCTGTGGAAGAATTCAATTCCTAAAAACTTCATTATTTCTTCCCATCTATAGATGTAAGCAGTAGCAGCAAAAGCAGACGTCTTCAAGCAACTGATCACATCATTGCCTCTGAAGTGTTCTTGAAGCCATTAAACCTCCTGCTCCAACGAAGGGCAACCTATTGACTATAACACCTACTCAACAATAGGTTCCAAGCTATTTTTGGAAACTTATGCTGCGATTTTATTAATGCTCCCAAGTGCAGGATGTCGCGAAGTAATAAATTCTCAGTGAGTCCGAGGTCGAACTGTAGGGTAGGGGAATAATTAGCCGAGATGATTGAGAAAAGATTTTAGGAATTTGGTTGCTTGATTGCAGAGAATTAGTTTGATTGAAAACAATAATTTAAAAGCACTAAGGTTCAGAGGTCCACTCACAACAAGTATTAGATATTTGCTAATGACTCAATTTTATATTTTAACTGAGATTAATACGAAGGATGACCCCAGTCGGATGATGTAACAATTAATTTTATTCAAAGCAATTCTAAAAATATAGATTCATAAGGTTGATTGATTTATTGCATGAGAAAACCAGTAATTTAATTCGCAGAGAATTCTAAGCATTCACCGTACCCGGAGTTTATGATAAATCAAAGAATTATACAGAATAAATACTTTGCAAAATAATCAAAATCAATCAAAACTATAAAACCTTACATTAAATCCATGAAAGAGTCATTAAACAAATACCAAACAATTGTTGTGGCTTCACTCCTAACCTTAGCAAAAAGTTTAGCTACTCATGATACTAGAAAACTAAAGAGAGGTAGAAGAAGAAGAACAAGAGAGAGGTGGGTGAATAGAAGAGAAGAGAAGGAGTTATATATATATATAGGTGCAGCCGCCTTTTCCTTTCCATGTGCTCTTAGGGTTTCAAGAGAAAGAGGAGAAAAATTAGGAAACAAATTGGGAATCCCGGTTTTTTCCAGCAGGACTAATTTGTAACCTATTTTTGACTTACTAAACATTGAAATCACGAAATATTCGTGAAATACAATATTGTAGGGCTTCAAATCAGCTTTCCAGGGACACCAATTTGGCATAAATTGGACTTCGGAGTTAAAAGTTATGGCCAAAATAGGGTAACTGCTCCAAACTTCCTTTTTAATCTTCTTTCCAACTTTGGGGTTGTCAATTTCTTTGATAAAATCTTCTAAAATTAATGCACTTCACCCTTGCAAAGCTTCCATATAGTTCCAAATAAATTTAGAATGCTTGACCATAGGAAATTGGCTTCTTACAAAATAAAACACGCATTAATACACCACTTTAAGCATAAGAGCATGTATCAAGAGAATTCATGTATACTGTGTAAAATGTGGAATTAAGTGCCAAATAAATGTAATAATGCCTACTAAAAGTATAACATTAATACAATTTTAAGCTATTATCAACTTACATTCTCAAAACAAATGACTAGTGTTTTCATTAGAATTATGGCTAAAAATACATTTTTCTTTTTCCACAATTCCTTTCTCCATGAGTAAATCCTGTGTTTGCAGCTTCCCCTTTAAAGCTCTGGGCTAAAGAATATAAATGAATTTTGGAAAAATTCATATTTTTTGCATTTTTGCATATATGTATGTTTTTATTTTTCTTGTTCTGGGTTAAAGATAAAGGTAGGAGCCATAAGATTTAAATCATTGACTTATTTTTAATCAATAAAAATATGTTTATGTGCTTCCAAGTTCCAACATTGTAGTTTTCTTGAGAAGCTCATTTCATGAAGAACTCTTATGTAAGTCTAGTTTTTATTCTTTATAATTGACTACAATTATGATCTAAATTCTGGCTCGGAATATGGAAAACCCACAGATATTTGAAATGATGATTGTCACACCCCATTTTTGCACCACCTTACCAGGGCTCATCATTTCATGCATGCTTTTGTCTTGTTTTTGAGTCTAATCACTTGCATTAGTTTTCTAGAGTCACAAGGACAATGGATATGAATTTTGGTTCAATTTGGAGTTGATCTTGAGGAATAATAAGAGCTTTTGTGACTTGAGGGGCATAATCGTTTTTTAGGTCACAAACTTTCCATTTGACCTTGAAATGATCCCAAATTGTCAATTGGAGCTCACATTGATGCATATGAGGTATTTCTAGGTCCAATTTGGTGAATCAATGATTTCGGATTAAAATGGCTCAATGTAGTTCAAGTTGGTTAATTGACCCTCCTTTGGGATAGCTTAAATTGACTTACAATTACCAATCAAATCTTTTCAAATTGACTTTAATTAGTATTTATTTTATCCCTAAAAGTGTTTTAGAAAGTTTAATTTTGATATGGAAAGCATTTGGTTTGATCCTATGTGCATACCTATGCTTTGCAAAGGTAGAGCATAGTAGTTAACTGCTTTTGTCAAACCTAAACATGGCTCCATGGTTAGTGGTTTTCACCCTAAAATGTTCAAAAATGTTTTCTTCATCGAAACATGGTCGTTTTGGCTTTTGTTTCATCAAAATCGGAGTTGATTTGACCCCTGAAACACTCCTAGAAGGAAAAGGAGTTCAAAAAAGTAAAAAAACTGAAGTGGGCTTGGGTGACCACCCAACCCCAGGCGGCTAGCCGCCTGGGCCTAGGTGGCTAGTCGCCCAGGCCTTGGTGGTCACCCAAGACCACTTTCCTATTTTTGTTCTACTTCGTTGCTGAAGCGGACTCTTATCTATTTTGACGTACTTGGATTCTTTTGGACGTGTTTCCTTCTAGTTTTTGGTAACATTTGAGTTACTTAAGCACCAAGGGAGTCTCTAATAGCCCTTGGATTAATTTTTAGGGTTTTAATCCTAGCCATTGGTTTATCCGAATGAAACTCTATAAATACCCCCCTATGCTTCAGCAAAAGGGGAGGCAATTAGAGGCACCTAGAGCTACTTTTAATTTGAGTTTGAGAGAGAATAAGAGAGAGAGAGAGCTAAATGAGAGTTGGAGTTCCTGCTATAACCTTGAAGAAGCTTGATTTAAGTCATCCACAAGTCAAGAGGAGGGTCTCTATAACAGCAAGGAAGCTCTTCCTAAGGTACTTTTCTGTTCTATTGATGCTTAAACTAGGGGTTTTTTTTTTATTTATTTTATTTATAGAATAGGTCTATTGCATGCTAAAGTTGAGTTTTTTTTATCATATATTATAGCTTTAGTTGGTTAATATGCATGATTTAGGTTCTGTTTATCATGCGTTTAGTATGCTTTAGGGCTGTTCTATGTGTTTTTAAGCATGATTGTGAGTTTAGGGTTTCCATTGTTCTTGTTTTAGGTTAGTTTCATATAGCATGTTAGTTTAGGCTTTTCTGTTGGTTTTTTTTCATGGTTGCTGTATATGTTTTGCATATAGAATAACTATGACTTTTTCCTTGCATTCATATTGTGGATTTCTAGGATTTTTATGCATGTATGGCATTAGGATTGCATTAGGGTTTATGAAAGTTCGTTGTTTCTGCTGTTAGCATGTTTAGTAGATGATTTTAGGCCATAATACTATTCTGTCTAGATTTGCATAGTGCCGTTTTTGCATAGTTTTGAGTACGTGTAAGGGTGCAAACAGGTATGATAATTGTCCTATTGCAAATAGGGCTGTTATTGCTTAAAATTGTTAATACTTGGAGTTATTGCGCTAAGGTAAGTGGGTGTGAAGGTGCCCTAATTCACTTTTTCTATCCTTAACTCTTTTTCTTCTTCCCCTTTTGGGGTTAATTTTTAATATGAGTCTATGATAATTATCAAAGGTTTCCTTGTTAAATAAAATACTGATTTTTTTATCAAAGTTTCCATCTTGTGGAATTCTTTATAAATTCAAACTTGGTTTATTTAATTTTCTTTTAAATAAGGAAACCTAGGGTTTTTACCATAGGTTTGCATTAAGATCTAACCCTATTCTTATTCGAACTATGTGGATTTTGATTCATGTATTTCGTTGCATAGTACGTAGGCATTCGTCTTGAGGCTCAAATCTGTTCTAGAATCCAAGTATCCTAGTTTTCTGTTCTGTTTTGTTTTGGTTTTTCTTTGCTTTATTTGCTTATTATGCATGGATGGATAAATGAAATATATGATATGCATGCTATCTTGATGTGATATTTGTTGATTTTTGAGTGAGAAAAGATCTTAATTTAGCCCAAATAAACTGAAAGACCGAAAGTGTGACATGGATGCCTATAGGCTTTGTCTAGAACTTTCCCATATCATAACTTAGCCTCCGAATCCCCGATTTTTTTGGTGTCCAAAGGACTTGTTTTTGCCTTTCCTTTTTAAATATAGAGTCATTCAAATTATTTTCTTAAAACAAACTGTTTTTAAGGTTTTTCTTGTTTCCTTTAAAAAATAAAGTGACGACTCTTTTTTCCTTTTCAAACAAACTTAATCTTTTTTTCGCCAATCTTTTTGGGCCGCTTTCCTGGGTTCACAATGATCATGGACAATTACATCATAATAGCTGTTGAAGTTTGCTTATTGCAGTGGACGTGCAGGGCGTGAAGGACCTGGGAAATGTTTCCGTCTCTATCCAGAGAGTGAATTTGGGGCACTCCCAGATTCCACAGTGCCAGAGATCAAGCGTTGCAACCTCTCGAATGTCATCTTGCAGCTCAAGGCTCTAGGTGTTGATGATATTATTGGGTTTGACTTCATTGAAAAACCATCAAGCCATCAAGGTGATTAAACTTTGCTTGGATTGTTTTGGTATGCTCAAATTTTGCATGTATTAGGGTCTGTGTGCGGGTTTTGTTTTTCTGTTATATATACATATGTATTTATATTTTGTAATTTAATCTTGAAGCCTTTATTTATTTATTTTTTGCACACAAGAGGAGTACACAGCACGATTCTTGTCTGCTAATTTGTTTCATTGCGCCAGGAAGCCAAACCTTATCTGGTCCTTCACCAGAGTGGGAAAGACTGACCTATTTTTTGGAAGAGGAGGAGGAGGATAGAAAAAGAGAGGGGAGGGGGGGGGGGGGGGGTGTGTGTTTAACCTGCAAGGCTGCAACCTATCCACCAACTCAATTTTATTTTATTTTATTTTTAAATAATAGTTTCTTTTTGTGAGAGGGAATAAATTTACAAAACTAAAAGGAAGGAATACAATGGGGCCACACTACACCTCTGATATCTTCCATAGCAGTTCTCAGCTTATCCATTTGCGATGTAATTTGCTTCGCGTAACTGTGCTTAAACGAAATTACACTCAAAATTGGGTGAAATATTTTTAATGTCTTGAACAATTGTAGAAATCGATAGTCGATCAATGGATAGTGGAACTCCCAATAGCCTCATATTCAGTAACACTAGGGTTGCCTTCCACTTGAAGCTTCCTAATTCCTTCTTGCCAAGCTCTCTAGAGGACATATTTGAGATTTGACCCTTCTGCAACTGGATTGGAGACTTTACCATAGTTTGGATGGAAACAATTTTTGGTTTTGTAGATTTTTCCCCCACTTCTGTCTTAAAGGAATTTATATCGTTTTCTATAAAACAGGCGGGTTGTTTTGAAGTTTCTTTTCTGAATTATCGGTTTTGATGTTACAAACTTTGTGCTCTACTAACTTGATTCCTCTACACTTTGAACAGGATGGCTATCATCAAATCATTGGAGCAATTGTTCTTGCTAGGTGCTCTAACAGATGACCATAAACTGGCAGATCCAGTTGGGCACCAAATGGCCCGGCTTCCCTTGGACCCTATTTATTCCAAAGCTCTTATCCTGGCTAGTCAGTTCAACTGCTTGGAAGAAATGTTGATCACTGTTGCTATGCTCTCAGTGGAATCTATTTTTTATGCCCCTCGTGAGAAGTTAGAATAGGTATGTATCAGTTGTTACTTCTAATCCTTCTTTGTTGTTCTCTTAGGTGCTAGTTTTGCACAACAAAACTGAGTAAATATTTACCAAACTTCATCTGCATTGAGACATTAATTGGATAATTTATATAACTAAACGGCACTGAACAATGTTCACTCTCCAAATTTTATTTTATTTTTTGATGAAGACTCCCCAAATTTTTAGTTGTCTTTGTCTTAGCAGTTTAGATTTATTTTTATTTTTTGGGCTAAGATAGCAGTTAGATTTGATGAATCTAAGCAAAATGTTTTTTCCCAAGTTAATTTTCTTTATGAAAAGAAGATAAATCCGTAAGTTAGTATGGGTCTGGGCAGGGAAATTCATAGGCATTTAAAACTTGGATTCTTGAACAAAGTTGTAATTGTCGATTATTAATTTTTATTGTTGATTTGTTATTGCCTAGTTTAGTTTCTTATCGGTGTTTATCATTAAATCATAAGTTGGTATGGGATATGGCTCCACATGCACTTTTTTGGTGCCTTTGGAGAGAGAGAAATCTTCAAACTTTTGAAGGTAAGGAAACCTCAATCACTGAGCTCAAGTCTTCTTTTATCAAGACTCTTTTTTGGTGGTTTCATAGTTACTCTAATGATCTTAACCCCTCTTTTGTTTGCTTTTTAGATATGCTAAAGTTATAGATTGGGGTTTTTGTTTTTTTGTCTAGCTCTTGTATATACCTCATGTACTTGGGCTTCCCACCCCCCCTCCCCTCTTCTCTTTAATACATACTTCATCAAAAAAATCATTAAATCATAAAGTTGACTTCATTCTGTGATGCATTTTGACTATTGACTTCAGTTCTTATGCTGACCCTAATGTTTTTCTCTTTTCCGCACACAAAACATTGAATTGAAAAGTCCTTGTAGACGCTTTATGTACTTGGGCTATGCCCTTTTGTTTCTAGTACAATTTACTTCATCAAAAAAAGAAAAAAAAATCAATTGAAAAGTTAATTTTGTAAACACTTCTTTTTCCCCCTGATGGCCAGGCAAGGACTGCGATGAAATGGTTTTCAAGTCTAGAGGGAGACCATATCACCTTGATTAATGTATATCGGGTTTCTGATGAGTTGTTGGAGAAGAGCAAGATGGGATGTAGTAGAGACAAATTTGAAAAAAATCTGCAAAAATAGTGCAAGGAAAATTTCATAAATAGCCATTCCCTGAGGCATGCTCGTGACATTCACAGGTTGGCTACTTAGTCTCCTTGTTGAGCTTTAGAAAATGATAAACTATGAAAATCTAATCAGTTATCTGTATGAATTAGGATTTTTTTTTTCTTTTTTTTTTTTTTCATATCTGTGTTGGTACCTTCTTAAAAAGTGCATAGTTTGTCCATTGACTTATCCATACACCTATATGGCCTCGTGTTTTTCACATATTGGACTCACAAAGAGATCATCTCAAAATGGATTCTATGCCACCTGTGTAAATGATCCTTAACCTCTACAATCTGATCTCTTGTACTTCCTCTTCTAGATATACATTTTTAAGAGTAATAGGTGCTTTGTTGCAGTCAAATTCGAGGACATGTTGAACAAATGGGTCTTCGTGTTGCTTCTTGTGGAGATGATATGCTTCAGTTTCGCAGATGCCTTAATGCTTCCTTTTTCCTCAATGCAGCTCAGAGGCAGCCTGATGGTACATAT
The DNA here is from genome assembly GCA_039720395.1 of Liquidambar formosana. Classification (NCBI taxonomy): domain Eukaryota; kingdom Viridiplantae; phylum Streptophyta; class Magnoliopsida; order Saxifragales; family Altingiaceae; genus Liquidambar; species Liquidambar formosana. The sequence goes on along the minus strand of JBBPBK010000186.1, from coordinate 3,956 downwards.
AAGTAATTCATCTTATTTAGTCTTAAAATTTATTTGGCAGTTCTGCATGGTCCCACAGCTCTTTATAACCTCAAATGAGGATAATCTTCATCATAAAAAATGTACCTGTTTGGTCATTGTTTGTCATTTGAAATTCTCTAGAGTTTAGACTTGTATATTCTTCCTAATTCTTTGTGTGGAAGTTCTTTCTGACCTCTCACATTTACCTTACCAAATGACAGGGCTTTGGCAAGTAATCAGGTGGTGCAGATCCACCCGTCTTCTGTGTTATTCCGGACAAAAGCAGATTGCATAATTTTTAATGAACTAGTCCGGACTAATCATAATTACATTCGTAACATTACCAGAATTGATCCCTTGTGGTTACTTGAGCTGGCTTCTCAATACTATGCCACGCAGAATTAAAATTTCGGAAACCAACCATAAGGGTAAGTAATATTACTAATCGTTTTGGTTCATTTGATCATGCTTGACAAAATATCATGAATTTATCATTACCTTTCACTTGATGGTTCCTTACCTTAGTTTGAATATTATCCACAAATTCTCACCCTATTCTATTCGAAATGGATCCTTGCTTATGTGAACTACTTAGAAGCTAACGCTGAGATACCTTTGAAATCATGTTCAATAATGGGAATGTATGCCCTATTTTGGCTCTCCGAGGTCAGAAGATTGTGACTTGGTGGGACAGCCATACTCTACTAATCAAATTCAACCCTCCCATGAAAAATAAAAAACAAAACCTCCCAATCTTGTATAGGGAATCCATTTAATTTTTGGAGTTACTCTGTATGTTCTTTAATTGTTACACTGATTTAGAAGTTTTGGATTGACGCCATCCTTGACATTTTAATTCATGCTTAATGTAGTTCAATTCAACAGGAAAAGAGGGATTAAGGAAGTGGCATTTTCTTCAACCGATTTTCATGGCTTGTTGAGAGGCTCCTTTTTGACGAAATGTAAATGGAAGCTGGAGTTCCAATGGTAGAATGTGGTCCTGATTCATCCATTGGGTTAACGGTTCAGGATGGGGAGTTTCTGGAATTTTGATTAGCATCTCTATTCTCGGCCGTTCATGGCAGGCTGACAGATTTTCCATGGCTAGTTACAATGGAGAGCTGCTTGAGAATGGGTTTATCTGTTCTCCATGGATCTGGGTATTCAAAACATAATGGATGGCATTGTTCCAGTGTTGCATTTGAATGGAATAACTAATTCCATTCATTAGAACAAGCCCCGCAGTTGCAGATAGGCATCTCAGCTGCTGATTTGTAAGCTGTTGCTTGATTGAATTTCTACTGCTCAGTTTGAAGGTTATACACATCTTTGGGCTGAGAATTCAACCTGCGATCAATCCGGATGGGCCTCGTACTCTTGAGCATTAGTACAATGGTGAAGTCATGTCACACCCTATTAAAAGGAGAATGTTAAGAACAGGTTTAATTTTTATTTCTGTTGTTTAAATCAAACATTTTTGTCTTGAGAATACTAAATTAATACTGAATGCCAGTAATGCCGTTTTGTTGTTGTTTCCGTTTATTACTTTTCTGTCTTGTAATCATTTTTTTGATTGTATAACCGACAATGAATGCTTCCTCCTCCTCTCTCTCTCTCTCTCTGGGTCAAAGTCAAGAAAAGCCCAAATAGATCATATTTATTATAAAGTTTGGTTGTTAGAGGTTAATTTTCTTCCAGATCCATTTGTGTGCTATGAGATGTCGACGAAGGAAGTTTCTGGCGTCACCCATATTCTTGCTTCAAGCTCATTTACCATTCAAATTTGGAATTCTGAGGCCATCCTCCATTCATGAGTGGAAATAATCCCTCTCCAAAGTCCAGACCACGTCGTTATCCTTGACATCGTGGACCAAGTTTAAATTAAAACATGGGTTAATAACTTTTTAATACCTTCAACTTTGGGGTAGTTTCAATTTGGTCCATACACTTAGAATTGTCCCAATTTAGTAACAACTTATGAACTTTAGTTTCAATGTGCTCCAGGCCCCAACGTCCGTTAGGTTTCTGGACGGAAAACGCATGCGGTTGACGTGGATCCTATGTGGCGTCCACGTATGCTTCCAGCCCAATTAGAGACCACATGCTTAGCACGTGATATCAAGTCCAGCCTTTTTTGTGGGATTTTGACTGAAATGCCCCCAAATCAACTTCTCCTTCTCTTCCTTCTTCACCCAAATCTTCCTCCAAATCTTCCGCCATGGCTGCCTCCCTTCTTATCTTCTTCTAAAACTAGTCCTACATTCAAAACCAGTTTATCACGTTCAGTCTCCAAAAAAGAGAACTAAAGAAGGCTACCTCACATTACCACATTTAAGGGTAACCTACATTCTGCGTGTCAATTTCCATTCCACATACAATAGCAATCCAAGTTCAAGGTAACATTGAGAAGGATAATGACAAAATTACCTATATGAATCTAAGTCTATCAAACTTTTAATTTTAAATGCACAAGTTCCTTTGAATTAATGTTCACCCTACTAACTTTCTACCTAAGTAACAAGAGCACTGAAAAGGTCAATATAGGATCTCCCAACTATCTTGCTAATATATGATCATCCAACTTCCTTCCCGCTACAGACTTCAAAGTCACCCATCTTGTAGAAATATGCCTGTAATTGACCCAAAGCAATAATCTGTGATACAACATAAAAGGAACTCTCCATGGATAGCCCAAATTCCAACTCAAAAAATTGATTATTGTCAGTATCAAGGTACAAATTGACCTACAAGCACATACCAACCATAAACAAAGGAACAAAAATTTCAAACCAATGCTCACCAGCAAGCAACTTGGTAATGAAAACACTGACGGTGACTGGAAGGTATACAAAGCAAATCATATCATCATCTAAATGTTTACTTAATATTTCACTTAAAAACAGGAGTGAGGGTGTTAAAATGATGTGCGATGCAAGACATTATTTGGGCCATTTGGACTAAAAGGAATAAATGATTTGTAATGATAGGTTGAAGGAGAGTTCTTGGGCCCGGGTTCAACTACATGCTTCTCTTTGGGATTTTAGCACCATTGAATTCCAATGAGATCCTTTTACTCCTTACTATTAGAGATTGGACCTTACTATTTTTCCTATTACTCATGTCACCCTTGCCTACTCATGGACTTCATCATTACCCGACTTTGCTAATAATTTTTATTATTTAGTTGGCTTTTAAAGTGGATAAGTGGTTCTGGGTAGGTCATCTGTCTTCCTTTGCAGTATTCATTATTTCAATAGAGTTGCATTTAGGATCCAAAACAAGAAAAACAAAAATATGGTTTAAAAAAAAAAAGAAAAAAAGAAGAAGGAAATCCAAGGCAGAACAAAGCCAAAAACCAGATTGATGCATGACAGGATGCATAGGGCACAGCCTACCAATTGATGGCTCTAATCAAGCCAAAAGGCACAATTAATTAGTCAATCTAGCCTAATCCCAAGGGTTATTAAATGAATTTAGGTGTTGATGAGAGTTTAAGATGATCAAACCTCAAGGAAAAAAAGAGAAGCCTGAGCAGCATGAGTTGCAGCTTTAGCAAGGGTGGTTTTAGAGCATCCTGGAGGTCCATGAAGAAGAACTCCACGCATAGGCGATATTCCCAACCTTGAAAATGCAGCAGAATGTTTAACAGGCCATTCAACAGCTTGCTGGAGTTTTTTCTGTTCATGAATTAAAAAACATAGTTAAATATCTGTAAGAATTTCAGTGTGAAGATAATGTATAAGAGTCAGACCTTTAAATCTTTTTATCCTCCAATATCATCCCAAGACACCTTGGGGATTTCCACAGTAACACCTCTTGTTATGCTTGGGCCAACCACAGATCTTGCCAGCTTCCAGTCTTCCGTTGTAAAGCAAAGCACACCAGCATCTTCATTCGCATCAGAAGACCTTCTCGATGCAGACATGGTAGCCTCACGACATAAGGCTTCCAAATCA
>JBBPBK010000185.1:0-32340 GCA_039720395.1 Liquidambar formosana | reverse complement strand
GTGAGGCTACACGAGTTTATGGCGACTTCTAATTGAGTTGTGGACTCTGGGAATCATCCTTGGATTTTTTATCGTGTATAGAGCTCCTACGAGTGTCTAGGAAGTTTTGTGAGCCTCTCAAGGGCCTATGGCGACTCTAATTTAGTCTGGAGAGTTTCATGGACTCTAGGATACCTCCTACGATTTTTAGAGTGTATAGAACGCCCACGGGTTTCAAAGAGGAGTTGTGGGGTTCACACGAGTCCACGGCGACTCTAGCTGGGCCACGGACAGAAGGGTACTTCCTCCTCGGGGCTTTTTGGATATGTAGGGCTCCTACGGTTGTTTACGAAGAGTTGGGAAACTGTAACGAGTTCTAGAAAGTGTCGTGGACTCAAGGACATCTCGTATTTGTTTTTTGGAATGTATAGAACACCTATGGGTGTCTAAGTAGGGTTTGTGAGGCTCCCATGAGCCTATGGCGATTCTAATTGAGTTGTGGATTCTGGAATGCCTTCAAGGATTTTTTTTTTTTTTTTTTTGGGAGCCTCTAGAGCTCCTATTGGTGCCTAGCTAGTCTTGTGAGCGTCCCTCGAGTCTTAGGCGACTCTAATTTGGTCCAGAGAGTGTCTTTGACTCTGGGAACCCTTCTAGGATTTTTCAGAGTGTGTAGAGCTCCTACGGCGTCTTGGAAGCGGTGTCAGCCTCACAATAGTCCAAGGCAAACTCCAATTTAGTTTAGAGAATGCCGTGGAATCTGGGGGTACCTGCTATGGTTTTTTGGAGTGTACAGAGCTCCTACGGGTGTGCAAGAAGCGCTGTGATGGCTCCCACAAGTTTATGGCAACTCTAATTGAGTTTTGGACTCTGAGAATCGTCCTTGGATTTTTTAAAGTGTATAGATCCCCTACGAGTATCTAGGAAGTTTGTGAGCCTCTCAAGGGCCTATGGCGACTCTAATTTAGTCTAGAGAGCGTTATGGGCCCTAGGATACCTCCTACGATTTTAAGTGTGTATAGAATACCTACGGGTGTCTAAGAGGTGTGTGGGGCTCACACGAGTCTACAACGACTCTAGTTGGGCCGTGGACGGAAGATACTGATTCATCGGGATTTTTTTAATGTATAGCGCTTCTACGGTTGTTTAAGAAGCGTTGTGAGGCAACGACGAGTCTAGAGTGACTTTGACTGAGTCTAGAACGTGTCGGGGACTCAAGGACATCTCGGTTTTTTTTTTTTTTTTTTTTGGAGTGTAAAGAGCTCCTACGGGTGTCTAAGTGGCGTTGTGAGGCCCCCATGAGCCTATGGCGACTCTTATTGAGTTGTGGATGCTAGAATGCGTCCAAGGATTTTTTTTTTTTTTTTTTGGAGCCTACAAAGGTCCTATGGGTGTGTAGCTAGTCTTGTGAGCATCCCACGAGTCTAAGGCGACTTTAATTTAGTCTAGAGAGTGTCATTGACTCTGGGAATCGTCCTTGGACTTTTTGGAGCACGTAGAGCTCCTACGGCTGTCTTGGAAGCAGTGTCAGCCTCACAATAGTCTATGGCAACTCTAATTGAGTTTAGAGAATGTTGTGGACTCTGGGGGTACCTCCTACGGTTTTTCTGAGTGAGTAGAGCTCCTACGGGTGTGTAAGAAGCGTTGTGAGGCTCCCACGAGTTTATGGCGACTCTAATTGAGTTGTGGACACTGGGAATCGTCCTTGGATTTTTTAAAATATAGAGCTCCCACGAGTGTCTAGGATGTTTTGTTAGCCCCTCAAGGGCCTATGGCGACCGTAATTTAGTCTAGAGAGCGTCATGGGCTCTAGGATACCTCCTTCAATTTCTAGAGTGTATAGAATGCTTACAGGGGTCTAAGAGGTGTTGTGGGGTCCCACGAGTCTATGGCGACTCTAGTTTAGGCCAGAGAGTGTCATTGACTCTGGGAATCCTCCTAGGATTTTTTCGGTGTGTGTACAGCTCCTACGGCAATCATGGAAGCATTGTGAGGCTCCCACGAGTTTATGGCGTCTTCTAATTGAGTTGTGGACTCTAGGAATCGTCCTTGGAGTTTTTAGCGTGTATAGAGCTCCTACGAGTGTCTAGGAAGTTTTGTGAGCCTCTCAAGGGCCTATGGCGACTCTAATTTAGTCTAGAGAGTTTCATGGACTCTAGGATACCTCCTACGATTTTTAGAGTCTATAGAACGCCCACGGGTGTCAAAGAGGAGTTGTGGGGTTCACACGAGTCCACGGCGACTCTAGCTGGGCCATGGACAGAAGGGTACTTCCTCCTCGGGGCTTTTTGGATGTATAGGGCTCCTACGGTTGTTTAGGAAGAGTTGTGGGGCTGCAACGAGTCTACAGCGACTCTTATTGAGTCTAGAAAATGTCGTGGAGTCAAGGACATGTCGTACTTTTTTTTGGAGTGTATAGAACTCCTACGGGTGTGTAAGTAGGGTTGTGAGGCACCCATGAGCCAATGGCGATTCTAATTGAGTTGTGGATTCTAGAATGCCTTCAGGATTTTTTTTTTTTTTTTTTTTTTTTTTTTTTTTTTTTTTTAGCCTATAGAGCGCCTATTGGTGCCTAGCTAGTCTTGCGAGCGTCCCTCGAATCTTAGGCGACTCTAATTTGGTCCAAAGAGTGTCTTTGACTCTGGGAATCCTTCTAAGATTTCTCGAAGTGTGTAGAGCTCCTTTGGCTTTCATAGAAGCATTGTGAGGCTACCATGAGTTTATGGCGACTTCTAATTGAGTTGTGGACTCTGGGAATCATCCTTGGACTTTTTATCGTGTATAGAGCTCCTACGAGTGTCTAGGAAGTTTTGTGAGCCTCTCAAGGGCCTATGGCGACTCTAATTTAGTCTGGAGAGTTTCATGGACTCTAGGATACCTCCTACGATTTTTAGAGTGTATAGAACGCCCACGGGTTTCAAAGAGGAGTTGTGGGGTTCACACGAGTCCACGGCGACTCTAGCTGGGCCACGGACAGAAGGGTACTTCCTCCTCTGGGCTTTTTGGATATGTAGGGCTCCTACGGTTGTTTACGAAGAGTTGGGAAACTGTAACGAGTCTAGAAAGTGTCGTGGACTCAAGGACATGCTCGTATTTGTTTTTTGGAATGTATAGAACACCTATGGGTGTCTAAGTAGGGTTGTGAGGCTCCCATGAGCCTATGGCGATTCTAATTGAGTTGTGGATTCTGGAATGCCTTCAAGGATTTTTTTTTTTTTTTTTTTTTTTGGGAGCCTATAGAGCTCCTATTGGTGCCTAGCTAGTCTTGTGAGCGTCCCTCGAGTCTTAGGCGACTCTAATTTGGTCCAGAGAGTGTCTTTGACTCTGGGAACCCTTCTAGGATTTTTCGGAGTGTGTAGAGCTCCTACGGCTGTCTTGGAAGCGGTATCAGCCTCACAATAGTCCAAGGCAACTCCAATTTAGTTTAGAGAATGCCGTGGAATCTGGGGTACCTGCTATGGTTTTTTGGAGTGTACAGAGCTCCTACGGGTGTGCAAGAAGCGCTGTGAGGCTCCCACAAGTTTATGGCAACTCTAATTGAGTTTTGGACTCTGAGAATCGTCCTTGGATTTTTTAAAGTGTATAGATCCCCTACGAGTATCTAGGAAGTTTTGTGAGCCTCTCAAGGGCCTATGGCGACTCTAATTTAGTCTAGAGAGCGTTATGGGCCCTAGGATACCACCTACGATTTTAAGTGTGTATAGAATACCTACGGGTGTCTAAGAGGTGTTGTGCGGCTCACACGAGTCTACAACCACTCTAGTTGGGCCGTGGACGGAACGATACTTATTCATCGGGATTTTTTTAATGTATAGCACTTCTACGGTTGTTTAAGAAGCATTGTGAGGCAACGACGAGTCTAGAGCGACTTTGACTGAGTCCAGAACGTGTCGGGGACTCAAGGACATCTCGGTTTTTTTTTTTTTTTTTTTTTTGGAGTGTAAAGAGCTCCTACGGGTGTCTAAGTGGCGTTGTGAGGCCCCCATGAGCCTATGGCGACTCTTATTGAGTTGTGGATGCTAGAATGCGTCCAAGGATTTTTTTTTTTATCTTTTTTGGAGCCTACAAAGGTCCTATGGGTGTGTAGCTAGTCTTGTGAGCATCCCACGAGTCTAAGGCGACTTTAATTTAGTCTAGAGAGTGTCATTGACTCTGGGAATCGTCCTTGGACTTTTTGGAGCACGTAGAGCTCCTACAGCTGTCTTGGAAGCGGTGTCAGCCTCACAATAGTCTATGGCGACTCTAATTGAGTTTAGAGAATGTTGTGGACTCTGGGGGTACCTCCTACGGTTTTTCTGAGTGAGTAGAGCTCCTACGGGTGTGTAAGAAGGGTTGTGAGGCTCCCACGAGTTTTTGGCGACTCTAATTGAGTTGTGGACACTGGGAATCGTCCTTGGATTTTTTAAAATATAGAGCTCCCACGAGTGTCTAGGATGTTTTGTTAGCCCCTCAAGGGCCTATGGCGACCGTAATTTAGTCTAGAGAGCGTCATGGGCTCTAGGATACCTCCTTCAATTTCTAGAGTGTATAGAATGCTTACAGGGGTCTTAGAGGTGTTGTGGGGTCCCACGAGTCTATGGCGACTCCAGTTTAGGCCAGAGAGTGTCATTGACTCTGGGAATCCCCTTAGGATTTTTTCGGTGTGTGTAGAGCTCCTACGGCTATCTTGGAAGCATTGTGAGGCTCCCACGAGTTTATGGCGACATCTAATTGAGTTGTGGACTCTGGGAATCGTCCTTGGAGTTTTTAGCATGTATAGAGCTCCTACGAGTGTCCAGGAAGTTTTGTGAGCCTCTCAAGGGCCTATGGCGACTCTAGTTTAGTCTGGAGAGTTTCATGGACTCTAGGATACCTCCTACGAATTTTAGAGTGTATAGAACGCCCACGGGTTTCAAAGAGGAGTTGTGGGGTTCACACGAGTCCACGGCGACTCTAGCTGGGCCACGGACAGAAGGGTACTTCCTCCTCTGGGCTTTTTGGATATGTAGGGCTCCTACGGTTGTTTACGAAGAGTTGGGAAACTGTAACGAGTCTAGAAAGTGTCGTGGACTCAAGGACATGTCGTATTTGTTTTTTGGAATGTATAGAACACCTATGGGTGTCTAAGTAGGGTTGTGAGGCTCCCATGAGCCTATGGCGATTCTAATTGAGTTGTGGATTCTGGAATGCCTTCAAGGATTTTTTTTTTTTTTTTTTTTTTTTGGGAGCCTATAGAGCTCCTATTGGTGCCTAGCTAGTCTTGTGAGCGTCCCTCGAGTCTTAGGCGACTCTAATTTGGTCCAGAGAGTGTCTTTGACTCTGGGAACCCTTCTAGGATTTTTCGGAGTGTGTAGAGCTCCTACGGCTGTCTTGGAAGCGGTATCAGCCTCACAATAGTCCAAGGCAACTCCAATTTAGTTTAGAGAATGCCGTGGAATCTGGGGTACCTGCTATGGTTTTTTGGAGTGTACAGAGCTCCTACGGGTGTGCAAGAAGCGCTGTGAGGCTCCCACAAGTTTATGGCAACTCTAATTGAGTTTTGGACTCTGAGAATCGTCCTTGGATTTTTTAAAGTGTATAGATCCCCTACGAGTATCTAGGAAGTTTTGTGAGCCTCTCAAGGGCCTATGGCGACTCTAATTTAGTCTAGAGAGCGTTATGGGCCCTAGGATACCACCTACGATTTTAAGTGTGTATAGAATACCTACGGGTGTCTAAGAGGTGTTGTGCGGCTCACACGAGTCTACAACCACTCTAGTTGGGCCGTGGACGGAACGATACTTATTCATCGGGATTTTTTTAATGTATAGCACTTCTACGGTTGTTTAAGAAGCATTGTGAGGCAACGACGAGTCTAGAGCGACTTTGACTGAGTCCAGAACGTGTCGGGGACTCAAGGACATCTCGGTTTTTTTTTTTTTTTTTTTTGGAGTGTAAAGAGCTCCTACGGGTGTCTAAGTGGCGTTGTGAGGCCCCCATGAGCCTATGGCGACTCTTATTGAGTTGTGGATGCTAGAATGCGTCCAAGGATTTTTTTTTTATCTTTTTTGGAGCCTACAAAGGTCCTATGGGTGTGTAGCTAGTCTTGTGAGCATCCCACGAGTCTAAGGCGACTTTAATTTAGTCTAGAGAGTGTCATTGACTCTGGGAATCGTCCTTGGACTTTTTGGAGCACGTAGAGCTCCTACAGCTGTCTTGGAAGCGGTGTCAGCCTCACAATAGTCTATGGCGACTCTAATTGAGTTTAGAGAATGTTGTGGACTCTGGGGGTACCTCCTACGGTTTTTCTGAGTGAGTAGAGCTCCTACGGGTGTGTAAGAAGGGTTGTGAGGCTCCCACGAGTTTTTGGCGACTCTAATTGAGTTGTGGACACTGGGAATCGTCCTTGGATTTTTTAAAATATAGAGCTCCCACGAGTGTCTAGGATGTTTTGTTAGCCCCTCAAGGGCCTATGGCGACCGTAATTTAGTCTAGAGAGCGTCATGGGCTCTAGGATACCTCCTTCAATTTCTAGAGTGTATAGAATGCTTACAGGGGTCTTAGAGGTGTTGTGGGGTCCCACGAGTCTATGGCGACTCCAGTTTAGGCCAGAGAGTGTCATTGACTCTGGGAATCCCCTTAGGATTTTTTCGGTGTGTGTAGAGCTCCTACGGCTATCTTGGAAGCATTGTGAGGCTCCCACGAGTTTATGGCGACATCTAATTGAGTTGTGGACTCTGGGAATCGTCCTTGGAGTTTTTAGCATGTATAGAGCTCCTACGAGTGTCCAGGAAGTTTTGTGAGCCTCTCAAGGGCCTATGGCGACTCTAGTTTAGTCTGGAGAGTTTCATGGACTCTAGGATACCTCCTACGAATTTAGAGTGTATAGAACGCCCACGGGTTTCAAAGAGGAGTTGTGGGGTTCACACGAGTCCACGGCGACTCTAGCTGGGCCACGGACAGAAGGGTACTTCCTCCTCTGGGCTTTTTGGATATGCAGGGCTCCTACGGTTGTTTACGAAGAGTTGGGAAACTGTAACGAGTCTAGAAAGTGTCGTGGACTCAAGGACATCTCGTATTTGTTTTTTGGAATGTATAGAACACCTATGGGTGTCTAAGTAGGGTTGTGAGGCTCCCATGAGCCTTTGGCGATTCTAATTGAGTTGTGGATTCTGGAATGCCTTCAAGGATTTTTTGTTTTTTGGGAGGCTATAGAGCTCCTATTGGTGCCTAGCTAGTCTTGTGAGCGTCCCTCGAGTCTTAGGCGACTCTAATTTGGTCCAGAGAGTGTCTTTGACTCTGGGAACCCTTCTAGGATTTTTCGGAGTGTGTAGAGCTCCTACGGCTGTCTTGGAAGCGGTGTCAGCCTCACAATAGTCCAAGGCAACTCCAATTTAGTTTAGAGAATGCCGTGGAATCTAGGGTACCTGCTATGGTTTTTTGGAGTGTACAGAGCTCCTACGGGTGTGCAAGAAGCGCTGTGAGGCTCCCACAAGTTTATGGCAACTCTAATTGAGTTTTGGACTCTGAGAATCGTCCTTGGATTTTTTAAAGTGTGTAGATCCCCTACGAGTATCTAGGAAGTTTTGTGAGCCACTCAAGGGCCTATGGCGACTCTAATTTAGTCTAGAGAGCGTTATGGGCCCTAGGATACCTCCTACGATTTTAAGTGTGTATAGAATACCTACGGGTGTCTAAGAGGTGTTGTGGGGCTCACACGAGTCTACAACGACTCTAGTTGGGCCGTGGACGGAAGGATACTTATTCATCGGGATTTTTTTAATGTATAGCGCTTCTACGGTAGTTTAAGAAGCGTTGTGAGGCAACGACGAGTCTAGAGCGACTTTGACTGAGTCTAGAACGTGTCGGGGACTCAAGGACATGTCGGTTTTTTTTTTTTTTTTTTTTTTTGGAGTGTAAAGAGCTCCTACGGGTGTCTAAGTGGCGTTGTGAGGCCCCCATGAGCCTATGGCGACTCTTATTGAGTTGTGGATGCTAGAATGCGTCCAAGGATTTTTTTTTTTTTTTTTGGAGCCTACAATGGTCCTATGGGTGTGTAGCTAGTCTTGTGAGCATCCCACGAGTCTAAGGCGACTTTAATTTAGTCTAGAGAGTGTCATTGACTCTGGGAATCGTCCTTGGACTTTTTGGAGCACGTAGAGCTCCTACGGCTGTCTTGGAAGCGGTGTCAGCCTCACAATAGTCTATGGCGACTCTAATTGAGTTTAGAGAATGTTGTGGACTCTGGGGGTACCTCCTACGGTTTTTCTGAGTGAGTAGAGCTCCTACGGGTGTGTAAGAAGCGTTGTGAGGCTCCCACGAGTTTATGGCGACTCTAATTGAGTTGTGGACACTGGGAATCGTCCTTGGATTTTTTAAAATATAGAGCTCCCACGAGTGTCTAGGATGTTTTGTTAGCCCCTCAAGGGCCTATGGCGACCGTAATTTAGTCTAAAGAGCGTCATGGGCTCTAGGATACCTCCTTCAATTTCTAGAGTGTATAGAATGCTTACAGGGGTCTAAGAGGTGTTGTGGGGTCCCACGAGTCTATGGCGACTCTAGTTTAGGCCAGAGAGTGTCATTGACTCTGGGAATCCTCCTAGGATTTTTTCGGTGTGTGTACAGCTCCTACGGCTATCTTGGAAGCATTGTGAGGCTCCCACGAGTTTATGGCGACTTCTAATTGAGTTGTGGACTCTGGGAATCGTCCTTGGAGTTTTTATCGTGTATAGAGCTCCTACGAGTGTCTAGGAAGTTTTTTGAGCCTCTCAAGGGCCTATGGCGACTCTAATTTAGTCTAGAGAGTTTCATGGACTCTAGGATACCTCCTACGATTTTGAGAGTCTATAGAACACCCACGGGTGTCAAAGAGGAGTTGTGGGGTTCACACGAGTCCACGGCGACTGTAGCTGGGCCATGGACAGAAGGGTACTTCCTCCTCGGGGCTTTTTGGATGTATAGGGCTCCTACGGTTGTTTAGGAAGAGTTGTGGGGCTGCAACGAGTCTACAGCGACTCTTATTGAGTCTAGAAAATGTCGTGGAGTCAAGGACATGTCGTACTTTTTTTTGGAGTGTATAGAACTCCTACGGGTGTGTAAGTAGGGTTATGAGGCACCCATGAGCCAATGGCGATTCTAATTAAGTTGTGGATTCTAGAATGCCTTCAAGGATTTTTTTTTTTTTTTTTTTTGTAGCCTATAGAGCGCCTATTGGTGCCTAGCTAGTCTTGTGAGTGTCCCTCGAATCTTAGGCGACTCTAATTTAGTCCAAAGTGTGTCTTTGACTTTGGGAATCCTTCTAAGATTTCTCGAAGTGTGTAGAGCTCCTTTGGCTTTCATAGAAGCATTGTGAGGCTACCACGAGTTTATGGCGACTTCTAATTGAGTTGTGGACTCTGGGAATCATCCTTGGATTTTTTATCGTGTATAGAGCTCCTACGAGTGTCTAGGAAGTTTTGTGAGCCTCTCAAGGACCTATGGCGACTCTAATTTAGTCTGGAGAGTTTCATGGACTCTAGGATACCTCCTACGATTTTTAGAGTGTATAGAACGCCCACGGGTTTCAAAGAGGAGTTGTGGGGTTCACTCGAGTCCACGGCGACTCTAGCTGGGCCACGGACAGAAGGGTACTTCCTCCTCTGGGCTTTTTGGATATGTAGGGCTCCTACGGTTGTTTACGAAGAGTTGGGAAACTGTAACGAGTCTAGAAAGTGTCGTGCACTCAAGGACATCTCGTATTTGTTTTTTGGAATGTATAGAACACCTATGGGTGTCTAAGTAGGGTTGTGAGGCTCCCATGAGCCTATGGCGATTCTAATTGAGTTGTGGACTCTGGAATGCCTTCAAGGATTTTTTTTTTTTTTTTTTTTTTTTGGGAGCCTATAGAGCTCCTATTGGTGCCTAGCTAGTCTTGTGAGCGGCCCTCGAGTCTTAGGCGACTCTAATTTGGTCCAGAGAGTGTCTTTGACTCTGGGAACCCTTCTAGGATTTTTCGGAGTGTGTAGAGCTCCTACGGCTGTCTTCGAAGCGGTGTCAGCCTCACAATAGTCCAAGGCAACTCCAATTTAGTTTAGAGAATGCCGTGGAATCTGGGGTACCTGCTATGGTTTTAAGTGTGTATAGAATACCTACGGGTGTCTAAGAGGTGTTGTGGGGCTCACACGAGTCCACAACGACACTAGTTGGGCCGTGGACGGAACGATACTTATTCATCGGGATTTTTTGAATGTATAGCACTTCTACGGTTGTTTAAGAAGCGTTGTGAGGCAACGACGAGTCTAGAGCGACTTTGACTGAGTCTAGAAGGTGTCGGGGACTCAAGGACATCTCGGTTTTTTTTTTTTTTTTTTTGGAGTGTAAAGCGCTCCTACGGGTGTCTAAGTGGCGTTGTGAGGCCCCCATGAGCCTATGGCGACTCTTACTGAGTTGTGGATGCTAGAATGCGTCCAAGGATTTTTTTTTTTTTTTTTGGAGCCTACGAAGGTCCTATGGGTGTGTAGCTAGTCTTGTGAGCGTCCCACGAGTCTAAGGCGACTTTAATTTAGTCTAGAGAGTGTCATTGACTCTGGGAATCGTCCTGGGACTTTTTGGAGCTCGTAAAGCTCCTACGGCTGTCTTGGAAGCGGTGTCAGCCTCACAATAGTCTATGGCGACTCTAATTGAGTTTAGAGAATGTTAGGGACTCTGGGGATACCTCCTACGGTTTTTCTGAGTGAGTAGAGCTCCTACGGGTGTGTAAGAAGCGTTGTGAGGCTCCCACGAGTTTATGGCGACTCTAATTGAGTTCTGGACACTGGGAATCGTCCTTGGATTTTTTAAAATATAGAGCTCCCACGAGTGTCTAGGATGTTTTGTTAGCCCCTCAAGGGCCTATGGCGACTGTAATTTAGTCTAGAGAGCGTCATGGGCTCTAGGATACCTCCTTCAATTTCTAGAGTGTATAGAATGCTTACAGGGGTCTAAGAGGTGTTGTGGGGTCCCACGAGTCTATGGCGACTCTAGGTTAGGCCAGAGAGTGTCATTGACTCTAGGTATCCTCCTAGGATTTTTTCGGTGTGTGTACAGCTCCTACGGCTATCTTGGAAGCATTGTGAGGCTCCCACGAGTTTATGGCGACTTCTAATTGAGTTGTGGACTCTAGGAATCGTCCTTGGAGTTTTTATCGTGTATAGAGCTCCTACGAGTGTCTAGGAAGTTTTGTGAGCCTCTCAAGGGCCTATGGCGACTCTAATTGAGTCTAGAGAGTTTCATGGACTCTAGGATACCTCCTACGATTTTTAGAGTCTATAGAACGCCCACGGGTGTCAAAGAGGAGTTGTGGGGTTCACACGAGTCCACGGCGACTCTAGCTGGGCCATGGACAGAAGGGTACTTCCTCCTCGGGGCTTTTTGGATGTATAGGGCTCCTACGGTTGTTTAGGAAGAGTTGTGGGGCTGCAACGAGTCTACAGCGACTCTTATTGAGTCTAGAAAATGTCGTGGAGTCAAGGACATGTCGTACTTTTTTTTGGAGTGTATAGAACTCCTACGGGTGTGTAAGTAGGGTTGTGAGGCACCCATGAGCCAATGGCGATTCTAATTGAGTTGTGGATTCTAGAATGCCTTCAAGGATTTTTTTTTTTTTTTTTTTGTAGCCTATAGAGCGCCTATTGGTGCCTAGATAGTCTTGTGAGCGTCCCTCGAATCTTAGGCGACTCTAATTTGGTCCAAAGAATGTCTTTGACTCTGGGAATCCTTCTAAGATTTCTCGAAGTGTGTAGAGCTCCTTTGGCTTTCATAGAAGCATTGTGAGGCTACCACGAGTTTATGGCGACTTCTAATTGAGTTGTGGACTCTGGGAATCATCCTTGGATTTTTTATCGTGTATAGAGCTCCTACGAGTGTCTAGGAAGTTTTGTGAGCCTCTCAAGGGCCTATGGCGACTCTAATTTAGTCTGGAGAGTTTCATGGACTCTAGGATACCTCCTACGATTTTTAGAGTGTATAGAACGCCCACGGGTTTCAAAGAGGAGTTGTGGGGTTCACACGAGTCCACAGCGACTCTAGCTGGGCCACGGACAGAAGGGTACTTCCTCCTCTGGGCTTTTTGGATATGTAGGGCTCCTACGGTTGTTTACGAAGATTTGGGAAACTGTAACGAGTCTAGAAAGTGTCGTGGACTCAAGGACATCTCGTATTTGTTTTTTGGAATATATAGAACACCTATGGGTGTCTAAGTAGGGTTGTGAGGCTCCCATGAGCCTATGGCGATTGTAATTGAGTTGTGGATTCTGGAATGCCTTCAAGGATTTTTTTTTTTTTTTTTTGGGAGCCTATAGAGCTCCTATTGGTGCCTAGCTAGTCTTGTGAGCGTCCCTCGAGTCTTAGGCGACTCTAATTTGGTCCAGAGAGTGTCTTTGACTCTGGGAACCCTTCTAGGATTTTTCGGAGTGTGTAGAGCTCCTACGGCTGTCTTGGAAGCGGTGTCAGCCTCACAATAGTCCAAGGCAACTCCAATTTAGTTTAGAGAATGCCGTGGAATCTGGGGTACTTGGTATGGTTTTTTGGAGTGTACAGAGCTCCTACGGGTGTGCAAGAAGCGCTGTGAGGCTCCCACAAGTTTATGGCAACTCTAATTGAGTTTTGGACTCTGAGAATCGTCCTTGGATTTTTTAAAGTGTATAGATCCCCTACGAGTATCTAGGAAGTTTTGTGAGCCTCTCAAGGGCCTATGGCGAGTCTAATTTAGTCTAGAGAGCGTTATGGGCCCTAGGATACCTCCTACGATTTTAAGTGTGTATAGAATACCTACGGGTGTCTAAGAGGTGTTGTGGGGCTCACACGAGTCCACAACGACACTAGTTGGGCCGTGGACGGAACGATACTTATTCATCGGGATTTTTTGAATGTATAGCGCTTCTACGGTTGTTTAAGAAGCGTTGTGAGGCAACGACGAGTCTAGAGCGACTTTGACTGAGTCTAGAAGGTGTCGGGGACTCAAGGACATCTCGGTTTTTTTTTTTTTTTTTTGGAGTGTAAAGAGCTCCTACGGGTGTCTAAGTGGCGTTGTGAGGCCCCCATGAGCCTATGGCGACTCTTACTGAGTTGTGGATGCTAGAATGCGTCCAAGGATTTTTTTTTTTTTTTTTTGGAGCCTACGAAGGTCCTATGGGTGTGTAGCTAGTCTTGTGAGCGTCCCACGAGTCTAAGGCGACTTTAATTTAGTATAGAGAGTGTCATTGACTCTGGGAATCGTCCTTGGACTTTTTGGAGCTCGTAAAGCTCCTACGGCTGTCTTGGAAGCGGTGTCAGCCTCACAATAGTCTATGGCGACTCTAATTGAGTTTAGAGAATGTTAGGGACTCTGGGGATACCTCCTACGGTTTTTCTGAGTGAGTAGAGCTCCTACGGGTGTGTAAGAAGCGTTGTGAGGCTCCCACGAGTTTATGGCGACTCTAATTGAGTTCTGGACACTGGGAATCGTCCTTGGATTTTTTAAAATATAGAGCTCCCACGAGTGTCTAGGATGTTTTGTTAGCCCCTCAAGGGCCTATGGCGACCGTAATTTAGTCTAGAGAGCGTCATGGGCTCTAGGATACCTCCTTCAATTTCTAGAGTGTATAGAATGCTTACAGGGGTCTAAGAGGTGTTGTGGGGTCCCACGAGTCTATGGCGACTCTAGTTTAGGCCAGAGAGTGTCATTGACTCTGGGAATCCTCCTAGGATTTTTTCGGTGTGTGTACAGCTCCTACGGCTATCTTGGAAGCATTGTGAGGCTCCCACGAGTTTATGGCGACTTCTAATTGAGTTGTGGACTCTGGGAATCGTCCTTGGAGTTTTTAGCGTGTATAGAGCTCCTACGAGTGTCTAGGAAGTTTTGTGAGCCTCGCAAGGGCCTATGGCGACTCTAATTTAGTCTAGAGAGTTTCATGGACCCTAGGATACCTCCTACGATTTTTAGAGTCTATAGAACGCCCACGGGTGTCAAAGAGGAGTTGTGGGGTTCACACGAGTCCACGGCGACTCTAGCTGGGCCATGGACAGAAGGGTACTTCCTCCTTGGGGCTTTTTGGATGTATAGGGCTCCTACGGTTGTTTAGGAAGAGTTGTGGGGCTGCAACGAGTCTACAGCAACTCTTATTGAGTCTAGAAAATGTCGTGGAGTCAAGGACATGTCGTACTTTTTTTTGGAGTGTATAGAACTCCTACGGGTGTGTAAGTAGGGTTGTGAGGCACCCATGAGCCAATGGCGATTCTAATTGAGTTGTGCATTCTAGAATGCCTTCAAGGATTTTTTTTTTTTTTTTTTTTTTTTTTTTTTTTTTTTTGTAGCCTATAGAGCGCCTATTGGTGCCTAGCTAGTCTTGTGAGCGTCCCTCGAATCTTAGGCGACTCTAATTTGGTCCAAAGAGTGTCTTTGACTCTGGGAATCCTTCTAAGATTTCTCGAAGTGTGTAGAGCTCCTTTGGCTTTCATAGAAGCATTGTGAGGCTACCACGAGTTTATGGGGACTTCTAATTGAGTTGTGGACTCTGGGAATTATCCTTGGATTTTTTATCGTGTATAGAGCTCCTACGAGTGTCTAGGAAGTTTTGTGAGCCTCTCAAGGGCCTATGGCGACTCTAATTTAGTCTGGAGAGTTTCATGGACTCTAGGATACCTCCTACGATTTTTAGAGTGTATAGAAGGCCCACGGGTTTCAAAGCGGAGTTGTGGGGTTCACACGAGTCCACAGCGGCTCTAGCTGGGCCACGGACAGAAGGGTACTTCCTCCTCTGGGCTTTTTCGATATGTAGGGCTCCTGCGGTTGTTTACGAAGAGTTGGGAAACTGTAACGAGTCTAGAAAGTGTCGTGGACTCAAGGACATGTCGTATTTGTTTTTTGGAATGTATAGAACACCTATGGGTGTCTAAGTAGGGTTGTGAGGCTCCCATGAGCCTATGGCGATTCTAATTGAGTTGTGGATTCTGGAATGCCTTCAAGGATTTTTTTTTTTTTTTTTTGGGAGCCTATAGAGCTCCTATTGGTGCCTAGCTAGTCTTGTGAGCGTCCCTCGAGTCTTAGGCGACTCTAATTTGGTCCAGAGAGTGTCTTTGACTCTGGGAACCCTTCTAGGATTTTTCGGAGTGTGTAGAGCTCCTACGGCTGTCTTGGAAGCGGTGTCAGCCTCACAATAGTCCAAGGCAACTCCAATTTAGTTTAGAGAATGCCGTGGAATCTGGGGTACTTGCTATGGTTTTTTGGAGTGTACAGAGCTCCAACGGGTGTGCAAGAAGCGCTGTGAGGCTCCCACAAGTTTATGGCAACTCTAATTGAGTTTTGGACTCTGAGAATCGTCCTTGGATTTTTTAAAGTGTATAGATCCCCAACGAGTATCTAGGAAGTTTTGTGAGCCTCTCAAGGGCCTATGGCGACTCTAATTTAGTCTAGAGAGTGTTATGGGCCCTAGGATACCTCCTACGATTTTAAGTGTGTATAGAATACCTACGGGTGTCTAAGAGGTGTTGTGGGGCTCACACGAGTCTACAACGACTCTAGTTGGGCCGTGGACGGAAGGATACTTATTCATCGGGATTTTTTTAATGTATAGCGCTTCTACGGTAGTTTAAGAAGCGTTGTGAGGCAACGACGAGTCTAGAGCGACTTTGACTGAGTCTAGAACGTGTCGGGGACTCAAGGACATGTCGGTTTTTTTTTTTTTTTTTTTTTTTTTGGAGTGTAAAGAGCTCCTACGGGTGTCTAAGTGGCGTTGTGAGGCCCCCATGAGCCTATGGCGACTCTTATTGAGTTGTGGATGCTAGAATGCGTCCAAGGATTTTTTTTTTTTTTTTTTTGGAGCCTACAATGGTCCTATGGGTGTGTAGCTAGTCTTGTGAGCATCCCACGAGTCTAAGGCGACTTTAATTTAGTCTAGAGAGTGTCATTGACTCTGGGAATCGTCCTTTGACTTTTTGGAGCACGTAGAGCTCCTACGGCTGTCTTGGAAGCGGTGTCAGCCTCACAATAGTCTATGGCGACTCTAATTGAGTTTAGAGAATGTTGTGGACTCTGGGGGTACCTCCTACGGTTTTTCTGAGTGAGTAGAGCTCCTACGGGTGTGTAAGAATCGTTGTGAGGCTCCAACGAGTTTATGGCGACTCTAATTGAGTTGTGGACACTGGGAATCGTCCTTGGACTTTTTAAAATATAGAGCTCCCACGAGTGTCTAGGATGTTTCGTTAGCCCCTCAAGGGCCTATGGCGGCCGTAATTTAGTCTAGAGAGCGTCATGGGCTCTAGGATACCTCCTTCAATTTCTAGAGTGTATAGAATGCTTACAGGGGTCTAAGAGGTGTTGTGGGGTCCCACGAGTCTATGGCGACTCTAGTTTAGGCCAGAGAGTGTCATTGACTCTGGGAATCCTCCTAGGATTTTTTCGGTGTGTGTACAGCTCCTACGGCTATCTTGGAAGCATTGTGAGGCTCCCACGAGTTTATGGCGACATCTAATTGAGTTGTGGACTCTGGGAATCGTCCTTCGAGTTTTTAGCGTGTATAGAGCTCCTACGAGTGTCTAGGAAGTTTTGTGAGCCTCTCAAGGGCCTATGGCGACTCTAGTTTGGTCTGGAGAGTTTCATGG
The DNA here is from genome assembly GCA_039720395.1 of Liquidambar formosana. Lineage (NCBI taxonomy): Eukaryota > Viridiplantae > Streptophyta > Magnoliopsida > Saxifragales > Altingiaceae > Liquidambar > Liquidambar formosana. The sequence goes on along the minus strand of JBBPBK010000185.1, from coordinate 15,810 downwards.
ACTCTAGGATACCTCCTACGATTTTTAGAGTGTATAGAACGCCCACGGGTTTCAAAGAGGAGTTGTGGGGTTCACACGAGTCCCCGGCGACTCTAGCTGGGCCACGGACAGAAGGGTACTTCCTCCTCTGGGCTTTTTGGATATGTAGGGCCCCTACGGTTGTTTACGAAGAGTTGGGAAACTGTAACGAGTCTAGAAAGTGTCGTGGACTCAAGGACATCTCGTATTTGTTTTTTTGAATGTATAGAACACCTATGGGTGTCTAAGTAGGGTTGTGAGGCTCCCATGAGCCCATGGCGATTCTGATATAGTTGTGGATTCTAGAATGCCTTCAAGGATTTTTTTTTTTTTTTGGGAGCCTATAGAGCTCCTATTGGTGCCTAGCTAGTCTTGTGAGCGTCCCTCGAGTCTTAGGTGACTCTAATTTGGTCCAGAGAGTGTCTTTGACTCTGGGAACCCTTCTAGGATTTTTCGGAGTGTGTAGAGCTCCTACGGCTGTCTTGGAAGCGGTGTCAGCCTCACAATAGTCCAAGGCAACTCCAATTTAGTTTAGAGAATGCCGTGGAATCTAGGGTACCTGCTATGGTTTTTTGGAGTGTACAGAGCTCCTACGGGTGTGCAAGAAGCGCTGTGAGGCTCCCACAAGTTTATGGCAACTCTAATTGAGTTTTGGACTCTGAGAATCGTCCTTGGATTTTTTAAAGTGTATAGATCCCCTACGAGTATCTAGGAAGTTTTGTGAGCCTCTCAAGGGCCTATGGCGACTCTAATTTAGTCTAGAGAGCGTTATGGGCCCTAGGATACCTCCTACGATTTTAAGTGTGTATAGAATACCTACGGGTGTCTAAGAGGTGTTGTGGGGCTCACACGAGTCTACAACGACTCTAGTTGGGCCGTGGACGGAACGATACTTATTCATCGGGATTTTTTGAATGTATAGCGCTTCTACGGTTGTTTAAGAAGCGTTGTGAGGCAACGACGAGTCTAGAGCGACTTTGACTGAGTCTAGAAGGTGTCGGGGACTCAAAGACATCTCGGTTTTTTTTTTTTTTTTTTTGGAGTGTAAAGAGCTCCTACGGGTGTCTAAGTGGCGTTGTGAGGCCCCCATGAGCCTATGGCGACTCTTACTGAGTTGTGGATGCTAGAATGCGTCCAAGGATTTTTTTTTTTTTTTTTGGAGCCTACGAAGGTCCTATGGGTGTGTAGCTAGTCTTGTGAGCGTCCCACAAGTCTATGGCGACTTTATTTAGTCTAGAGAGTGTCATTGACTCTGGGAATCGTCCTTGGACTTTTTGGAGCACGTAGAGCTCCTACGGCTGTCTTGGAAGCGGTGTCAGCCTCACAATAGTCTATGGCGACTCTAATTGAGTTTAGAGAATGTTAGGGACTCTGGGGCTACCTCCTACGGTTTTTTTGAGTGAGTAGAGCTCCTACAGGTGTGTAAGAAGCGTTGTGAGGCTCCCACGAGTTTATGGCGACTCTAATTGAGTTCTGGACACTGGGAATCGTCCTTGGATTTTTTAAAATATAGAGCTCCCACGAGTGTCTAGGATGTTTTGTTAGCCCCTCAAGGGCCTATGGCGACCGTAATTTAGTCTAGAGAGCGTCATGGGCTCTAGGATACCTCCTTCAATTTCTAGAGTGTATAGAATGCTTACAGGGGTCTAAGAGGTGTTGTGGGGTCCCACGAGTCTATAGCGACTCTAGTTTAGGCCAGAGAGTGTCATTGACTCTGGGAATCCTCCTAGGATTTTTTCGGTGTGTGTACAGCTCCTACGGCAATCTTGGAAGCATTGTGAGGCTCCCACGAGTTTATGGCGACTTCTAATTGAGTTGTGGACTCTGGGAATCGTCCTTGGAGTTTTTAGCGTGTATAGAGCTCCTACGAGTGTCTAGGAAGTTTTGTGAGCGTCTCAAGGGCCTATGGCGACTCTAATTTAGTCTAGAGAGTTTCATGGACTCTAGGATACCTCCTACGATTTTTAGAGTCTATAGAACGCCCACGGGTGTCAAAGAGGAGTTGTGGGGTTCACACGAGTCCACGGCGACTCTAGCTGGGCCATGGACAGAAGGGTACTTCCTCCTCGGGGCTTTTTGGATGTATAGGGCTCCTACGGTTGTTTAGGAAGAGTTGTGGGGCTGCAACGAGTCTACAGCGACTCTTATTGAGTCTAGAAAATGTCGTGGAGTCAAGGACATGTCGTACTTTTTTTTGGAGTGTATAGAACTCCTACGGGTGTGTAAGTACGGTTGTGAGGAACCCATGAGCCAATGGCGATTCTAAATGAGTTGTGGATTCTAGAATGCCTTCAAGGATTTTTTTTTTTTTTTTTTTTGTAGCCTATAGAGCGCCTATTGGTGCCTAGCTAGTCTTGTGAGCGTCCCTCGAATCTTAGGCGACTCTAATTTGGTCCAAAGAGTGTCTTTGACTCTTGGAATCCTTCTAAGATTTCTCGAAGTGTGTAGAGCTCCTTCGGCTTTCATAGAAGCATTGTGAGGCTACCACGAGTTTATTGCGACTTCTAATTGAGTTATGGACTCTGGGAATCATCCTTGGATTTTTTATCGTGTAAAGAGCTCCTACGAGTGTCTAGGAAGTTTTGTGAGCCTCTCAAGGGCCTATGGCGACTCTAATTTAGTCTGGAGAGTTTCATGGACTCTAGGATACCTCCTACGATTTTTAGAGTGTATAGAACGCCCACGGGTTTCAAAGAGGAGTTGTGGGGTTCACACGAGTCCACGGCGACTCTAGCTAGGCCACGGACAGATGGGTACTTCCTCCTCTGGGCTTTTTGGATATGTAGGGCTCCTACGGTTGTTTACGAAGAGTTGGGAAACTGTAACGGGTCTAGAAAGTGTCGTGGACTCAAGGACATGTCGTATTTGTTTTTTGGAATGTATAGAACACCTATGGGTGTCTAAGTAGGGTTGTGAGGCTCCCATGAGCCTATGGCGATTCTAATTGAGTTGTGGATTCTGGAATGCCTACAAGGATTTTTTTTTTTCTTTTTTGGGAGCCTATAGAGCTCCTATTGGTGCCTAGCTAGTCTTGTGAGCGTCCCTCGAGTCTTAGGCGACTCTAATTTGGTCCAGAGAGTGTCTTTGACTCTGGGAACCCTTCTAGGATTTTTCGGAGTGTGTAGAGCTCCTACGGCTGTCTTGGAAGCGGTGTCAGCCTCACAATAGTCCAAGGCAACTCCAATTTAGTTTAGAGAATGCCGTGGAATCTGGGGTACCTGCTATGGTTTTTTGGAGTGTACAGAGCTCCAACGGGTGTGCAAGAAGCGCTGTGAGGCTCCCACAAGTTTATGGCAACTCTAATTGAGTTTTGGACTCTGAGAATCGTCCTTGGATTTTTTAAAGTGTATAGATCCCCTACGAGTATCTAGGAAGTTTTGTGAGCCTCTCAAGGGTCTATGGCGACTCTAATTTAGTCTAGAGAGCGTTATGGGCCCTTGGATACCTCCTACGATTTTAAGTGTGTATAAAATACCTACGGGTGTCTAAGAGGTGTTGTGGGGCTCACACGAGTCTACAACGACTCTAATTGGGCCGTGGACGGAAGGATACTTATTCATCGGGTTTTTTTGAATGTATAGCGCTTCTACGGTTGTTTAAGAAGCGTTGTGAGGCAACGACGAGTCTAGAGCGACTTTGACTGAGTCTAGAAGGTGTCGGGGACTCAAGGACATCTCGATTATTATTTTTTTTTTTTGGAGTGTAAAGAGCTCCTACGGGTGTCTAAGTGGCGTTGTGAGGCCCCCATGGGCCTATGGCGACTCTTATTGAGTTGTGGATGCTAGAATGCGTCCAAGGATTTTTTTTTTTTTTTTTTTTGGAGCCTACGAAGGTCCTATGGGTGTGTAGCTAGTCTTGTGAGCGTCCCACGAGTCTAAGGCGACTTTAATTTAGTCTAGAGAGTGTCATTGACTCTGGGAATCGTCCTTGGACTTTTTGGAGCACGTAGAGCTCCTACGGCTGTCTTGGAAGCGGTGTCAGCCTCACAATAGTCTATGGCGACTCTAATTGAGTTTAGAGAATGTTGTGGACTCTGGGGGTACCTCCTACGGTTTTTCTGAGTGAGTAGAGCTCCTACGGGTGTGTAAGAAGCGTTGTGAGGCTCCCACGAGTTTATGGCGACTCTAATTGAGTTGTGGACACTGGGAATCGTCCTTGGATTTTTTAAAATATAGAGCTCCCACGAGTGTCTAGGATGTTTTGTTAGCCCCTCAAGGGCCTATGGCGACCGTAATTTAGTCTAGAGAGCGTCATGGGCTCTAGGATACCTCCTTCAATTTCTAGAGTGTATAGAATGCTTACAGGGATCTAAGAGGTGTTGTGGGGTCCCACGAGTCTATGGCGACTCTAGTTTAGGCCAGAGAGTGTCATTGACTCTGGGAATCCTCCTAGGATTTTTTCGGTGTGTGTAGAGCTCCTACAGCTATCTTGGAAGCATTGTGAGGCTCCCAAGAGTTTATGGCGACTCTAATTGAGTTGTGGACACTGGGAATCGTCCTTGGATTTTTTAAAATATAGAGCTCCCACGAGTGTCTAGGATGTTTTGTTAGCCCCTCAAGGGCCTATGGCGACCGTAATTTAGTCTAGAGAGCGTCATGGGCTCTAGGATACCTCCTTTAATTTCTAGAGTGTATAGAATGCTTACAGGGGTCTAAGAGGTGTTGTGGGGTCCCACGAGTCTATGCCGACTCTAGTTTAGGCCAGAGAGTGTCATTGACTCTAGGAATCCTCCTAGGATTTTTTCGGTGTGTGTAGAGCTCCTACGGCTATCTTGGAAGCATTGTGAGGCTCCCACGAGTTTATGGCGACTCTAATTGAGTTGTGGACACTGGGAATCGTCCTTGGATTTTTTAAAATATAGAGCTCCCACGAGTGTCTAGGATGTTTTGTTAGCCCCTCAAGGCCCTATGGCGACCGTAATTTAGTCTAGAGAGCGTCATGGGCTCTAGGATACCTCCTTTAATTTCTAGAGTGTATAGAATGCTTACAAGGGTCTAAGAGGTGTTGTGGGGTCCCACGAGTCTATGGCGACTCTAGTTTAGGCCAGAGAGTGTCATTGACTCTGGGAATCCTCCTAGGATTTTTTCGGTGTGTGTAGAGCTCCTACGGCTATGTTGGAAGCATTGTGAGGCTCCCACGAGTTTATGGCGACATCTAATTGAGTTGTGGACTCTGGGAATCGTCCTTGGAGTTTTTAGCGTGTATAGAGCTCCTACGAGTGTCTAGGAAGTTTTGTGAGCCTCTCAAGGGCCTATGGCGACTCTAGTTTGGTCTGGAGAGTTTCATGGACTCTAGGATACCTCCTACGATTTTTAGAGTGTATAGAACGCCCACGGGTTTCAAAGAGGAGTTGTGGGGTTCACACGAGTCCCCGGCGACTCTAGCTGGGCCACGGACAGAAGGGTACTTCCTCCTCTGGGCTTTTTGGATATGTAGGGCTCCTACGGTTGTTTACGAAGAGTTTGGAAACTGTAACGAGTCTAGAAAGTGTCGTGGACTCAAGGACATCTCGTATTTGTTTTTTGGAATGTATAGAACACCTATGGGTGTCTAAGTAGGGTTGTGAGGCTCCCATGAGCCTATGGCGATTCTAATTGAGTTGTGGATTCTAGAATGCCTTCGAGGATTTTTTTTTTTTTTTTTTTTTTTGGGAGCCTATAGAGCTCCTATTGGTGCCTAGCTAGTCTTGAGAGCGTCCCTCGAGTCTTAGGCGACTCTAATTTGGTCCAGATAGTGTCTTTGACTCTGGGAACCCTCCTAGGATTTTTCGGAGTGTGTAGAGCTCCTACGGCTGTCTTGGAAGCGGTGTCAGCCTCACAATAGTCCAAGGCAACTCCAATTTAGTTTAGAGAATGCCGTGGAATCTGGGGTACCTGCTATGGTTTTTTGGAGTGTACAGAGCTCCTACGGGTGTGCAAGAAGCGCTGTGAGGCTCCCACAAGTTTATGGCAACTCTAATTGAGTTTTGGACTCTGAGAATCGTCCTTGGATTTTTTAAAGTGTATAGATCCCCTACGAGTATCTAGGAAGTTTTGTGAGCCACTCAATGGCCTATGGCGACTCTAATTTAGTCTAGAGAGCGTTATGGGCCCTAGGATACCTCCTACGATTTTAAGTGTGTATAGAATACCTACGGGTGTCTAAGAGGTGTTGTGGGGCTCACACGAGTCTACAACGACTCTAGTTGGGCCGTGGACGGAACGATACTTATTCATCGGGATTTTTTGAATGTATAGCGCTTCTACGGTTGTTTAAGAAGCGTTGTGAGGCAACGACGAGTCTAGAGCGACTTTGACTGAGTCTAGAAGGTGTCGGGGACTCAAGGACATCTCGGTTTTTTTTTTTTTTTTTGGAGTGTAAAGAGCTCCTACGGGTGTCTAAGTGGCGTTGTGAGGCCCCCATGAGCCTATGGCGTCTCTTACTGAGTTGTGGATGCTAGAATGCATCCAAGGATTTTTTTTTTTTTTTTTGGAGCCTACGAAGGTCCTATGGGTGTGTAGCTAGTCTTGTGAGCGTCCCACGAGTCTAAGGCGACTTTAATTTAGTCTAGAGAGTGTCATTGACTCTGGGAATCGTCCTTGGACTTTTTGGAGCACGTAGAGCTCCTACGGCTGTCTTGGAAGCGGTGTCAGCCTCACAATAGTCTATGGCGACTCTAATTGAGTTTAGAGAATGTTAGGGACTCTGGGGGTACCTCCTACGGTTTTTTTGAGTGAGTAGAGCTCCTACGGGTGTGTAAGAAGCGTTGTGAGGCTCCCAAGAGTTTATGGCGACTCTAATTGAGTTGTGGACACTGGGAATCGTCCTTGGATTTTTTAAAATATAGAGCTCCCACGAGTGTGTAGGATGTTTTGTTAGCCCCTCAAGGGCCTATGGCGACCGTAATTTAGTCTAGAGAGCGTCATGGGCTCTAGGATACCTCCTTCAATTTCTAGAGTGTATAGAATGCTTACAGGGGTCTAAGAGGTGTTGTGGGGTCCCACGAGTCTATGGCGACTCTAGTTTAGGCCAGAGAGTGTCATTGACTCTGGAAATCCTCCTAGGATTTTTTCGGTGTGTGTAGAGCTGCTACGGCAATCTTGGAAGCATTGTGAGGCTCCCACGAGTTTATGGCGACTTCTAATTAAGTTGTGGACTCTGGGAATCGTCCTTGGAGTTTTTAGCGTGTATAGAGCTCCTACGAGTGTCTAGGAAGTTTTGTGAGCCTCTCAAGGGCCTATGGCGACTCTAATTTAGTCTAGAGAGTTTCATGGACTCTAGGATACCTCCTACGATTTTTAGAGTCTATAGAACGCCCACGGGTGTCAAAGAGGAGTTGTGGGGTTCACACGAGTCCACGGCGACTCTAGCTGGGCCATGGACAGAAGGGTACTTCCTCCTCGAGGCTTTTTGGATGTATAGGGCTCCTACAGTTGTTTAGGAAGAGTTGTGGGGCTGCAACGAGTCTACAGCGACTTTTATTGAGTCTAGAAAATGTCGTGGAGTCAAGGACATGTCGTACTTTTTTTTGGAGTGTATAGAACTCCTACGGGTGTGTAAGTAGGGTTGTGAGGCACCCATGAGCCAATGGCGATTCTAATTGAGTTGTGGATTCTAGAATGCCTTCAAGGATTTTTTTTTTTTTTTTTTTTTTTTGTAGCCTATAGAGCGCCTATTGGTGCCTAGCTAGTCTTGTGAGCGTCCCTCGAATCTTAGGCGACTCTAATTTGGTCCAAAGAGTGTCTTTGACTCTGGGAATCCTTCTAAGATTTCTCGAAGTGTGTAGAGCTCCTTCGGCTTTCATAGAAGCATTGTGAGGCTACCACGAGTTTATTGCGACTTCTAATTGGGTTGTGGACTCTGGGAATCATCCTTGGACAGAAGGGTACTTCCTCCTCGGGGCTTTTTGGATATATAGGGCTCCTACGGTTGTTTACGAAGAGTTGGGAAACTGTAACGAGTCTACAGTGACTCTTATTGAGTCTAGAAAGTGTCGTGGACTCAAGGACATCTCGTATTTGTTTTTTGGAATGTATAGAACACCTATGGGTGTCTAAGTAGGGTTGTGAGGCTCCCATGAGCCTATGGCGATTCTAATTGAGTTGTGGATTCTGGAATGCCTTCAAGGATTTTTTTTTTTTTTTTTTTTGGGAGCCTATAGAGCTCCTATTGGTGCCTAGCTAGTCTTGAGAGCGTCCCTCGAGTCTTAGGCGACTCTAATTTGGTCCAGATAGTGTCTTTGACTCTGGGAACCCTCCTAGGATTTTTCGGAGTGTGTAGAGCTCCTACGGCTGTCTTGGAAGCGGTGTCATCCTCACAATAGTCTAAGGCAACTCCAATTTAGTTTAGAGAATGCCGTGGAATCTGGGGTACCTGCTATGGTTTTTTGGAGTGTACAGAGCTCCTACGGGTGTGCAAGAAGCGCTGTGAGGCTCCCACAAGTTTATGGCAACTCTAATTGAGTTTTGGACTCTGAGAATCGTCCTTGGATTTTTTAAAGTGTATAGATCCCCTACGAGTATCTAGGAAGTTTTGTGAGCCTCTCAAGGGCCTATGGCGACTCTATTTTAGTCTAGAGAGTGTTATGGGCCCTAGGATACCTCCTACGATTTTAAGTGTGTATAGAATACCTACGGGTGTCTAAGAGGTGTTGTGGGGCTCACACGAGTCTACAACGACTCTAGTTGGGCCGTGGACGGAACGATACTTATTCATCGGGATTTTTTGAATGTATAGCGCTTCTACGGTTGTTTAAGAAGCGTTGTGAGGCAACGACGAGTCTAGAGCGACTTTGACTGAGTCTAGAAGGTGTCAGGGACTCAAGGACATCTCGGTTTTTTTTTTTTTTTTTTGGAGTGCAAAGAGCTCCTACGGGTGTCTAAGTGGCGTTGTGAGGCCCCCATGAGCCTATGGCGTCTCTTACTGAGTTGTGGATGCTAGAATGCCTCCAAGGATTTTTTTTTCTTTTTTTTTGGAGCCTACAAAGGTCCTATGGGTGTGTAGCTAGTCTTGTGAGCGTCCCACGAGTCTAAGGCGACTTTAATTTAGTCTAGAGAGTGTCATTGACTCTGGGAATCGTCCTTGGACTTTTTGGAGCACGTAGAGCTCCTACGGCTGTCTTGGAAGCGGTGTCAGCCTCACAATAGTCTATGGCGACTCTAATTGAGTTTAGAGAATGTTAGGGACTCTGGGGGTACCTCCTACGGTTTTTTTGAGTGAGTAGAGCTCCTACGGGTGTGTAAGAAGCGTTGTGAGGCTCCCAAGAGTTTATGGCGACTCTAATTGAGTTGTGGACACTGGGAATCGTCCTTGGATTTTTTAAAATATAGAGCTCCCACGAGTGTGTAGGATGTTTTGTTAGCCCCTCAAGGGCCTATGGCGACCGTAATTTAGTCTAGAGAGCGTCATGGGCTCTAGGATACCTCCTTCAATTTCTAGAGTGTATAGAATGCTTACAGGGGTCTAAGAGGTGTTGTGGGGTCCCACGAGTCTATGGCGACTCTAGTTTAGGCCAGAGAGTGTCATTGACTCTGGAAATCCTCCTAGGATTTTTTCGGTGTGTGTAGAGCTGCTACGGCAATCTTGGAAGCATTGTGAGGCTCCCACGAGTTTATGGCGACTTCTAATTAAGTTGTGGACTCTGGGAATCGTCCTTGGAGTTTTTAGCGTGTATAGAGCTCCTACGAGTGTCTAGGAAGTTTTGTGAGCCTCTCAAGGGCCTATGGCGACTCTAATTTAGTCTAGAGAGTTTCATGGACTCTAGGATACCTCCTACGATTTTTAGAGTCTATAGAACGCCCACGGGTGTCAAAGAGGAGTTGTGGGGTTCACACGAGTCCACGGCGACTCTAGCTGGGCCATGGACAGAAGGGTACTTCCTCCTCGGGGCTTTTTGGATGTATAGGGCTCCTACAGTTGTTTAGGAAGAGTTGTGGGGCTGCAACGAGTCTACAGCGACTTTTATTGAGTCTAGAAAATGTCGTGGAGTCAAGGACATGTCGTACTTTTTTTTGGAGTGTATAGAACTCCTACGGGTGTGTAAGTAGGGTTGTGAGGCACCCATGAGCCAATGGCGATTCTAATTGAGTTGTGGATTCTAGAATGCCTTCAAGGATTTTTTTTTTTTTTTTTTTTTTTTGTAGCCTATAGAGCGCCTATTGGTGCCTAGCTAGTCTTGTGAGCGTCCCTCGAATCTTAGGCGACTCTAATTTGGTCCAAAGAGTGTCTTTGACTCTGGGAATCCTTCTAAGATTTCTCGAAGTGTGTAGAGCTCCTTCGGCTTTCATAGAAGCATTGTGAGGCTACCACGAGTTTATTGCGACTTCTAATTGGGTTGTGGACTCTGGGAATCATCCTTGGACAGAAGGGTACTTCCTCCTCGGGGCTTTTTGGATATATAGGGCTCCTACGGTTGTTTACGAAGAGTTGGGAAACTGTAACGAGTCTACAGTGACTCTTATTGAGTCTAGAAAGTGTCGTGGACTCAAGGACATCTCGTATTTGTTTTTTGGAATGTATAGAACACCTATGGGTGTCTAAGTAGGGTTGTGAGGCTCCCATGAGCCTATGGCGATTCTAATTGAGTTGTGGATTCTGGAATGCCTTCAAGGATTTTTTTTTTTTTTTTTTTTGGGAGCCTATAGAGCTCCTATTGGTGCCTAGCTAGTCTTGAGAGCGTCCCTCGAGTCTTAGGCGACTCTAATTTGGTCCAGATAGTGTCTTTGACTCTGGGAACCCTCCTAGGATTTTTCGGAGTGTGTAGAGCTCCTACGGCTGTCTTGGAAGCGGTGTCATCCTCACAATAGTCTAAGGCAACTCCAATTTAGTTTAGAGAATGCCGTGGAATCTGGGGTACCTGCTATGGTTTTTTGGAGTGTACAGAGCTCCTACGGGTGTGCAAGAAGCGCTGTGAGGCTCCCACAAGTTTATGGCAACTCTAATTGAGTTTTGGACTCTGAGAATCGTCCTTGGATTTTTTAAAGTGTATAGATCCCCTACGAGTATCTAGGAAGTTTTGTGAGCCTCTCAAGGGCCTATGGCGACTCTATTTTAGTCTAGAGAGTGTTATGGGCCCTAGGATACCTCCTACGATTTTAAGTGTGTATAGAATACCTACGGGTGTCTAAGAGGTGTTGTGGGGCTCACACGAGTCTACAACGACTCTAGTTGGGCCGTGGACGGAAGGATACTTATTCATCGGGATTTTTTGAATGTATAGCGCTTCTACGGTTGTTTAAGAAGCGTTGTGAGGCAACGACGAGTCTAGAGCGACTTTGACTGAGTCTAGAAGGTGTCAGGGACTCAAGGACATCTCGGTTTTTTTTTTTTTTTTTGGAGTGCAAAGAGCTCCTTCGGGTGTCTAAGTGGCGTTGTGAGGCGGCCATGAGCCTATGGCGACTCTTATTGAGTTGTGGATGCTAGAATGCCTCCAAGGATTTTTTTTTTTTTTTTTTTTTGGAGCCTACAAAGGTCCTATGGGTGTGTAGCTAGTCTTGTGAGCGTCCCATGAGTCTAAGGCGACTTTAATTTAGTCTAGAGAGTGTCATTGACTCTGGGAATCGTCCTTGGACTTTTTGGAGCACGTAGAGCTCCTACGGCTGTCTTGGAAGCGGTGTCAGCCTCACAATAGTCTATGGCGACTCTAATTGAGTTTAGAGAATGTTAGGGACTCTGGGGGTACCTCCTACGGTTTTTTTGAGTGAGTAGAGCTCCTACGGGTGTGTAAGAAGCGTTGTGAGGCTCCCAAGAGTTTATGGCGACTCTAATTGAGTTGTGGACACTGGGAATCGTCCTTGGATTTTTTAAAATATAGAGCTCCCACGAGTGTGTAGGATGTTTTGTTAGCCCCTCAAGGGCCTATGGCGACCGTAATTTAGTCTAGAGAGCGTCATGGGCTCTAGGATACCTCCTTCAATTTCTAGAGTGTATAGAATGCTTACAGGGGTCTAAGAGGTGTTGTGGGGTCCCACGAGTCTATGGCGACTCTAGTTTAGGCCAGAGAGTGTCATTGACTCTGGAAATCCTCCTAGGATTTTTTCGGTGTGTGTAGAGCTGCTACGGCAATCTTGGAAGCATTGTGAGGCTCCCACGAGTTTATGGCGACATCTAATTAAGTTGTGGACTCTGGGAATCGTCCTTGGAGTTTTTAGCGTGTATAGAGCTCCTACGAGTGTCTAGGAAGTTTTGTGAGCCTCTCAAGGGCCTATGGCGACTCTAATTTAGTCTAGAGAGTTTCATGGACTCTAGGATACCTCCTACGATTTTTAGAGTCTATAGAACGCCCACGGGTGTCAAAGAGGAGTTGTGGGGTTCACACGAGTCCACGGCGACTCTAGCTGGGCCATGGACAGAAGGGTACTTCCTCCTCGGGGCTTTTTGGATGTATAGGGCTCCTACAGTTGTTTAGGAAGAGTTGTGGGGCTGCAACGAGTCTACAGCGACTTTTATTGAGTCTAGAAAATGTCGTGGAGTCAAGGACATGTCGTACTTTTTTTTGGAGTGTATAGAACTCCTACGGGTGTGTAAGTAGGGTTGTGAGGCACCCATGAGCCAATGGCGATTCTAATTGAGTTGTGGATTCTAGAATGCCTTCAAGGATTTTTTTTTTTTTTTTTTTTTTTGTAGCCTATAGAGCGCCTATTGGTGCCTAGCTAGTCTTGTGAGCGTCCCTCGAATCTTAGGCGACTCTAATTTGGTCCAAAGAGTGTCTTTGACTCTGGGAATCCTTCTAAGATTTCTCGAAGTGTGTAGAGCTCCTTCGGCTTTCATAGAAGCATTGTGAGGCTACCACGAGTTTATTGCGACTTCTAATTGGGTTGTGGACTCTGGGAATCATCCTTGGACAGAAGGGTACTTCCTCCTCGGGGCTTTTTGGATATATAGGGCTCCTACGGTTGTTTACGAAGAGTTGGGAAACTGTAACGAGTCTACAGTGACTCTTATTGAGTCTAGAAAGTGTCGTGGACTCAAGGACATCTCGTATTTGTTTTTTGGAATGTATAGAACACCTATGGGTGTCTAAGTAGGGTTGTGAGGCTCCCATGAGCCTATGGCGATTCTAATTGAGTTGTGGATTCTGGAATGCCTTCAAGGATTTTTTTTTTTTTTTTTTGGGAGCCTATAGAGCTCCTATTGGTGCCTAGCTAGTCTTGAGAGCGTCCCTCGAGTCTTAGGCGACTCTAATTTGGTCCAGATAGTGTCTTTGACTCTGGGAACCCTCCTAGGATTTTTCGGAGTGTGTAGAGCTCCTACGGCTGTCTTGGAAGCGGTGTCATCCTCACAATAGTCTAAGGCAACTCCAATTTAGTTTAGAGAATGCCGTGGAATCTGGGGTACCTGCTATGGTTTTTTGGAGTGTACAGAGCTCCTACGGGTGTGCAAGAAGCGCTGTGAGGCTCCCACAAGTTTATGGCAACTCTAATTGAGTTTTGGACTCTGAGAATCGTCCTTGGATTTTTTAAAGTGTATAGATCCCCTACGAGTATCTAGGAAGTTTTGTGAGCCTCTCAAGGGCCTATGGCGACTCTATTTTAGTCTAGAGAGTGTTATGGGCCCTAGGATACCTCCTACGATTTTAAGTGTGTATAGAATACCTACGGGTGTCTAAGAGGTGTTGTGGGGCTCACACGAGTCTACAACGACTCTAGTTGGGCCGTGGACGGAAGGATACTTATTCATCGGGATTTTTTGAATGTATAGCGCTTCTACGGTTGTTTAAGAAGCGTTGTGAGGCAACGACGAGTCTAGAGCGACTTTGACTGAGTCTAGAAGGTGTCAGGGACTCAAGGACATCTCGGTTTTTTTTTTTTTTTTTTTTGGAGTGCAAAGAGCTCCTTCGGGTGTCTAAGTGGCGTTGTGAGGCGGCCATGAGCCTATGGCGACTCTTATTGAGTTGTGGATGCTAGAATGCATCCAAGGATTTTTTTTTTTTTTTTTTTTTGGAGCCTACAAGGTCCTATGGGTGTGTAGCTAGTCTTGTGAGCGTCCCATGAGTCTAAGGCGACTTTAATTTAGTCTAGAGAGTGTCATTGACTCTGGGAATCGTCCTTGGACTTTTTGGAGCACGTAGAGCTCCTACGGCTGTCTTGGAAGCGGTGTCAGCCTCACAATAGTCTATGGCGACTCTAATTGAGTTTAGAGAATGTTAGGGACTCTGGGGTACCTCCTACGGTTTTTTTGAGTGCAGTAGAGCTCTACGGGTGTGTAAGAAGCGTTGTGAGGCTCCCAAGAGTTTATGGCGACTCTAATTGAGTTGTGGACACTGGGAATCGTCCTTGGATTTTTTAAAATATAGAGCTCCCACGAGGTGGTAGGATGTTTTGTTAGCCCCTCAAGGGCCTATGGCGACCGTGTAATTTAGTCTAGAGAGCGTCATGGGCTCTAGGATACCTCCTTCAAATTCTAGAGTGTATAGAATGCTTACAGGGGTCTAAGAGGTGTGTGGGGTCCACGATGTCTATGGCGACTCTAGTTTAGGCCAGAGAGTGTCATTGACTATAGGAATCCTCCTAGGATTTTTTCGGTGTGTAGTGTTAGAGCTCCTACGGCTATCTTGGAAGATTGTGAGGCTCCCACGAGTTTATGGCGACTCTAATTGAGTTGTGGACACTGGGAATCGTCCTTGGATTTTTTAAAATATAGAGCTCCCACGAGTGTCTAGGATGTTTTGTTAGCCCCTCAAGGGCCTATGGCGACCGTAATTTAGTCTAGAGAGCGTCATGGGCTCTAGGATACCTCCTTTAATTTCTAGAGTGTATAGAATGCTTACAGGGGTCTAAGAGGTGTTGTGGGGTCCCACGAGTCTATGGCGACTCTAGTTTAGCCCATGAGAGTGTCATCGACTCTGGGAATCCTCCTAGGATTTTTTCGGTGTGTGTAGAGCTCCTACAGCTATCTTGGAAGCATTGTGAGGCTCCCACGGGTTTATGGCGACATCTAATTGAGTTGTGGACTCTGGGAATCGTCCTTGGAGTTTTTAGCGTGTATAGAGCTCCTACGAGTGTCTAGGAAGTTTTGTGAGCCTCTCAAGGGCCTATGGCGACTCTAATTTAGTCTGGAGAGTTTCATGGACTCTAGGATACCTCCTACGATTTTTAGAGTGTATAGAACGCCCACGGGTTTCAAAGAGGAGTTGTGGGGTTCACACGAGTCCACAGCGACTCTAGCTGGGCCACGGACAGAAGGGTACTTCCTCCTCGGGCTTTTTGGATATGTAGGGCTCCTGCGGTTGTTTACGAAGAGTTGGGAAACTGTAACGAGTCTAGAAAGTGTCGTGGACTCAAGGACATCTCGTATTTGTATTTTGGAATGTATAGAACACCTATGGGTGTCTAAGTAGGGTTGTGAGGCTCCCATGAGCCTATGGCGATTCTAATTGAGTTGTGGATTCTGGAATGCCTTCAAGGATTTTTTTTTTTTTTTTTGGGCGCCTATAGAGCTCCTATTGGTGCCTAGCTAGTCTTGTGAGCGTCCCTCGAGTCTTAGGCGACTCTAATTTGGTCCAGAGTGTCTTTGACTCTGGGAACCCTTCTAGGATTTTTCGGAGTGTGTAGAGCTCCTACGGCTGTCTTGGAAGCGGTGTCAGCCTCACAATAGTCCAAGGCAACTCCAATTTAGTTTAGAGAATGCCGTGGAATCTGGGGTACCTGCTATGGTTTTTGGAGTGTACAGAGCTCCTACGGGTGTGCAAGAAGCGCTGTGAGGCTCCCACAAGTTTATGGCAACTCTAATTGAGTTTTGGACTCTGAGAATCGTCCTTGGATTTTTTAAAGTGTATAGATCCCCTACGAGTATCTAGGAAGTTTTGTGAGCCTC
>JBBPBK010000184.1:0-92886 GCA_039720395.1 Liquidambar formosana | reverse complement strand
GTAGCTGCTGAGTGCTGACATATGTCAGCATGCATACACAAGAACCCACTATCCACATATATAACTACCCTTATCACCACTTTAACCAGATTCATTGTCAAGGACCCTACTAGCCCATGTTACCTTTGCAAACAGCTAACTCATTTTTATTATTATTATTATTATTATTATATTATTCTCATCTCAGCCTCTCAGATCAGATATCCTAGAATTGTCAATACGCCACATTCAACCCGACCAAAAGTATTCCAAACTAAGTTTGAGCTATCCCCTTTCCAAGCCATTCTAGTTTTAGACCTCTTGACTCCAATAAAGGCTTCTTCATGTTAGGCACGGGTTCAATACCCCACTAGGACAGCCCAAGATTTAAGTGGGGGGCCGTGGCGGTAGGTTGCCACGCTAGTCTTTCGGGGGTTAAGGTTTCATGGGCAAGTCCAAAGAGCCCTACTGTGGGATGTTCCCCCGTTATCAAAAAACAAAAAGCAAAAAAAAAAAAAAAAAATCATATTGTTTCAAGCATTTATATATGATTTATTGGCCAATAGTAACAGGTTGTGGGAATCACTAGTAGGTTTGCCATGGGTTGGGTGAATTTGGACCAACACGAATAGAACAAAGGCAAACCTGACCTACTGCGACTACTAAGTAGTCGACTGCACTGGAAGTATTCATAATTCCATAATGCCTTCAGGATAGAAAATAAATCAGACTTCAAGCCTAGATGTACAACAAGTTATTTGATCTGTTCCCTTTTTAGTTTTCCTACAGAAAAACTTATCAGCAAGATTCCTCCAGGGACCTAGATTACTTTCCAACTAAATGTGGCCTAACAGTCGACATGAATCAATGAAACCATATAACTGCAGCTGTTGTCTTCCAGCCTTTGAGCCCACATTGATAGACCATAAATCATGCTAATTGATGTCTGAATTGGAAGATTATCATGTTTGGAGTTATTTGGAAAAGGCATCAGTTTTTATGGTACCTCGACATAGAAGTCCTCTGCATAAAGCAGAGCAGCAAAGTAATCCTTATATGTCAAAGGTGACACAGGCTTCTTGAGAACTCCAGGCACAATGTTCTTCTTGATCAAATCTTTGAACTCTCAGGAACCTCGTAAATTGGTGGTGTTTGTCTGAAACAAAACATAATTTTCTTTCTTCTGCTGATTTGTCGGATTTGAGGTCAATGGAGACAGAGTGCTTAGAGCAAGACGAAGGCAGTCTAGAGGAAGATGGTGGTGGGTCAGAGGAAAACTGAGGTGGCTGAATGGAAGATGGACGCAGAGGCAAGGATAGAGAAGACTGCGGTGTCTGTGAGGAAGACGGCGCTGGTTTAAAGGGAAATGGAGGTGGCTGAGAAGAAAATGGAGATGGATTACTGGGTAGGCTTGAGTCAACTGGTCTTTGGTCCCTGGGTCTACGGATTTACTATGAAGCACACGAGGAGGAGGTGGCAATGGGGGAATAACCTTTGGCTTCTGATGAAATTCATGATTCTGTTCTTCTGTAGACCTAGGTTGAATAGATACTGGGATTTGGGGCAAATGACCCACCTTACTAGCTGAGTTACTTGGACCTGATTTCTCATAGTTTTCTCCATGAATCCCAATTCTAACGTCGGGACTTGCTAGACGAGCCTGATGATTGTAACTCGGAGCAGCGCTCTCATCCAAGGTCGCATAATCACCACGATCTTCGTGGTTAGGGTGCGAATCATTCAAAGTTTTGCGATTACTCCTTTGATGATTTCTAGTGAAGAAACTTAGGATGAAACCAGCGATTTTGCGCAAGAAAAAGAAAAGCATGTTTCCCTTCTGTCATCAAAACATGAACACACAAATCAATCAAATAATTAGGAATTTTCTGTGTGTGGGTGTGAGAGAGAGAGAGAGAGAAACTGTGATACAAAGTTGAGATATGCATCAACAATTTTGCTCTGTTTGATTGATGAGAAAATGTGAAAGAAAATCAATTAAATTCCAAACTTAATTTCCATTTAAGGGATTTAAAAGGCTACAAGCTTTGAAAATAATATGCACATCCTACTAAAGTCTCACTTTCTTCTCTTTTCCTCAGTTTTCTCAGCAATCAAAACGCATGGGTACAGAACTGTGTCTGTCTGTCTGTGGTATATATAGATGAAGGCGCGCACACGCACACAATCAAACACCCACATACACAGAGGGAGACTTTAGTGTAAAGAAATTTAAAAACAATGATCCCAGAAGAGAAATATGGCAAAGACGTACCTAACGCTCCGTTCGATTGCTGAGAAAATAGGAAAAGGAAAGAACTTCTAACCAAAGAGATTTTCCGTCTTCTGAACCATAAAAAAACAGCATGGAACAGTACATGGAAATCTGTTGTCCTTTCCTTTTCCCAGTTTTCTCAGCAACCAAACAAAGGATGAAAGAAAATCTTTGATAAAGTAAAAGGCGCTTACAGCTTGAGACCTTCAAACACTGCAGAGAAATCGAATTGCATAGGGGTTTTTATTGCAGAAATCAGTGATGACAATTTCCAAAGTCTTGCTGGTAAAGCATTGTTTTCCTGTACGTACATTTAAAAGGTTACATGGCTCTAGAATATATGGCGAAAAGAGACAAATGAACTGCCCGTTATACTCAAACATGTAAGCTGTTAGGGTGACGGCCGGGGGCATCCTTTGTCCAAGCAACTACCTTCGGAGATTTATATATATATATATATATATAGAGGATGATGATCAGGTAAGCACGCTAATATAACTTACATCAATTTCCGTATTGGGAGTTATACTGTCCATTAGTAAGTCATGAAGTATATTAGACCAATACAAAAGGTACAACTCTTAATGCATAATGCTGATATAACTTATCAACACGTGCTGATGGGAACATAATCGTATATGTATATGAGAAATGACTCCTACACCGAGCGTATAACTCAACTTCGTTAGCCGAAATAATATTTTTACTTAATTGTCCTCATCTCTGCAAAACACGCTGACACCCCTTCTCCATAAAAAGCAACAAGCTGTCACCCTTTCCAAAAAAAAAAAGCATGATATCTCTATAGTAATAACATTCAACCATAAAAAAGCCCGTTGCCTCCTCCAACATAAGCATCCTTTTGAATATACCCATTCTCTCTCTCTCTCTCTCTCTCTCTCTCATTTATTTGTCCTTTTCAGTTAACTTCTTCTCTTTTCTTTCTCCTGAAGCATTAGTAGTCAGTATACTTTGCCTTTTTCTTATCCTCTCTTCTCCCTTTTGTTTTTGGTTCCCTCTCTCCTCTCTCTACCCATTTATTTCTCCTTTTCAGTCCACTTTTTCTCCCTCTCTTTCTTTTTTCTTCTTTCTCCCCCCCTACCTCATTAATTATCCCATACAAAGCCCCACTTAATAAAAAGGGCAAAAAGTTGATACATGCTTTCAGTAGGAACAAGGAAGCATATAAAATACTCCTCTAACTTTTTCTCTCTCTATCTCTCCCTCCGCTCAAGCACTGTATCCGTAACTCCATCACTAGTTTGTTCTCTCTCTCTCTACCCACATCTCTTTTTGCAATTTACCCCTCTCAAATCTTTCTACTTCCTCTCTCCCCACTCACCTTCTTTTATTCTTCCCCCTAATCGGAATAGAACTATTAATATGAAAATGCAACACAAATGATGGTGAGAAGGTGGGTTTTTTCAAATATATTGCATCTCCATCAATTTTGTAGATCTGAAACTTGGCAGATCAGACATCAATGGCGTTTTCAAAAATGAAAAGAGAGATGAGAGAAAACAACTGGTCATTTCATGGAGGTGTAGCTCTGTGATGGTGCCAAAGCTGAAATCTGCAAATCTGGAAGGTTTTTGTAAACTTAGCTAGGTTTTTGTCTAAACTTAATTAGCTAGGTTTTTGTGAACTTACTAAGTTTTTTGTAAACTTAGCTAGGTTTTTCGTATAAAAAAAAATTTAGATTTTTTAATTTAAAATCCAGTGTTATACTTCTTCTTCATCCTAGATTTTTTGTAAAATTAGCTAGGTTTTTGTGTAAACTTAGCTAAATTTTTGTAAACTTAGCTAGATTTTGTGTAAACTTAGCTAGATTCTTGTAAACTTAGCTAGGTTTTTTCATATAAAAAAAAAAAAAAATAGATTTTTCAATTTAAAATCAAGTGTTATACTTCTTCTTCTTCATCCTAGCTAGATTTTTTGTAAACTTAGTTAGGTTTGTGTAAACTTAATTAGATTTTTGTAAACTTAGCTAGGTTTTTTTTGTAAACTTAGCTAGGCTTTTCATATAAAAAAACTAGATTTTTCAATTTAAAATCCATACTTATACTTCTTCTTCTTCATCATTTGTTTTTTTTTTCCTGTGTTGTTTGTTAGATCAAATCCCACAAAAATAAAGTCATTTGTTTAGGATGTAGCTATGCCTTACTTTTCATTGTAGCAATAGAGTGGGTGTGGGTTTGTTTCTGGGTATAGAGAGAAAACGGGGGGCTGCAGAAAGTGGAGAGAGTGTTTGATAATTGATTTTTGGGTTGGGGAACAATGGGGTTGGAGCGAACGAAGAGGAAGCAAATGGGTAATTTTGTCAAATAATATTAAATTCTATTAGTTTGGACGGAGACTATTAGTCGCTTGACGAAATCATCCTGTAATTAGTATCCCTATATATATATATATATATATATATATATATATATATATATATATTAAACAAATAAAAACCCCTAATTTCCTTGATATTAACAGATGAGTATCAATATTTTTTTTATAAACTTGAATACAATATTATTCACCTTAACAAGTAAGGCAAATGTTACTAGACTACAATGCCATCGATAGTAATTACTATTTTTTTTTTTTTTGGGTGCAATCAATTACTTTCCGTTCACGACGAATTAAATATGATTATAAAAAGGGAAAATTGGAATGAGGAATTATACCTTTGCCTAGGGTCTTGGGGTCCATTTTTCTTTTTTCATTATTTTTTATTTATTTGTCGAGGGGGATTTTACATTTTTCAATGTAGTGGACTTAGTCTTTAAGCCTGCCCACATTGGTTTTAAATTTCTTTAATACTTAGGGTTGGTTTGAGAATTTAAAATTTGAATCAGTTTGGCTTCACTCCTTAAGTGTTATCTGACTTTTAATACATTTGGTTAGAAAAAAAATCGTGTTTATGACTTTATGCCTTATTTTCAATATTAAAATTAAACAGATTGGCAAGAAAATACCAGCAATGTGAAATCAAAATTTATCAAACTTATCTTCAACTGCTTAGGTTTTTAAGTTAACAACAACCCCTTAAATAAGGTGATAAGTTCCATTTTTTCTTCTTAACCCTGGTCCAACACCGTTCCCCCACCCCCCCCCCTTATCCCCCCCCCCACCCCCCCAAAACAAAAGAGTAATTAAATAATAGAAAAGAGGAAAAGCTATAGGAATCGTGATTATGCTGGACCTAGTGTTGCTAAAGTCGTTCCTTGTTAATATTAACATTAGCCTAATATTATCTAGGAGTCCTTATTAGTATGAAATTAATCATGATTAAGTTTCTCTCTTTCCATTTTTACTAGGGTGAGGAATGTGCTACGCATGTGCTTGATGTTATTTGCCAGTTGGTCATGTTTTATTTGAAAGGTAATGCTATATATATGTTACATTATTGCTTGTCAACTTGCTACAAATTCACTATCAACATGATACAAATTGACTACCAACTTGGTATCATTGCAATACCTATAATACCCTTTTTAAAAAAAAAGCACTCATGTGGGAAAAAGGGCAAATCCATCATTATACTGTAGATGAACAGTGCATCTACGGTAACATAATTTCTTGTCAACTTGCTACAAACTGACTATCAACATGATACAAATTGACTACCAACATGGTATCACTGCAATACCTATAATAATCTTTTAAAAAAAAGAACATATGTGGGGAAAAAAAAGGGCAAATCCGTCATTTTACTATAGATGAACAGTGCATTTATAGTAAACAAGCTTAATCTCTTTTATTATAGTGTTAGATTTTTTATTTTCTAATTCTTAATTTCCTACATTGTAATCCTGCTACATGCAATATTAGGACTCTTTTCCATAGTCATTATGCATAAGTATCACCAAATACACATTATGCCTACAAATTTATTTTTATTATTTTATTTTTTGGGGGGGGTCAGTAGAATATCTAGACCTTTGGCCCGACTAAATTATTTAAGTCGGTGGCTAGCTCCAAAATAAATCTGAGGGAGGGTGGGATAAAGGGTAAAAGTAAGGTTAGGGATTCAAACCCCTCCCATTGGTACCAAAAAGTTGAATGTAAGATCTTCCGTTTTTTTAGATGTAAATTTTATGATCCATCGCATAAAAGAAATTGGTTTCTTTTCTTACTTGACCAAATTATACTCAAGCTTTGCTTTAGCATCCTCCAATTCAAGTGCCAAACGTAGTCCTTTGTAGGGAGATTTCTAATGCCTTCTTGTAAAATACCAGTGTTTTCATATCCACCATATTGTTTGGCGAACGCCCATCACATCAATAGTCTTACTTCTCCTCACGACATGCAATTGCATGAAAGGTGTTGATATATATATATATATATACTAGTTGGTGCACACGTGCGTTGCACGTGGCTAATTTTCTACGATTTTGATTAAAAAAAATCAATAAATTTAATTAAAATTTTTATTATAGAATTATAATTTAGTTTTAGAAATCATATTTGGACTCAATTATCTTAGCCCGTTTGATTTTCATGGACACTTTCATTATTTGATAAGAGTATCATAGCTATAAAAGGATTTTGAGATTTTTTTTTGAATAAATGTACTAACATGAAAAAATTAATTAATAAATTTTATTAATTATTAATAAATGTACATAAATTTACATAAATTTTATGGGTTGCTAACATGAAAAAATTCCTGTAATTCCAATAAGATGACATCAATATTTCAAACCTGTGTGTTCGAAAAATCTCCAATAACTACTACTGCCAGATTGTATAAATGGTACAACTACCCATAAAATTTCTTCACAATATTAAGATAAACAAAATTTATTTTTCTTTGATTTTTATTTCAAATAGAACCTGATTCGATTTACTCAAAAGCCTTGATAAAGTAAAATTTCAAAGGAAGTATTTCAACATTAAGCCCATTCAGGCGTTTTGTCAAACATTGTCTTTGCTAAATTGCCAATAGCTTGAATAATATCTTCATCGTCTAACTTCACTATACATTATAATGCACATCATACAACGAATAAGAATTAAAATATGTATTCTAAAACTCAGTTTTTTATCATAATGTATGCAGTGGAAAAGAGTCAAAGGATAATGCGATATTATCTAAAATTCAAATTTTTTTGTCTTGCTTCGTCTCCCCAATTTGACCTTCTGATCATTGTTAAGTGTGCAATTCTATATTTAATAGGTGTAAACCAACAAGGAAAAAAATAAATCTACAAATAATGAAAAAAGCATCCAAATAAAAATAGGAATTGGGGACATATTAACCAAAGAAACTTACATATCCGTGTGGCTTTATGTACCCAATTCGAGTTGTTTGAGCCACGGAACCTATACAATTCAAAGCCACTGAATGCTGTAATTAGTCGATGTAAAACTATAGAAGACAATAAAAAAAGTTAGGGTTTCACGTTGGGTTTGAATTAACTTGTAAAATAGATAACCTTCTTCTGGTGACCTTGATATTCTCTGCTTTGGAGACTCTCGAACGACATCGATTATGCCATCTCTGCAACCTAAAAAAATAAAAGGCAGGACAGATTATGTCTATTTTGTAGACTTTTTTCTGGAGATTATGCTTGACTGAAAAGAAAAAAAGATGAAAGGAGCAACAAATATCAATATATTGAGAATAGAAGAAATGACATCTTGTAATTGTTTATACACCATATTATGGAGTATGAAGGGGAAGAAGGGGAAGACGAAAGGAGGAATGAGTAGAGCCATGGTTCGGAAAGACATAAGCTTTAGAGCAAACGTTTGGAGAAAACATTAGGTTTTTTAGAATATATTAAAGTATGTGTTTTAGAATTATAGTTTCCATATTCCTATATATTTCTATTTATTATATAGGAATTATAGTTTCCATTTTCTTTGAATTCCTATTTGTGTTTTATATATTAAGGTATGTGTTTTAGAATATATTAAGGTATGCGTTTTAGAATTATAGTTTTATATTACTATATTTCCTATATATGCAGAAGGGTGGGTAGTTGTGTATTTAAAAATTAAACTAAGGGTATATTAGTCAATCAAAAGTTTTTCTTACATTCATCTTCTTATAGGTAGTATAGATATAGATATAGATATATATATTTTCCCCCTTAAATTTGACTATCGATAGTTGCCCTTATTCCAGACCCTTTATTAGCAACATATGGGTATCAATGCTTTTTCTATAAATTTAAATTCGACATTGCTTACTCAAAAAGTGAAGAGAATGTTATTAGATTATCATCCAATTGTCATATTATGATTGTTAATTAGTAAACACAATTCTCCTATGGCTAGGAAAATAGAATAGTGAGCACATGCTTGAAAAAGTTGGTGGTTAATTATGTGCGCGCTTTGACAAAATAAAGAAACGATTCGTTCTCCCATCTTGCCTTCTTTTCACATGCAAGGTCACGTAAGAATCTATCTCTTCAAGAAAGGTCATGGATTAATGGCATTTGGCTCTCGTTTCAGCCTATACATTCTACAAACAAACTTTGCACCGATGACTTCTTTGGATATATTTGACCGACAATTAGCTTTGCTATATATATATATATATATATAGATTTTTTTTTTTTTTTTTTTTTTTTTTGAAGCCAAACGAGGGATATTCAATTCTAAGCCATTAGATTCAGACTAACCCTCCCCTAATGCACAAACCACCCACAACGCCCATAAACAACTAGCTTTCTTTGAAGCACCAAATCTTATGGACTTCGCATCTTTAAGTAAAGTGAATATGCCTCTTCATGTTTAAAAAGGTACCCCCCCAAAAACTACCTCTCAACACGTAGGGGGCTCGTTGTATTTTAGAACTAGTTGTTAACCCGTGCATTTGTATGGGATAGCAACCAAATAATAGTTTGAAGAAAATGAAAAATATATATATATTTAAGGCTCATGAAAAAAAAAGTAAAAGAAAATTAAAAGAAATTCTAATGGCTGTTTCTAGTGTTTCTAATGTGAGGGAAATAGAGAGTAGTTAATAAATGAAGATTGGTTGGTTCTAATGCTTTTTACTATGACATAAAGAAGATAGAAAATTAGGCAAAAATATAGACTGTGTAGACACCCCATTTTGTACCACCTAATAATTCTAAAATCCTTTTTTTAAATCCCAATGAGATGGTATATTATTCGTCTTGATAAATGCAAAGTGATCTTGAACGAGTTAACGAAGTTACAATAAGAACCTTGATTATTGCCAACATAACCCTTGTTGCGTACGCACTTATAGTGGGTGCGGATGCAACGATGCGTACGCATCCACTTGGGTTGCTTATGCACCATCCTTTTTTTATGGAAACTCCGAATTTGATATTTCATTCTCCCCAAGCTTGTTAACTGATAAGGAAGGCTCCTGATTTGATACGTTTGCGGCTAACAACCCGGGAAAGACTCCCAAAACCCTAATAATCCCTATATAAACCCCATTATTGTTCTAGGTCAGACGATGGAACCCTAATGGAGAGAGCCACCATACACCCAACCCTAAAAAAACCTAATTGAGGGCAAAGTTGTGATTTGGGAGGCTTGCAAGGGAGAGCTTGGCGGATTTGGAGGCGAGTAAACCTAAGGGTAATACTCTAAACTCCTTTTATTTAATTCTATAGGATTGTAATAAGGGATATTGAATTAATATTAGCGTAAATGTATGTATGCTGATAGGAATATGCCAATCATTGATTATGTATGAATATGGGTAGATAGGGCTCTCACTATATATGTTGTTGGTATGCATATTTAGGATCGAGAGATTCTATAATTATTTCATATTATGTTGTGATTATTAAGTAATTTAATTTATATATGCCGGTTTGTCGTGTTTTCATCAAATAATGGTGAGAATATAGATATGTTTGGCGAATATTCCTTTGTCCTTGATTTTATTATGTTACTTCTACCGTATCATCATATGTAGATAGTTTTAGGAAGTATTGTCGCTGTTTTGTTTGATTTGAAAATGCCTATAAGTTGCGTACAGAACCCATGCGATTGCGTACGCATTCCATTAGGGCAGACAGTTTCTGTTCATCTTTAGGGTTCCATGTATATCTAGGTTTAGGAGTTTTACTACTTTCATATATGCATGAACTGTTGGAACAGAGCTAACAACTTGCAGGTTTGCAATAAGATGTGTACGCAATTGGCATAGATGCGTACACACCCTAATCCTTCTTTCTGTGTTTATTTTGTTTACTATTTTCTAACTAACTGCTTTATGTACTATGTATATTTGCTATAAATTCTTTATCTCATGTACTTTATTCATTATTATTTTCATTATTGCATGTCATTATTTATCATATGATTTAGGGTGGAATTTAGTCAAATATCAATGTTAATTAAGGCCAATAGTTATATGTGGAGGCCGGTTTCAACCGGGCATCACTGGGTGCCTTACACCTTCCCAATGATGTACCCTAACTCTGAACCCGAATCTTTAGTTATGATGAGCTGGACCTACTAGGGTTCATTGTTCCCAAATAGTAATTGGGAGGCAACTCTTCTCCATGCTAGCCTTTCGAGACTAGATGCGTATTCCCGAACTATGTGGTTTACGACATGGTGCTCACATTTTGTGAGGAAAAAAAAAAAAAACAATATAAAATTAAAGTAAAAAGATTTAACATGTATATTAAATATATTAAATTATTTGAAAAGGCAACTTAGTTATAAATGAAGATTAGCTAGTTGGTTCTAATTTTTTCCAACATAGGGAAAATAGAAAGTTGTTAAAAAATGAAGGTTGGTTGTTTCTAAAGTTTTCTAACATAAGGAATATAGAAAATTAAGAAAAAAGGAAAAATAATAGAGAATTAAATTATTAATACCTTGTTTTTCCACATGGTAACACATGGCTTCACCATGTTGCACCAAGTTTCAATTATATATATATATATATACTAGTTGTTAACCCGTGAAAATGCACGGGAATTAAATTTTATTTCTCGAGTAGAGGAATCCATCATCTCTTCGTGAAGCAAGAGAAGATTTAGAAATTAAATAAAATAAAACCTGAAGTTTTATTAATAAAAAAGAGTGATGATTCCTGTTCTTTTACTGTAAGAGAGAGATTGAAAACCTGGAGTTTTCTATTAAAAAAAAAGGGTTATTATTCATCTTTTCTCTTCTTGAAACAAGAGACAAATTTAAAAATTTGATGTTTTAGAAATGATGAATAATGTCTCAATTTAATCAAGTTATATAAAGTGACAGTCAATAATGACCGAATTAAATTGATCGAGTGATATATTTCTCCATTACGTGTTATGCAACTTCATTAGATATTGGTAAAATTTTGTTAAATTTTCTTGTAAGTTCTTTTATGCGTGCATTTATGTGTCAATTTAATGTAGTATGTCATTTTATGATAATAATGACATACCAAACCACCAGAAGTGGAATGATACTAAAGAAAGAGGTAAAGGTTTATGGAATAAATCTCTAAGATAAGTGTTTTAACTGTGGTATGAAAGAACACCGGTCATGTATTTGTCAAACGGATAGACATTTCATAAATTTATACCAAGCCTCCATAAAAGAAAAAGAAAAAAATATTGAAACAAATTTTGCTTATTATAATAATCTAGCGGATCCTATAAATTGTCTTGATACTCTAAATGGGGTGGACATTACTCATCTTAATATTGATGATTTCTTTGAGGATCCTAGTGGATAAATTGATCATCTAATTGGTAATGGAAATGTCCATACCAATTGACACATTTATGTGTGTGTCTATATATATATATATATAGATATATATATATGACCTTTGGAATCACTGTTCATAGCCGTTTGAATTACTATTCATAGTCGTTGGAGCTTTTCTATAAAAATCAAGGTTGTTCTTCTTCAGTTCTATCATTTTTGTAATTATGAATTTCTTGATCCATTTACGACATCTTCTTCCCAATGTCGTGCTTCCCACTGTCACCCTTCTATACTTCATACTTCTCATCTCACTATTCAAATGGGAATTAGCTTTTTGTTTGCATGAAAGAATTCCAATTATAGCCATGGTTCCTGTGAGCACCACGTCCTAACTCACACGACTCAAGAGTACGCCACTGACCAGGCAGCGCGGAGAGGGAGTCGGCACCCAATTTAGCTTTGGGAACTACAAATAACCCCTCGCAGGGTCTATCTCGTCATAACCAAAGAATTCCCAGGTTCGAAGCTAGAGTAGATACAAATACTCATACATGCATGCAGTGTAAAATGAAACCTGGCCAACTAATTAGCTCGCTAGACTAACCTTCAACTGGTCAGATTTTCACATCTGCCAAACAGCCGTTTAGTGAAGTCGGTCGTGGTCTTGACACCTTCAACAGTCATTTGAGGATAGAAATGGTACAAAGGGATATAGAAATAATACAATGAGGGACCCTTCACAAAAGCCCCAACCATGCAAGTGGTTAATTAGTATATTTTATTTTATTTTATTTTATTTTTTTCCTATCTTTACTAGCTTTTTGCCAAATGATATCCAAATCTTTGGTCTAACTAGCTAATCCCTTGGAACATAGGTGAGGCCAATCACTTACTCCACATTGGTTAATTGCTCAATGCTCATGATTAATCTAACTGGTAACTGTTTAAATGCCACTAAGAAGTGAGAAGCCAAACTATGATCCTTGACATGTAAGTCTAAGAAAAGTTTCAAAAGTTGGGGGTATGGATATACTGGTTCATCTATTTTTGTTGTATCATTTGTTATGTTAAAACATCTCCAATGGTGTGCTAAAAGATGTGCTAATACCATAGTTTAGCGATAGCACACCTTATTGCTACTTCAATGATGTGCTAAAGAGATACTAAAAAATAGAAATACAGTACCTTTGTGCCATATTTGGTGTACCCTTATGCCAAAATAGTAGAAAGGTGACTAGAAAAAAAGAAGATGATGGTGGTTGTGCCAAAAAACAATTATATATTGTGTCATTTGGACTATTGAAACACACTGTACAATGTCACATTATAGCATTTGCTACTGTAACATGTATTAGTTTTTAACAATGGTCATAGGAATCAACTTGTTTCTTTTCTTTAAAGAGATATTCGGATTTGATTATTGCACGACAGCGGATACAAGATCTACAGGGTGTTTCCCACCTTTCTTTTTATTTCTAAATAAACCCTTAACCTCCATGAATTTGCAGCCCGAGCCTAAATCCAGATGGCTGTTACAATCCAAAAGAGTCAACTGTTTAGGAAACTAAAATTTGGAGAGAGAGGGAGAGAGTTCAGGCAAGCTGAATCCAGATAGCTGTTCCAATCCAAATTAAAAGAGCCACCTCTGTTTTCTTTTTTCCTTTCTTTTTTTTTTTTTTTTTTTTTTTTTTTTTGTCCCTCTTGCATCACAAGCCAATTCATACAGCCACCTGATGAAAATTTCTTTACTGCACAGAATTGTTGGACCACTTGTTGAGTGATAAAACCCTCTCTTCCTCCATTCCACTCAACAAGCCCCAAAAAGTAAAGGCATTCAAGATACTGGAACCACAAACCATTCTTCTAAGGAAAAGTTGGGAAGTACTTAAATGCATGCATTCATGTCAATTTAGAAGGCAATATCAGTGTAGAAGCAATAGGAAGTCTAAAAACCCCAAGTGGTTAGCCTAATGGCAACTTGAGTCTTGATAAGTGTTTTACGAAACGTAGGTTGAGTGTTAGAAACTCTACGAACGCGTTGATCCCCTTTGGGGCTACCAGGGTTGAAGGACCTGGTAATATACAATGATGTGGAATGGGAGAACTATATATGCCCAAGGGATTAGTCGAAGCCAAAGCCTCTGATACTCTTGTTGATTTAAATAAATATAAAAAAATAAAAAAAGTCTAATAACCCAAGTTGTTGGATAGGGGGCTGAGCAAACTAGCTTGTAGGGGCACTTAGGCAGAATCATACATTCGAAGATTCAAACACACAAACTCCCATTTCGATATAGGAGAATATAAGTAGAATCATAAGAATAATGTAATTAAGATACACAAAAAAATGATTTGATTTGGTATATCTCAATCCCAATCTTTGAGATTGGGTTTGTGTGATTTGATTAGGAGGATGAATATTTGATCAATTCTTCCACATCTGATACCTTTTTTTTTTTTTTTTTTGCAAAGTTAACTATTTTGATTCAAATTCATTGGATATCATCGATCATGTTAGCGGGTAATACCCCAATTAAAAGAAAAAAAAAAGAAAAAGAAAATAACTAACAAAAGTTTACCGGAATTAATTAGACACTTCCTAGTCTTCAAACTTATCATTCAGTGCTGGCAGTACAATTTTACAGACTCGACTCCGAGGTAAGGAGCTATAAACCCCTCAGACAGGTTACCCCCATTGTCTCCCATTGTCTGATATATCAAGGCTGTCATTTATCTTCACCCATGGTCTCCCAGCCGCCGTGACAGAACATCTGATATATCAAGGCTGCTGTATGAGTTGCTCCCAGAGTCTCTGAGAATTGAAGTATGATTTCATCAATCCATTCTTCCTGGCCAATATCAGATCGCACCCAACCTGAACGATTTCTGGGTGCACCAGTAAGTAGGACAACCGTTTTCTTGTCAACCAGGTTAGCTAGAGTTACCATTGTCTCAGGTTCAGCAGTGGACGAGGCATCGACTAGGAAAATGTGACTAAAATGTCCAGAATTTATGCCTTCATTTGCACCAGCAGAAGCTACTCACAAAAGTTGATCAAGTCACTAAGAATTTCTGGAGGTCCTGAATTGAAGGACAAGCAAAGCACTCGCCTTTGTAAAGACAACGTGGGAAGGATATCGAAGGGTACCCTACCTAGCTCTCGAAATGCTGCATTGGAAAACTGCTTAACGAACAACTAAGCCAGTTCTCGATAGTTGTTTAAAACTTGCAATTGCGTGCTTGTAGATCCTATCATTTGTGAGACAAAGGAATATCTCGTGTAGAGCCTACGTTTTCTCCCTACTTTAGCAGCAAAGAATAACTCTCCAAAATTTTCATTTTGTTGGTGATTAGCACTAATCTATACTCATGAATTATGATAATTCTCTCGCATGATATGGCAACCACATTCTTTCGACTGGTGCTCATTTAACCACATACTTTCGACTGGTGGCAAGTGGATGACTGGATGGTGGCAAATGAAAAATTTGTTTACACTTTGCAGGATTTTGGGATTCCAGGCTAGTCACAAGGGACAACATTTAGTTATGCCAAATGAATGATAAGTGGATCGCAATTGGCTTTAGGTCATCGTCAATTGCCTGTGTGCGCGTTCACATGCATAATGAAGAAAATTTTATTGTAATAGTGTACGCACAAATTTCGTGTCTAAAAATAAATAGACCAAAAAAAGTGGACAAAGGATAATTTTATTAATTTGTAGAAGCGGAATACAATCTCTGTGTAAACTTTGTTCGCAAAGTAATGTAATCCTCTGATTCTTCTCTCCTTAAAACTTTGACTCGAGGGCTTAAACAACTTGTTCTCGATTCAATAGGCGAAATCTCCTTCGATGTAGGTGGAATGGATCTTTGTGTGAGTCTCTAGGCTTTGAGCGTATTAGAGACTATGAACTTTGGTGCGAGTTCTTCGTCTTGAGTCTTTGGTGTAGAAGTTCTATGGAGCTTTTGAGGCTTTAATCCAATAGAGCTTCAATGCTTGAATGTTGGTCACGTCAGAGCTTTTGAGGCTTTGGTCTAACAGAGCTTTGTTGATTGAATCTCCTTCCCTTGACCCTTGGGGGCTACCTCTATTTATAGTGGTAGGGTGAAGAGTATTCTGATAAGAATTGACTTCTTAATAATTATCCCTTATTTATCTTTTATAAAAGGATAGATATTAATTATTTGATAGCCATCCTAACCAGAACACGTGGCAACATTTGATTGGAAGAATTATTTGTCTTCCTTTTATTTGGTCTCACTTGACAAGTGTCAATATTTGATTTAGCCACCTGTATAGCAATTTTAAAACACATGGCAACTTGTAATTCGCCAACGTTGTGTAATAAAAGACACATGACACACATTTATTTGCCATAAATATATCTTACTCAACTTATAAGAAAACACGTGACCAAATTTAATTTGCCATGATTTAGTTGACTTTAAGACACGTGTTCACTTGTGAGTGGTTGCAAATTTTCTCGTTCTACAAATAGCACCCACAGTTATTCTAACCATTTAAACATATATATATATATATATATATATATATATATATATATATATAGATAGATAGATATCCAGTTATGTTTCCATCAACACGTTTTGATATAAGTTATATTAGTACCATGCTTTGGGAGTTGTACGACTTGCATTGGTCCAATGTATTTCGTTTTCCACAAATGCACAAGGTACAACTCCCAATCCGGTTGTCGATATATGTTATATCAGCACATGCTTACCTGATCATCATCCTAGATCTATGTATATATTGTCATTTATATTGAGATAAATTCAGGAGCAAATGAGAAATCTAACTGGAGTTATTCTGATAACCATTTATACATACACAACCCAGACAGAAAAACAGAAAAAAAAAATGGACATCAAGCATAGTTAGTTGAAGTGACAGAATACACAAGTGCATACCAACGTTTCAAGATAATGACAGAATGCTATAGGTGCATCGGATTGTCACCCAGTGATTCATAGTCGTGTAATGAACATTGGATCAGAGCTACAATATAGCTTGCTTTCACAGAGTCTCTCAAAGTATGAAATCTGTAATCCATTCTGCCTAGCAATATCAGAACGGACCCAACTTGTACGGTCTCGAGGAGCACCAGTGACAACTATGGCCGTTTTCTCATTGGCTAGATTTGTCAATGGTACCATCACCTCTGGTTCGGTTGTAGACGAAGCATCCACCAGAAAAATGTGACTAAAATGTCCAGCAGTTATGCCCTTATCATGTAGCCGAAAGCTACTCACAAAAGTTGAAAAAATCACCTTGAAATTCTGAATCTCCTGAAGTGTAGGACAAGTAAAGCACTCGTCCTTGTAAACACACAAGGGGAGAATATCTAAAGGCACTCCATCTACCTCCCGAAATGCGGCATTGGCTCGGAATACATCAGACTCTCGAATCTCCTTCTTCAAGCTTCTCATCAGTACATCACACGTGTTGTTTGTAGGAGCACATACAAGGATCCGACTTTTCGGGGAGGTTCTGTATATATGGAGTACTGCTTCTCGAACAACCAATCCAGTTCTTGATAGTTCTTTACCTTGTAATGCATCAGTTACGAAGGGCATACTTACAGAGGACTGGCCCACTACAACATAGGGTGGTGGGCTCTTGAGGCTTAATATCCGAAGAATTGCTGAGGTTTGCTCAGAATCAAGTTTATAACTGGAAGAAAGGTAAGTTGGTGAGATGGGAAGGCTGTCTCTGGACCTGCAGTTAGGAAAGAGGAAGTTGCGGAACAAAGGATCTGATGCAGCCTCCACTGATTGGTGAGCTCGTTTCAAACAGCATCTGTTAAATGAGAAGCTAACGTCGTATTCTTGGATTTCATTATGCTGAGAATGGAAATCTTCTCCAAATTCCACTAATACACGAGTACTCTTCACCACTCGGTAGAGTATACCCTAACAATATTTTAAAAGCATTAATAATGTGGATAAGATGAAGAAATACACTGAGGTAATATCCATTTAATTAATGTAAAAGAGTACTGTGGACATAAATGCCCGCATTATATTTGTTCATATATGGTTATATAACTTAAGTTCTTTAGGAGTTGGAAGTAAATCTGAATTGTTTTAAATGGTTTGATTTAGAAAAACTGATAAAATTTAACCAAAAGCATGACTTTTAGGGTAGAGTTTTGCGTAAGATAGAAGTTTACATTTGTTTGTTTGTTTTTTTTTTTTTTTTTTTTTTTTTTTTGATAAGAGTAAGATAAAAGTTTACAATGGAGGGAAAAAAGAGCAGATCACATGCACATGATCTCCTAAATGACCCACAAGTCAAATGAATGTCATGTGAATTTTTCTTATTTCAAAAAATATGACAGGGCCATTCTTTGTGGAAATATGTTGCCTCGACATAGTCAACTTAAAGATTCACAGAAATATTTGAAAAAATAAAATTCTAAGAAGTTTGAGTCCAAGCTATGCTCAAAAGGTGCCAACTACATGAGATGCCACTGAATTTTCCTTGGATTGACAACTTCCTTAGATAGGTTGCTAACTCTATATATGCCTATTTTTCAACCTGCTTATCTAGTTGTGCTAGTCATGGCTACTGGGGAGAGTTTGTTACAAGAAGTTGAAAATAGTACGAGACAACTATTCAAATCCCTTTTGACTGCAGTGTAGTAAATATAAAGTTGTAAAGACCTAACAAAATTTTGGATGGCTGTTACCAAAAGTAGTACTCTTGAACCATTTTAAACCTTTATCCTGTATCAAGAGAAAGAAAAGTTTATTTATGGTTGCACAAATACACATGCACTTCGTTTCTGAACTAAAGTGTGAGAGATATGCCAGTATATGTCAATGGAAGTCCAAGAGACTAACCTTAAATGGCTCAACCTTCCTACCCGAAGGCTTTACAAAGACAAAGTCCCTTGATAAAAGGAACGGCCGCCTCTCAGGAACAGAGTCAATTTCAAACACAACAAATGTTTTATCATCCTTTTCATCACGCTCATTCAAGTATCTTTTCTTGTTAGACTTTCTATAAATCGCTGCTTTTTCCAACTTCAAAGTCACATTATGTAATTTGAAACCGTTCCATTTCTGTTGCAAATAAAAAACATAAGTTTATTCCATACCACAATGCAAAAACATATAATTACAGAAACGAATAAGGAAAAAAAATAAATAAATAAGTGAACAGTGTTCCATTAATCCAACATATTGCACCCCACTTTTCATAACACCCGAAAGCCCCCAAAGGGAAGCATAAAAATGCCACATATAATAGTGGGATATTATAAAATGCTGTGTAAGAATATAACACTCCCCATTCAAAAACATTCAGTCTCTCCAATTTTATTCTGCATACATAATTACACTTAAGCTGTTAAGGAATAGGTCAATAATGTATATCCACCTAACACTTTATTTAAAAAATCAAGCACTTTGAAAAAAAAATAAAATAAAATAAAAATAAAAAAAATAAATTTACTAGTCCAACAACGGCCAAATGTAAAGCTATAAAAAACAGCACAATTTCCACATGAAGGTGGTATTTTCTTCACCAAATCATCTACCAGACTGGAGCTTACCGGGGCATGTTATTTGAACTCGAACAAGTTTGAGGTGGCTAACAAAACTAGGTGCTACTGTGGAAGCAAGAGGGTACAGGCAACAAAAATTGAGAGGCTTTCACCGAGCATCCCTTCACACACATGAAGAGAGGTCAAACGGCAAGGCAAGGCAAGTCCATAAGCTCGGCAACCATATTTTCCCGTTCCCTTTCTCTGATCATAAAGCCCCCTATTCCCATTTCTTTTCATTATTAAGATGGGGCTTTGGTTTTTCTTTCTTGTTCCCTGAATTAAACAGGTTTGTTTTAACAAGCCTAGTAGATCAATATAATTACTGAACAGAAACTAAACGCATAACTGGATCATTCAATTTCCACATTACGTCCAGACAAGCTCTAATGTGAGCTATGACATCCCATGTGTTGTGGAAATTACACCCAAGGATTGAAGTCGTAACCACCACGATAGCAGCAATACTCACACTCAAAATGAAAAATTAAAGAAATAAATAAAGAACATTCAGACAACACAACCAATTTAATGCAGCTTAGCTTATGTCTATGTCAATGGACCACGGTGACGACAATCGGAATACTTCATTATGGAGAAGAATAAGAGTAGAGACAGATAAAAGAAAATGTTCACACTCTCATGTACTCTCACCACATTAGATAAACAATCACTTTACCACTACTTTCTTTTGTTTCTCACCCATATGTAACTCTCCCACACAAGTTTCACACCTACCTTCTGAACTCACATACCCCTTTTAAAGCCAAATGATTCAAAGGACCTAAATCCGAAAGGATAGAAAAAGTGCCAATTCCATAAGGACCAGATGGCAAGTGTCATCCTCATCATTAATGAAGACGAAGAATTTCACTAACAAAGAAAGATGATGAAGTCTTTCATCATATCACTTGTGGTACTTTTAAGGTGTTGCATGTGGCGCTGAAAAACAGCTCGCATGCAATGCCAGAAATCCAAATGCCTGTGGCTTTCGGTGATGTTAGATATTTCCGACGAGTGATTGAGTCACAAATCCAACTTTTTTTTTTTTATGAAAGTGATGGAGTCACAAATTCAACACCATAAATATAGTACCAATCCATATTGTTTTAGAATTTGAAGGCAAAAATCCTTCCTCTAGAATGAAGCTATAACAAAAAAGATAAAAAATAATAATCAATAACAGACAAAATTAAACTGCATCATATGCAAAATCCTAAAAATTGATCTCATGTGATGGGAAGAGAGATCCTTGACCTCAACCTTACAAGGCAAGCTGAATTAAGATTTATGTGGGTGAATCATTCAACAAATAGCGAGGTGAACTTTCTTGGAAAGATAGGGGCCAAAACTCTTGACACTTTCAAGGTCATTTGTACTGTCCATGAATGTGATTTTAGTTTTGTTTTGCCTTTTGGTTATTGCTTTTTATTGGATTTTGAGTGGAAGACCTCTCGTTCTCACCTATTGTACTCTTATATCTTTGGTAACTTTCCAATAAATTTGATTTTATAAAAAAAAATAAATAAATAAAAATAAAAAGATATCATGATGTGTGCGATGAGATAAATTCAATCTCAAAAGCTAATAGAATTGACATGGGCATATTCCATTTCAATGCAAAACATGCTAGTGATAGTTTGCAAGTGCATATTCTCATTAAACAATAATACCGCAATTAAAAAAATATATGAATGGCTTATGTAAGCATAACCCCAATAAAGAGAATAGACTAGGCTACCCTTATAAACAAAAATATGTAAAGAAATATGATACATCTCAGCCTCCCCCCCCCCCCAAAAAAAAAAAAAAAAAAAAAAAAAAAAAAAAAAAAAAAGGAAAAGCACCCCTCTCAAACTCATGATGTGAGCCTAGAGCATTGGGAGTCTGTCAAACCAAAAGTGGAACCAAGCAAAAGTATGAGTCTTAGTAAAGAAATCAGCAAGCTACAAGGTAGAGGAGACAAATGGCAGATGGAGAGTGCCTAGTTGAAGATGCTAGCGCACAAAATGATAATCAATCTCGATGTGCTTCGTGCACTCATGGAATACTAAATTATGGGAAATCTTAATAGCACTCTCTTTATCATAATAAAAAGGGGTCGGAGAAGAACTAGAAACACCCAAATCAGAGAGAAGCTAGCTAAGCTAAACAACTTTAGCAATAGCCTGAGCCATGGCACGATACTCAACCTCCACTGTAGAACGAGCAACAACTAATTGTTTCTTACTTTTCCAAGAAATGAGAAAATCATCGAAGGAAACAACAAAACCAATAGTGGACTTGCTCTCAATAAAGAGTAGGATCTTCTAAGAGAACACCATCTGAAGGAGAGAATTTGGCATGCAACTCAATAGGGGTGTCCACAACTTTATCATCTGTGAGACAAGCCCGGTGGATAAGCTCATTAGCATATTTGGATTGTGACATAAGATAACCCTTAAGAGAAGAGGCAACTTCAATTCCCAAGAAATACTAAAGAGGACTCAAGTCCTTCATCTTAAATTCAAGAAAAAGATGGTGCTTCACCTGAGCAATAGTCGTGGAATCAGAGCCAATGATGATCATATCATCCACATACATAAGGATAAGAACCAACCCTTGAGAGGTACGGCAAATAAAAGAGCAAAATCATGAGCACTAGAGTGAAAACTAATCTATGTAACTAACTGAAAACAGTCATACCATGTCTGAGGGGATTGCTTTAGACCATAAGGAGCACGATAGAGGCGGCAAACATAACCCTGAGGAATGAAGACCCGAAGGGGGACACATATGAACTTCTTCAGTGAGGTATGTTAGGAATTGAGGTAGAGAAAACTACAATGTAGAACATAATTAACAACAAAAATTTGAATCAATTCCCTATAGCCCATGAATCTGATTGTGGTTCATTACAAAACAAAACCCTAACTAGAAGAAGAGGGTGATTACTTACAAGAGGTCCTTAAAGATAAATGATTGAACAACAAACGAGCAGCACAATTGTCCTGCCTCTATAGTATCTACACCAAGCAAAAACCTTCAGTTGTTCTTCTAATTCTCTTTAGGGTTTGCTAAAAGAGGAGAAGAAGAGAGAAACCACCAATGCTAGGGACGACCAAGGGAGAGAGAGTGTTGTGTGTGTGCTAGCAAGTGCTAGCTTGCTTTTATAGCACACCAAGGGAGGGCCGGCCAAGGGGGGTATCCCATTCCTTGTGGGTCTATACAATTTCCTCAATTTGCACAATAACCCGTATAACTTACATCCAATGCAAGTGTGGCCCAAAAGAACAATTCTAAATACATTCAAGCCCTTTCTCTCATAACTTAAAGTCCCACTTTACTTCTGGGTGTGTGACCCATTGGGTTCATATCATCTAGTGGTAGGTAGTAGTACAAAGATTGCTTAATAGAACACTTTCTATTAAGGGTCTAATTGGAAATCCTTTCCAATTCCCTAATTGATGATAACTAACTTATATCAATAAGGGTTTCTACTAACCATGAGTAACATCTAGTAATGGCTCATGATGTAATCTTAAATGAAGTGAAGATAAATCAAATAACCCTTCAGTTACAGTTAAGGTTTACAATTACATTCTTCCATCAGAACAATGTCTCTGATTAAACTAATAGGACATAAAAGTTTATCAAGTCCTTAGTTTAATACTTTTATGAACATTCTCAAATATCAACTCAATGGATGCACTATGAAACTCCCTTTCCATAATCATCCTACTATAACCATAGATTTACATGAATTATATTAGTGAATGCTATGTAAGACATTCTCTCCCTTTTACTGAGAGTGATAGATCCCTTGTTGATCACTCATATGCCTCACACATGAAACAATAGAGTCAATGAACATCCTTATAAGTTCCCTATGGAACATATAGTTAGTGCTATCAAACTTCTAGAGCTTCGTGCATAAGACAATCATGGTGTCTCAGGTTTAAAGATTCTTGTACCACTGTAACTATGAACTATGAGATGCTAATCAACAGACAAGTAAAACTCCATTCAGTAATCTCAAAGTAAGATGGTCACATTCAGTGTACCTGTTCATATAACAAGCACCCACATATTTAGTCTTAGTGTCTCCACACAAATAGCTTGAGACTAGCTATCCTCCTATACTATGGTTCATTATTGTCCATCATAGTGAACCTTTAACTAGGAATGATTTAGGAATTTAGTGTGTGTGTATATATATATAGTCTCCTAATCACAACACTTTTTGATTTCATATTCTTTACTCTAACTCCATGGACATATCATGCAAATATAATAGAATATAATAGACATGATAGAATAAAGCCATTTACTAAATAATAATAAATGTGACATACAATAAATGAAATCCTATAATTATTCTTTATCCCTAGAGTATCATCTCTATGATTGGTTGGTTGTAGGGTATACTACTAACAAGGTATCCATTTAGGAAATCATTTTTTACATCAAGCTGAATAAGTGGCCACTAATTGCCAACTACAACAGCAATCAAGGTGCGAACTGTGGTCATCTTAGCCACAAGAGCAAAGGTTTCCTTATAATCAACCCCATATTCCTGAAAAAATCCTTTGCAACCAACAGAGCCTTAGTGCTTAAAAAACTTATTAGAGTTAGTCTTGACCTTATGGACCCATTTACAACCAATGAGATTTTTACCTATAGGCAAGAGAACCAGCTCCCAAGTGCGAGTCTTACGAAGAGCAGTCAACTCATCTTGCATAGCATGAATCCAATTAGGATTAGTACAAACTTCTTTATAGAAGTGGGGTTAATAAAAAGAATGAATTGTAGTAAGGAAAGAACAACAAGAAGAAGAGAAACATGTATTAAAAAAACCAAGATGAATGAGAGGATTGTGAGAACAAATAGGATACTTGCATTTAGGTGCCTCATCCAAAGAAGTAGAGTTGGGAATGTTGGAGCTGGCACTTATAGGCTAAGGAGATTGCTATGTCGTGCAGGAGAAAACAAAAGGAAATTGAAAAGCATACTGAGGAGGGCAAAAGGAGTTCAACTCAAAAGAACCTATAACAGGAGAAGGGAGAGAAGAATTGGGAAGTAGAAGAGAGGAAAGATCAGGATCAAAAATGTACTCTCCATCAGACTCATTAACAAGGAAAGGGTCCAGATGAACTAAATTTGCTTTGGAGACCAGAGCAACTTTTGGTGGAATAGTGAAGGCGTTCAAGGAAGATAACATAACGGGACATAAACAATTTTTTGGACATAGGATCATAATACCTCTATCCCTTCTAATGAATACCATAGCCCAAGAAAACACACAAAACAGAAAAAGCACTCAAATTGTTTCGTTCTCGTTTAGGAAGAAGAATAAAGCAAGTAGATCCAAAGACTCTTAAGAAAGAGTAATTAGGTGGTTGTCTAAATAATTTTTCATATGGAGAAATCCCAGAGAGAAGAGGAGCGGACATTCGATTGAGGAGATAGATAGCAATGAGAACTGCCTCACTCCTGAAGACAGAAAAAACAAACACCATTCTAGGCAGGAGTATCAGTACAAGAAGATTGATGAATAGTACCTAGAGACCTCAAAAAGTCAATGACTTATGTTAGACAGTACTCACTACCCAAGTAGAACGAAGAATTTTTATCAGAGTAGAGAATTGAGTCTACACCATGGAATGAAATTCACGATAAACGCGACAAAAATCTGATTTATGTGACATAAGATAAATTCAACAAAAACAACTATAATCATCAATGAAGGAAACATAATACGTAGACCTTCCTTTAGTGGCAATAGGGGAAAGGCCCCAAACATCAATATACACAATAGAAAAAATGAGAAGTCGAAACATAAATACTTTTATTAAAAGCCAAAGATGACATCTTAGTTAGTTTACACCCACTACATTCTTTAATGTCATTTATTGTAACCTTACCCAAATGACCAGACACGATAAGATCTTTTAAACAATCACTTGACAAATGACCAAATCTAGAATGCCAAAGGTAAAACAAAGAACTTCAGTCTAAACAAAAAGATGACAAAGCTGATGAAAGCTTCTTCACAAGCATTTGCAACAGCTCCAAAGCATATAAGTCGCCAATTCTATACCCGATCCCAATATGCTTCTTGGATGTCTAATCCTGAACAACACAACCAGAAGAAGAAAACACAACATCAAGTCCATCATCACAATGTTGACTAATAGACAATAAACTAATAGATAACAGTAGAACATAAAAGACATTGGTTATGGAAAAGAAGAGAAAGTACAGGGAATAACAGAAACAATGGATTCAGCCTACATAGGAAAACCATTAGTTGTGACAATGGTAATATGTGAGGAAGGTGAAACGTAATGACTAAGTGAAGATAACTCATGGGTCATATGATGAGAAGATCCAGAGTAAAAAATCTATGATGTGTCGGATTCCCAAAAGAAGATGCA
Organism: Liquidambar formosana; assembly: GCA_039720395.1. Taxonomy (NCBI): domain Eukaryota; kingdom Viridiplantae; phylum Streptophyta; class Magnoliopsida; order Saxifragales; family Altingiaceae; genus Liquidambar; species Liquidambar formosana. Next base: position 67,007 of record JBBPBK010000184.1, on the reverse strand, counting down.
AGAATAAATTGGAGCTACTCAATCATAGACTGCAAGGTAGAAGGTGGTACACTACTAGATGTAGGTGCTTCCAATGCAGCTAGAGAGCGAAGCGGAGTTTGAGAAGGTTGTCCTGGTGCAAACTGGGAAGGAGAATGCTGAGACTGATCTGCAAGTTTAGGGTAAGCATGCTTCCAATGCCCCTTTGACGATAGAAACTACATTCGTCCACACTGAAACAGGGCTTAGGCTTCCCAATAAACTGAGTGAGATGAGAGGCGGGTGGTACACTGCTAGGTGTAGGGAGCAAACAAGGTTGTGCAAAAGAGACTACAAATATTGACTATGAGGGTGGTGCAAAGTGTGATAACTTAAAGCAAGTTTCCTCGGCCATAAGTTCTCGAACAGCTGCATCCACCTTAGGTAATGGAACGCGATAAAGAATAGCACCACAAAGAGGCCCAAACTAATATCAAAGGGCTATAAGAAACTGCACAAATCGCTGCCTCTCTCTATAACTGATATAACATCCAATAATTGTAACTCTACAAGTTCCATCATTGCCAATTGATCCCAATAGATAGTCATTTCAATATAGAATTCTTGAATGGACTTATCCTACTGCAAAGCACCCCAAATAGACATATCCAATTCATACTGTTTCGCAAAATAAATTCCCTACAAATAGTCCCACATTCTCTTGGCTGAGTTATAGTTTGAAAAGTTTTGTCCAATACTTGGCTCCATAAAGTTATGTAGCCAAGTAACCATGGTTCAAAGTCACGGCCTCAGACGCTGTCACGTAATGGTCACGGTTATCACGGTCACAGCTGTCATTTCACATCTCGGGTGAGACGCAACCATGGACTTAAAAATCGCAATATATCAACAATATATCACCATATCAGAGGGTAACGATACGATATTCTCATGCGAAATTGGAAAATTTGAAGGAAAAAAAAAAAAAACAAAATGTCGAGAGATATCGACGATATATCGCGATATATCGTCGATATCTCGATAACTTGTAATATCGTCAAGATTGTGTCAAATATTGTGGAGAAATCGACGATATATCGTCTATATCGACACTATGCTTTGTATCGTTCCACTGAATTGCTGTCTGGGTGTTTTTTTGGCTGTTTGCTGCTCCTTTTCAGTTTTTGGTGCTGCTTTTTCAGTTTTTTGTGCTACCTTTTCAGTTTTTTGTCCAAAATGAGGAGGTTTTCCACTGGTTTCACACTTTCACGAGAAAGTGATTGTTTGAAACTTTGAAAGTGTGAAACATTGAGGGATCAGCCTTTTCAGTTTTAAGTTTTTTGTGCTGCCTTTTCAATTTTTTGTCCAGAATGAAGAGGTTTTCCACTAGTTTCACACTTTCACGTGAAAGTGATTGTTTAAAACTTTGAAAGTGTGAAACATTGAGGGGTCAGCCTTTTCAGTTTTAAGTGGGGTGACCAGCCTTTCACAGTTTCATGTGAAAGCCTCCTTTAGTCCTTCCAGCTTTCATCCATTAGCACTCCTTCAGTCCTTCCAGACTTCCAATATAAAAAACCAAACACAGCCTCCTTCCAGTATAATCTTCCTTCCAGTTAGTTCAGACTTCAAAAATCAAAACTTAACTATAACTTGCAACTAGTTAAAGATCAAAGGAAGTTGAGAAGAAAGCAACTAGCAACAGTCAACGAACAGTAGTGCATTAGTTGAAGACTTGAAGCCTTGAAGGTTATAAACTTAAAAATTGTAAGCCTATTTCTCATATTTTTTGCCACACAAAATTTTCATGCTTATATGAAAGGAAGAGATCTATAATTTTGATTATTATTATGTATTATATTTTTTTTTTCTTTTGTGAACTAATAAAATTTTGTATAGTGTTATCTCTGTGTATCTGGTAGTTAGATTTTGATATATTTTTCATTCTTTTCCTTTTCTTTTTAATGAATTCATGAAGGGTGACTTTTATCTTTATCTATTTTTAGAACGGTCAAATTTATGCACACTTTATGTAGTTTAGACATCCAATCAAATTATTATTTTTTTTATTATATGTTTTCTATGTCCAATATCTAACTAAAATAGACAAAAAATATATCCTGTTCATATTTGAATTTGATATATTCTTAGCATAACAGATTTCGATATATATACATTCGATATGTTAAAAACACCTACTTTTGATTTTTGAAAGTAGAATGGAAAAGTATATTAGAAATTTAGAAATTTGTTGTAAATCAAACTAACATAGTAACATTCAAAATTATTTATAAAGGGGAAAAAAGAAAGGAAAAATATATTAGAAAGTTAGAAATTTTCTGATTTTAACAATAAATGCATATAAAAGCACATACTAGTTAAATCAATAAACTCTCACAAATCACAATATATTGTTGTAAATTTTAGTGATGTTTAATTGTTTATGAAAAGTAATATTTATATTAGAAATTTGTTGATTTTAACAATAAATGCATAAAAGCACATAATAGTTAAATCAAGGTCAATTGTCAATTGTCAAAATTATTTATTCATTTCAAACTAACATAGTAACCTCCAATGTAAAGAACTACAAAAATTTAGAAAAGATAAAGAAATAAATAGAGTATACACAATCACATATGCATATTTAAATTCATATATCTAGTAAGGAAGTAAATAGTAAATTAGTAATATTATTATATATTTATATGTTCTACACATGTACAAATTATACTTGTATAGTTGTATATTATCACGAAATTTGCAGTTGTATTCTTTTAGCAAAAGATGGCAAGAGCGAAGAGTGCTGATCCTGTATAGGAACATGGGAGTCGTATAGAGGGTACAATAAGTGATATCCAATGTAAGTATTGTCAGAAGACATGGAAGAGTGGTGGGGCGACGCGGCTTAAGTACCATTTATTGGGGTCAGATCCAAAAAATAATATACCATCTTACAACAATGTGCCTCCAGAGGTGAAAGATAAGATGCGTCAACTTTCGATGGGGAAAGCCACAAGGCAAAAAAATGATTCAAATGTTAGACATGTTAAGGGGTGGTATATTAGAATCCCAATCAGATGATGCTGATGAAGATGATGATGAGGACATCCTGATCTACCCAGCAAATTTGGATACGCAGGAAAGAAAAAAAAACTATAAGAAAGCCTACCATGCTTCAAAGGCTAGGAAATGGGAGGAAGAGCAAAGGAGACAATTCCAATCAGAGGCTCGTTTTGGAAGTTCTGGTGCTGGTGGCTCAAGTTCTAGTAGAAGTAAAAACAAAGGACCAATGCCTCCACTTAAACGTAGTCGAAGTGTTCGGGTGCCAGAAACTCATACCTCCCCTCTTCCTTCTCTGTATAAATCATCACAATCAAAACAAAGGACTATTAAGGATGCTTTTAGTAAAGGCAAGATAAAGGAGGGCTTAGGTAGATTAGTTGCAAAATTCTTTATACATGAGAATGTCCTGCCTGAGAAGGCCGCCTCCCATCACTTCAAAAATATGATTGCTAGAGCTCAGTCTTCTGGAATAAGCGTTAATCCTCCTTCCCCATATGAGATTAGAACTAAATATCTTGATATAGTGGTAATTACTAATTTAATTCAAAATATTAGTATTTATTCATTATTAGGTTTTATTTATGACCTTTTAATTTGTTTATATGATTTTCCTTAAATTCAATTACATCTCACAGGTGGAAGACATGAATAAATACGTTGCACAGATAAAGCCAATGTGGAAGACATATGGCTGCACCATTATGTGTGATGGATGGACAGGTCCAACAAAATTGTCCATCATCAACTTTATGGCATATTATAAAGGAAAGACAGTCTTCTTGAAGTCGGTGGATGTTTCGGATAGAATCAAGGGCCATACGTATATTTATACTTTGATGAGAAATATCGTGCAATCAATTAGTAGTAAAAATGTTGTCCAAATAGTGACTGATAATGGCAACAATTATAAGAAAGCGGGGTAGCTGTTAATGGAAAAGTATAATTTATATTGAACACCCTGCACTGCTCATTGCATCGACCTCATATTTGAGAGGATTGCTGATAAAAAAGGTGTTAAAGAAGTGATCACTGAAGGGAGGATGATCACAAACTTTATATACAACCACAATTAGTTGTTGGCACAGATGAGAGCAGTTTGTGGAGGAGATATTGTGCAACCGGGTGCCACTCGGTTTGCCACAAATTATATTGCACTTGACAGCCTATTAAAGAAAAAGGTGGGTTTGAAAACCTTGTTCACCTCTGATGAATGGACTAAACATCCACTGAATAGAACGCAAATAGGCCATCAAGTTGAATCACTTATTCTAAACCACACTTTCTGGGCTAGGGTTACAAAAGAATGTGGTATTTATGAGCCTCTTTACCGACTGTTGCGCATTGTTGATAGTGAGGTATACCTGACCTTGGGTGTAGTATATCAAGCATTCCAAGTAATGAAAGAGGCCCTCCAATCATCTAATCGGAATGTGGCATGGGTCTTAAAAGCTATAAAGGAGGGCTGGGACAAATCAATCGATCATCCTTTATTGTCGGCAGGTATAATTTATACATTATAAATTTCTAAGTTAAATTCTTATATCTAAAATTATAGATAATAATTTATATATCTTATTTGTTATTTTTTATTTGTTAGTTTGTTACACACTTGCACCACACAAAGTGAAACTAATTAAATTGTATATTTGTGTTTGACATGAATGCTAGCATACTACCTAAACCCAAAGTATCAATACAAGAATAACATTAGTCACAACCAAAAGTTGACTAATGCACTACTTGAGGTCTTTCAAAAGTTGGAACCAAACCCCAACAGGGTGGAGAGATTGGAAATGAGGTAACACAAAAACAATAACTATCAAAGTTTATATATTAATATTCATTCTATTTAATCACTGATAAAAAGGTTGCACTTGTAGATTATAATGTTTTGAGAAGCGATGGTAGATTTGGAGAGAAACTCGCAATTGCATCAAGAGAAAGCATGACAGCGGGTGCTTATGGAACTATATAGACTACTAATAAATTTGTTAACTTATAAATTTTAAAGTTGTAAATATAAATTAATAGTTTCATTTTATTATGGGCAACTGACTGGTGGGATATGTATGGGGTTTCTACTCCAACATTGAGGGAATTGGCAATGAAGATATTGTCACAAACATGCTCCTCTTCAGCTTGTGAAAGGAACTGGAGCACGTTTTCCTTAATACATACAAAGTAGCGCAATCGACTAGCGTACGAAAGGCTCGAAAAGCTAGTCTTTTGTTATTACAACATGAGGTTGAGGGTCAGAGATATGGAAGCTGAGATGGACAATGCAGCAGAGTTAGAGCCCCTAAATCTGCTTGATATATCAATCGAACTAGGAGAGGAGAATGAGAATCCTTTTTACGAATGGATTAGGTCCTCACATATGGATGGGTTAGATGGTGAACCCGATCCAAAGGTGACAAAAGAAGCTCAAAACCTCGGGATTGACGTCAACAAAGCTATAGCTGAGGAGATTTTATCAAGTGAGGATGCAATGAGAACAGACTCGGTGCATTCTATTCTAACTCTTCTGACACCGATACTGGAGGTGGGGATAATGATGGAAATGATGATGGGGACGATGGAAGAGGGGGTGGAAATTATGGAGCTGGAGCTAGTCCGAGGCCATTATTGAGTCCGTTTACTTGTGAAGCGAATTTCACACATGTGACACAGGATGAGGACCATGGCTCTAGGAGAGCAGGGCCAAGTCTCGGGGCAAGAGACAAACATTATTTGAGGAAAAAACGAGGACAAAACACAAGTAGCCAACAAGATATAGATTCCCTTTCCTCGAACTTCGAGTCGATGAGTATAAGATCACAACAAAGTCATGTTGGGTATGGAACAGACTCGAGCCAAGATACCTATCCCCATCAACAAGTCCAACCTTTGCCATATCAGTCATACAACCCATATGGGATGGGCCATTGTAGCACTAATCCCTCAGGGCATATATCTATGGACAACAATATCCATATCAACAACTAATTGATTATATGCCCAATCCATACTCAATGTATCCATCAGTCCCACCACATACAAATGAAGGAACTCTTGAGAATGAACAACCAGATTTGCCGCCACTGGGATCCTACAGCATTGTTCTGCTGATGAATATGACCGCCATCTATAGAATTATCTACTCAATTATGCTAATTATATGAAATGGCCAACCTATTATCGTAATATTACCAATATGGATAGGCAGAATAGGGATAGAAATGATGATTTTGAACCACCAAGGAACTCCATGTGATATTAAACTACTAATGTAAGTATGTAAATATGTAAGTATGTAAGTATTTATTGTATAAATGATAAATATTTACAAATTTTAATCTCATATCACATTTAGATGTTACATTTGCATGAATTTCTATTATTTATTTTCTCATCGTATCACACTATTTATACCCTACACAACACATACTTGTGTTATACACATTTAAATTGTAATTTTTTGATGTTAGATTATGTATTAGAGTCTAAATCATTGTTTCCCAGAGTTTCAATAAAAAATTTCACGTTTAACACATAATATCCACCATATCTTTAAAACGATATCGATATTGTCAATATATCCAACGATATATCCGATATATCCACATTTTTGGGCCCTCGATATATCCATCGATACCGATATTAAAGACCTTGGACGCAACATTACATATGAAAAAAAGGCTAAAAAAAATCCAAAAAAATCATGAAAAAATCTTTTAAAAAAATAGAGCAATCACATTGGAAGCACAAAACAAGTAAAATAAATAATCGAGAACATGTAAAATGGTTAAAAGCATCAAAACAGGTAGCAACGCGCTATGTAAATAATAAGAAATTCAATACTTAGGTCTTAGATATAGAATATAAGTCATATAAATCAAAATCATCCCAAAGATTCAGTAAAATAACCTAAGAATGTAAAATATGAGACTATCTATTTCAACAATATTTATTTATTTATTTATTTTCCCTCAAAAAACATAAAATTTATTATTAGGAAAAAAAAATAGAAAAAATGGTTATTTACAATCAAAATTAAAAATGTAATATACTCCTTTATTTTTAATCTTTAACATATATCAATTTAATTAATTTTTTATAGACAATGCAATATATTGAATATTTCATTCTATTTTTCTAATTAGAACAAAAAAAAAATACAGCTTTAAAAAAAGCTTTATCATATTGCATATAGTTTAGTTATTTTCAAAAAAAAAAAAAAAAAAAGAAGAGAGAGAAAGAGAGAGAGAGAGAGAGAGAAAGAAAAAGAAAAAAAAAGTTGACTTAACAGTTAACTTATAACCCGACAGTCAATTAGGCAAGGTTCGACTGCTCAAGGGAGGCTTGAAGGCTAGACAAGTGACGGCAACACATGATCGGCGACAACGACCTTTAATCGACGACAGCGAGCTTCTATCGACAACGGTAGGGGCTAGTTGAGAGTTTGAGACTCTCTCGAGGGGTCGACTATTGACTATTGAGGATCGGGAGAGGCGAGATGACCTAACCAAGCAACGACAGACTCGATCGACGACGCCAGGACTAGATCGGCGATGTCGGGACTTAATCAACGAGATCATCTACTCCCAACTCCACTACAGCTCCACTTCTCCAGGTACATACCAAATCTGGGGTTTGGTGGGGGATTTTTTCCTACTCAGAACTCAATATTCAATTTGGGGTTTTTTTGTCTCGAAATGCAGCAGCATTATGGATGTGATGAGAAATTGGCGAGATATACCTGTACCGCTGTAATGTCTCGTCTCGGTAGGCTTCGAGACCATTACGTCTCGGGCGAGACGTCACAGTTTTGACCGTGACTTCGAACCATGCAAGTAACGACTTGAGCATTTTCCATTTCCCATTTTCCAATTGCTAGATCAAAACCCGCAATTTTGGGATCAGTAGGTCGAATAGAAGTACCAATAAAGTAACCAAAAAAATGATCACATTTGACCAATAGGCATAGTTATCTCCCATTCAAATGGATACTAATAGAATTTTATTTATCCTTAACCATAGAAAATAGATATTGAGATGCATACTAACTTACAGTGTTGAAAAAGAGGTAAGAGAAGATACCAAATGAAGATTTAAGTGCTGTGTGTGGTAATAGGAAGTATCGATTGGTGCTTTGAGAGCTAAAAGAGGTGCCAAATAGATCGAGACAAGAAAGAGAGTGCATGCAACGAAGCTTGCTGCTAATAGGAAGTGCCGACTGTGGTTTAGAGGACAATCGAAGCTTCTTGTGGGTTCTATTCTTGGAGAGAAATGTACCCGCTGGGTTGATTCTTCTAAAGGTTTCGATTGGGGTTGCAAATGTCAACTCTTAATGTGAGCGATGGAAGAGAGAAGATCCTTGCAACAGAGGATTGAAGAGATTGTTAATTGGTGCAACTAGGGTTGGAGATAGGCTTTGACAAAGAGTAATCTGCTAAGGGGTGCAAATGATGTTGTTAACGTTCTAAAAAGTGCGACTGACGAAGATAGACAAGAAGAAATCTGGGCGTGGCTGCAACAAGAAGGGCTGAGTGAAATTTTTCGCTAGTAAGTGCTTCTCGATGAAGAAGAAGAAGAAGGATGGTGCAATACAGTGCTTCAATGGCTTACATGGCTTCAATGGCTTACGCGAGAAAGAGAAGGATGTTGTACAGCCCCTTAGAGCATCTCCAATGATGTGAGTTAAATTACTTGTGCTATTGCTATTTTAGCACATGCTGTAGCGCCAAATGCTATAATTTAGCACAAGGTGCTCCGATGGTGCAAATGACATAGTGTTCTATTTTTTGCCACAACCTCAATCGCCTCCATTTTTTATAAGCTAACAACTACCATCTTCCAACCTCCATTGAACCAACTACCAACTACCAACTACCATCTTCCACTCGTAATGGTCATAGATCAAATGCGAGGTTGCTTCAGTGGGAGGAATGGGCTAAAAAAAAAGGGTATGTTTTCTGCTTTATATATATAAGATTTCAGTGTTATTTTTGAAAAAATTGTATTTATTTACAGGTTGTTTGGTTACTGAGAAAATTTTGGAAGAAAAATATTGTATTTTTCACAATTGCTGGTGTGTTTTTGTTGTTGAGAAATGGAGGGAGAGCTGACATGATAAATATAGCAATAGCTCACCCTTGTGATATATTTGGCACAAGGGTGAGCTATTGCTATTTTTAACACAAGTTTTTAGCACACCATTGGAGAAGCCCAACTTGTGCTAAATGATATAATATAGCAATAGCACAGATTATAGCTCACCGCTAAAGATGCTCTTAGGGCTCTAATACTATGATAGTTTGCAAGTGCATATTCTTATTGAACAATAATACTGCAATTACAAAATATATAAATGGCTCAAATAAGAATAACCCTAATAAAGAGAAAAGACTAGACTACCCTTACAAACAAAAATATGTTACATCTCACAGGTGGATAGGTTTTAATTTCCATGAGATGTCTCAATATGCTCCAAAGATTTCATTGTCTCATTATTTTGTAAGAGCCATCCGTCCAGACATAAAAACATGGAGAGGGAAGGATAGCAGGTGAACTAACGAATTAGATAAGTAGCTAGGGATCTCTTCCTGATTGGTAGTTTTCAGATTGAAATCTCAGTTCTTAAACGTAATATCATATTCAAGTTGTGGGTTACTAAACATAAACAAAAATTGACCCAACCCACTTGAACCTACTTGTGAGCGCCACGCCCTAAATACCACATAACTTGAGAATACGCATTAGCCTCAAACGACTAACACGGAGAGGAGTCGCCACCCAATAATGGGAACGAGTGAACCCTAGCAGGGTGTAGCTCGTCATAACCAGAGATTCGGGTTCGGAGCTAGGGTTGCTGGGAAGGTGTTAGGCACTTAGCCACGCCCCCACACATGATTAATGGCTTTAATTAATTTAATATCTAATCAAAATTGACCCTATTCATTCAACAATCGCAGCACATAAGTCATGATGACATGATGTAGGTAAAAGCACGAAATAAACATAAAGAAATAAAATACGAATTAGCCAACTATCAGAATAATTACAATAAGGAAAAGAACTGTCTACCCACACCTATAGTGCACACGCAGTTATGATTACTGCGTACGCATATTGTATGATGCATACGCAATACAATGTGTGCGTACGCACTAGTTGGCTGTTTATGTCATTCCTCGAAACTCACTGTATACTATAAGAAATTGTATACGCGATTTTCCACAGATTAAAGCCTGAAATCATTTTCATGGTAACACAGGAAACCTACGTACTAGTAAACTACCATACAATAAAGCCCTAGTCTACTACATGATGCTTATGCAGAAATATACATGAAGTCCTAGGTTCTCTTATGAAAAGAGTCCACTATGTGATGATATGCAATCATTATCAGGCAGTTAACATGGCATTTATGATGATAGAATATTACTCTATTGAATATGGATCTTCATGCTTAGTAAATCAACCATGCAAGCAGGATGTGGATATTACCCTCAGGGTTCTCCACTCTGATTCCTTTAGAACTTCTCCTCCTGAACCTCCAGAATTGCAGCCTTCAATACTTCCTTTCTGTTTTTTTTTTTATAGCTCTCCTTCTCTCCTTGATTCCAATCCTCTCCAAAAAGTCCCCTTCTTTAGGTGTCTAATGGGTTATATATAGGCATAGGAAGTAGAATTAGGGGTCTCTGCCTTTTTTCCTGAAATCTAGGTCTCCTAAGCATGCTGTAACACGTTCCTTGAAAAGAGTTATGATCTGGAGGGCAAGTGGCCCGAAAAGAAAGGTTCTGGAAGCATGAGGTGCGTACGCACCTTAACTCGTGCGTACGCACTTTTATCCCTAGGTTTGCATCCATGTCCGCGATTTCACCTTATTTCTCAGCTACAATTCTTTTGGCTCATTTAGGCAGATTCCAAAGTTTCTCAAAGTATATGAACCAACTTCATCATAGGGCGTTTCCAATCCAACTCATCGGGTGCAAAATGGGGTGTCTACACTACTGCCATCCTGGTGGGAAAAGGTTCATCTACCCATGGGTGGAGGGATGGGGTGGAAAGAGGTGTCAAACACTCCCTCTTTCTTTCTTTTTTTCTTGACTTTTTCTATATACAAATTTTTAGTAATTCCAAATTTGACCTCCCAAAATTTTATTTTACTCCTAAAGAACTGATCGTTTTGTAAATTTGATCTTCTCAAAACTCAAAACTCAAAACTCAAAACTCCTTTTGCTTTCAAACTTCCAATACTAAGTTTTTAAACAATTGTACATTTGACCCTCCAAAAAAATTTTATTCTGTTTCCAAAAATATGACCCTTTTGGTTAATTTGACCCTCCCACAAAAGTTAAAAGTCCAAACCCCTTTTGTTTTCTAACTTCTAGCACTAATGTTTTCAAGATTAACTACACTATGTCCCCAAAATTATAAGAGAAAACCCATTTTTTGGCAAGTTAATGTCTTGACCCTCTAAGACTAATTTTCAAGCTCTGTCCCTGCCTCTACCACTTATGAAATCACAAACGAAGAATTTTGTAGGCCTAATAATGGAAGCTTGGTCATGTGATAATAATTAAATCCAATTAATTCTAATATCTAAAAATTTAACACAGCTGTGCAAGCAATCCAAAAGAATATACCATAAATGATGTAATGAGCAACTAATTGGACCATGTTAGACATCTAGTTGGTGACCTACTCGATTGAAAATATACAAGCATAAACTTGCAGCTATGCTGCATATCTAAGATGACCATTCAATGGGTTAAATTTTTATAAGATTCCATTTATCCAGCCCTCTCAATGGGTAAATATCCCTTTTGAGACACCTCTTAATTCTGTCCCCTGCTGCTGAAACTTGACCCAACCTGTCAACCCACCCAAACACAAAATTTACGAGGCAAGACCTGAACTTGCTTATTTTTCCAATGCAAACCATCAATCCTTTCTATTTCTCCTCAGTTCAGGTTAACACCTTGCCTTGTTACTTTTCATATTCAACCCGACTGAATTACACCCCAGCACAAACCCAGCCTCTATCATTTTCCAAGTTACACTTTGGTTGCATCTCTTTGACTCTAGTTAGAGAAGCATCTCTACTGTTTGATGAAGTTTTTCAATCATTCAAGGGTGTTTATTTTGATATTTTGTTGGGATCCTTTGTTGTACATACAGGCATGTCTAATAGTGTTAATTAGGATTGTTATATAATTAAGGCGCACTCGTCAACAAACATATATCCATGATTCCATCCTCTAGAATGATGTTATTACACAAACGTTAAGAAAAACTAAAGCCAAGTCATCTCAAGAAATCACAAGGTTGATCCCATGCATGCAATGAGGTACTCGCCATGCATAGAAGTTAATCCCATGCATGAAGCGAGATACTTGCTTTCATGTCAGTAAAAATTAAAATATGTGCACGTAAAACACAAAGGGGTAATTTCAATTCGATGGCATGTCCAGACGTGTCTAAGTTATGATTATATGATTATTTTACAAAAGACACTTCAGACTTAAAGGATCCAAAGAAAAAAACTAGGGAAACAATCATATTAAATAAGCAGCATGGAACTGATTTTATCTGATTGGGTCAGTCTCAGGTTGAGATCTTTATCCAATGACTATTATGTCAGATTCAAAACTCTAAATAGCATACGCATGATGAAACCACCAACTCAAATACTGACAAGAACGTTGTCACGTGGCCAGAATTTTTATGACACGCACATCGCCATGTTGCAATCAAGGTGGATACATAGCAATATCATAGTGCAAATCTATTCCGCATGCTGACACCTCATGCTTGACACCTCATACTTGATGGCACCTCGAGCTAAATAACACCTTGTGCTTAATGACCCCTCATGCTTGACACCTCATGCGGATATGACATTTAGTAGACTATGTCCTCCAACATGACAGTCTCTTATGCCTATGAAAAATATTCTAAATCATGAAGATAGAACCTAAGGGTACTAACCCAGGGCTCTAATGAAATATATTCTATGTTATAGGGCTCCCACCCAAGGGCTACTATGAAAAGTATTGCTACTATGAAAAGTATTTTAAGTCAAGAAGATAGAGCCAAGGGATCCACCCAGGGATCCTACGAAAAATATTCTAAGTTATGGAGACTAGCGCTCCTAGACTAGGGCCTGATAGCACATTCTCGAAGTATCATACATGCTGTATTTTGCTGCTCTGTCCTCAAAATTGGGCCTACTGCTACAATGCACAAGAAACATGGAAGAAAATATGATTGGGAAAAGAAGACAACACCCTAGGCTACTAAGATAGGGATATTTACCCCCGAGGGTGCCTACATCACAGTGTTCTCCCATTGGGATATTCACTTCGAGTGTTTTCCGACAATATTCATTTTACAATGTACATTGTTCTATCAATATCCACACAATCGAATTTTTTATTATCTATAAGAAACTACATTGTGATAAAAGAGGAAACATTGAAGAAAAGAGGCTATGTACTTAGTCTCTTGAAGGGTATATGAACAGGCTTCCAAAAATGGCAGATATCTATAAAGAATAAGGGGGTCAAAGGCACATAGCCTTGAAGACTTTCGCATATACAAATGGAAAGGAACTATGTACGACCATGATGTCCAATTTGACTCATATCCTATTCAAAAGAATGGAAATTTCCAAATTATATAGAGGAAGCCTTCATGGCACTCACAAAGAATAAGACTCCAAAGAAAGCATTGCTTCCATTGAGTATATCCTTACCATTGAGGTATCTCCCGTAATCATGTCTATATCTAATATTACTTCATCCAAAAAAAAAAAAAAAATCACGTCGATATCTAATGGTTATGATTCCTTCGGTTGAGAGGAAGGTGACCCGAGATGCTATAAAGCCGAGGTACACTCATTAAATCTCTATATTGTGAGGTACTTAAGTATGCATCAAGGAAGGCTCACCTAAGGGAGGTCTTCCCCTCCAAGGTTGGTGCATGCTCTTTGTTCATAACTGGTATACACCCTAATGCTTAGCGCATGCCTAGGTTTGTGGCAAGTCCAGGGAACCCTTAAAGTACATTAGGGCTCGATGTTAGCTATAGGGAAATGGGGAGTAAACAACTTGGTGACACATGTTTAAAATTGGACACGTGTTAAAACCTCCTACCACCTTTTGATGATGTATCAAAAAGCTATCTGACCTTCAAATTGACAAATAATTTCTCTAAACCCAGACCTACATCTGCCAAGCTTTTGCTTAATCTTCAGGTGGCTTAACTATTCAATGACACATGTCCAGATTTGGACACATATCAGCCTCTTATTCAATACAACTATCATGCATGTATTTTACCTTCTTTTTTTTTTTGGTCCAATAAGATGCTAGCACCTATGACACTTGTCAACAACATATTTAATGTCCCAATTCTTTTACTATAAATAGTTCATCATATCACAAGAAGATGATGTGACAAATACCCAACTATAAGTTTACAATCTGGTAGAAATCTTTTATAAAATATCTGTAAGTGCAAGCTACAATCTTAAACTACACCCCTACTCTAAAATTACTGTCATTAGGCTACATTGCTTATACATATTACTCTATGCCCAAGTCCTGAAAGATGCTCCACTGTTATCTTCTAAAATCTAAGTTTGAAGCTTGAAAGATTGGTCTATAAATTTCTAGTCAGAGGCCTAAAAGATGGTCCACTATTAAGTGTTTGCTAAGTGTCATTCCCTATTGGCATTTCCCAACAGTTGCCTTGCTCTTCCTTCTCAAGCCAAACACTCTCTTTCCATCTCAAGTTTTTTTTAATTCTAAGTATTATCACGCAATGTTAGCTCGTGACAAGTAAACCTGAACATTTATAGTCTAATTTAGCATTGCCTGTAGCTGCTGAGTGCTGACATATGTCAGCATGCATGCGCAAGAACCCACAATCCACATATATATAACTACCCTTATCACCACTTAAACCAGATTCATAATTGTGAAGGACCCAACTAGCCCGTATTACCTTTGCAAACGACTAACCCATTTTATATTTTTTTATTCTCATCTCAGCCTCTCAGGTCAGATATCCTAGAATTGTCAATACGCCACATTCAACCTGACCAAAATGTATTTCCAAACTAAGTTTGAGCTATCCCCTTTCCAAGCCATCCTAGTTTTAGACCTCTTGACTCCAATAAAAGGCTTCTTCACTGTTAGGCACAAGTTCGATACCCGCTAGGACAACCCAAGATTTAAGTGGGGAGTCGTGGCAGTAGGTTGCAGCGCTAGTCTTCCCAAGGGTTAAGGTTCCATGGGTGGGTCCAAAGGACCCTGCTGTGAGATGGTTCCCTCTTTATCCCCCAAAAAAAAAAAAAAAAAAAAAATCGTATTGTTTCAAACATTTATTATATGATTTTATTGGCCAATAGGAAACAGGTGGGAATCATTGGTAGGTTTGGCATGGGTTGGGTGAATTTGGACCAACACAAATATGAACAAAGGCAAACCTCACCTACTGCTACTACTAAGTAGTCGACTGCACTGGAAGTATTCATAATCCTATAATGCCTTCAGGATAGAAAATAAATCAGACCTCAAGCCTAGATAGTACAACAAGTTTATTTGATCTTATACCCTTTTTTAGTTTTCCTACAGAAAAACTTATCAGCAAGATTCCTCCGGGGACCTAGATTACTTTCCAACTAAATGTGGCCTTAACTCAACAGTTGACATGAATCAATGAAACCATATAACTGCAGCTGTAAGTCTTCCAGCCTTTGAGCCCACAATTGATAGACCATATATCATGCTAATTGATGTCTGAATTGAATGATTATCATGTTTTGGAGTTATTTGGAAAAGGCATCAGTTTTTTATGGTACCTCGACATAGTAGTCCTCTGCATAAAGCAGAGCAGCAAAGTAATCCTTATACGTTAAAGGTGACACAGGCTTCTTGAGAACTCCAGGCACAATGTCTTTCTTGATCAAATCTTTGAAATCTTCAGGAATCTCGTAAATTGGTGATGTATCGGTCTGAACCAAAACATAATTTGCTTTTTTCTGCTGATTTGTCGGATTTGAGGTCAATGGAGACAGAGTGGGCTTAGAGCAAGACGAAGGCAGTCTAGAGGAAGATGGTGGTGAGTCAGAGGAAAACTGAGGTGGCTGAATGGGAGATGGACGCAGAGGCAAGGATAGGGAAGACTGAGGTATCTGTGAGGAAGACGGTGCTGGTTTAAAGGAAAATGGAGGTGGCTGAGAAGAAAATGGAGACAGATTATTGGGTAAGCTTGAGTCAACTGGTCTTTTGGTCCCTGGGTCTACGGATTTACTATGAAGCACACGAGGTGGAGGTGGCAATGGGGAAATACCCTTTGGCTTCTGATGAAATTCATGATTATCTTCTGATGGTCTTTTAACAAATACCGGCTTAGTTTGTGCTGAATTGTTATTGCCAATATTTGATGTAGACCTAGGTTGAATAGATCCTGGGATTTGGGGCAAATTGCCCACTTTACTAGCTGAGTTACTTGGACCTGATGTCTCATATTTTTCTCCATGAATCCCAATTCTAATGTCTGGACTTGCTAGATGAGCCTGATGATTGTAACTAGAAGCAGAGCTCTGATTCAAGATCGCATAATCACCACGATCTTCGTGGTTAAAAGGGTGCGTGTCATCCAAAGCTTCGCGATCACTCCTTTGATGATTTCCAGTGAAGTAACTTAGGAAGAAACCAGTGATTTTGCGCAAAATCTTGACAAAGAAAAACATGTTTCCCTTCTGTTATCAAAACATGAACACACAAATCAATCAAATTATTAGGGAATTTTCTGTGTGTGCGTGTGTGTGTGTGTGTGTGTGTGAGAGAGAGAGAGAGAGAGAGAGAGAGAACTGAGATACAAAAGTTGAGATCTGTATCAAACAGCTTTGTTCCGTTTGATTGATGAGAAAAAGCTAGTTATGTAAGAAAATCAATTAAATTCTAAAACTTAATTTCCATTCAAGGTTTTAAAAGGCTACAAGCTTTGAGAAATAATATGCACATCCTACTAAAGTCTCACTTTCTTCTCTTTTGCTCAGTTTTCTCAGCAATCAAACACATTCTGTGGTGTATATATATATATATATATATAGATGAAGGCGCACACACGTACACGCACACAAACAAACACACACACACACACACAGCAAGACTTTAGTGTAAAGAGATTAAAAAACAACTGATCCCAGAAGATAATTATAGCAAAGTCGTACCTAGCGCTCTGTTTGGTGGCTGAGAAAAGATAGGAAAATGGAAGAAATTCTAACCAAAGAGGCGAACCCTCCTCAGATTTTCCATCTTCTGAACCAACCAAAAAGAGCATCGCACACAGTACGTAGATATCTGTTGTCCTTTCATTTTTCTCAGTTTTCTCAGCGACCAAACGGAGGGTAAAGAAAAATACTTTGATAAAGGAAGAAAAACAAGGTACTTACAGGTTGAGACCTTCAGAAACTGCAGAGAAATCGAATTGCCTAGGTTTTTCATCGCAGAAATCAATGATTAACAATTTCCGAGGTCTTGTCGGTAAAGCATTGTTTTCCTGTACGTACATTTAAAAGTTGATGTGGTTCTTTAGGAAATAGAGGACGTAAAGAGACAAATGTGGTGCCCGTCATATTCAAGCATGTAAACCCCTTTCTTTCCTTTAACAAAAAAACGGTAAACCCCTTTCTTTCTTTTTGGTGAAGCCAAGGGCATCCTATTTTACAAGGCTCCAAGCAATTTCACCTTTAAAATAAAGTGGGATTTTGAAGTAAAAAATTATCTTAACATTCTTATTTTCCTTCGTTTTTATTGATTCGTGATACTGTATAGTCATATTACTGGTATAGATAAGTTTTTCTCCTTTAGTTAAGGCAAGGGATCTAATTTCATTATTTTTTATTGGGTTTTCTTAACGTTTGCCTTCAGGGCACATGTTAAGACAATTAATAACCTAAATCATTGCATGAAAAAATGAGTTTTCACAGTTTTTCAAATATTTTCACATTTTTCCAATTAACTTTCACCATTTTCAATGCAGTTTCATCATTCTCAATACAATGATTAGGTTATTATTTGCAGCTTAACATGTGAAGAAAACTCTTTTTTTATTTTTTTTTATTTTTTTTCTGAGGGTGAGGGTCCATTTTTCAATGCTACAGAGATAGTCTTTAAGCCGATCAAGTCTTCAATGTGACTATTATACGCCACATGGTATCACGAACCAATAGGTGAAGTAAAGTGGTCGGGATTGTGGGACCAAGAAATACCCTAATATTCCCACTTTGCTCCATTCTTATTAGTTCTTGATACCATGTCAACCGTTTTCAGTTACATTTAAGTTTTTCTCCTCTAATCCTACCAACTTGTATACTTAAGGCTTGTTTAGGAATTTTAAAACTTGGTCAATCTGGTTTTACTCCTTAACTATTATTTAGTTTTTTTTTTTTTTTTTTTTAAAACAATTGACTATTTCACAGTTGATTTGAAAAAAAAAATTGTGTTTATGTCTTATTTTCAATAAAAAGTTAAACAAAATAAGAAGAAAATACCAAACAATATGGAATCAAATTGATCAAACTTATTTTAAGATAGCCACGTTGTTTCAGTTTACCAAACAAAGGTCTTCTTAACCTTGGGCCCTAACCAACCCCCCCCCCCCCCCCCCCCCCCCCCCCCCCCCCAAAAAAAAAAAAGAAAAGAAAAGAAAAGATGGAGTCATTATAAGTATGGAAAATCATGATTAAGTTTCTCTCTTTTCATTTTTATTTTCGATTTTCTAATTCTTAATTTCCTACATTCTAATCTTGTTACACGCAGCATTAGCAGTCTTTTCCATCATCAGTAAGCATAATTATCACCAAATACACACAATGCCTTCAAATTTTTTTTTTTTTTTTTTTTTGGTTGGTAGGAATATAGACTTTTTGTCCGAAAATTATCTCCTAGAATATGGATAAGGTCAAAGTTCACATCATGTCAAATAAACACCCAAAATAAACATGGGTTGGTGGTTAACTGCAAAAGAGAATGAAAAGTCAAACATCTTCCATTTTTTGAGACATAAATCTTAAGGTCCATTGCATAAAAGAAAGGGTAAAATACATCTACACTCCTTAAATTTACTAACTATTACATTGACACCCCCTATCCTTTTTGAAAATACACTATTTTCCCTTACTTTAGAAAATAATCTACACTTTTCCCTATCCGTCAATCAGCCGTTGGAAGGCGTTAACGGTTATTGCTGACGTCATGTAAAAGTAGGCTAAAAATACCCATTTTACCCTTATTGAAGCCAAAACATAGCGTTTGCTCTCTCTCTCTCTCTCTCTCTCACTCTCTCTCTCTCTCCTCTATTTTCCTTTTCTTTTCTTCTCTTTTTTTTCTCCAACCCTCATAGCCTTCCATTGCAGCAAACCCCACTCACCGTTGGCGACCTTTCACCACCGCAGCAAACCCCCACTGCCAACAAACCCATCACCGCAGCTCTCCACAAAGCATGGTGCACTTCTAAGCCCAGCAAACGACACCCATCGCCGTCACCTAACCTCACCTCGCCAAAACATAGCGTTCGAATTTTTATGAGTGTGTTCTCTTATCGTCTAAAGTAAATAAATAAATTCGAGTGCCAAACCTAGTTCTTTGTAGGGATGAAGACTAAGGGGAATACCCGTGCAAAGCACGGAACCCGGCGCATTGGTAGGCTCTTCTGGTTTACTTGTTTCTCCTTGCATTTAGAGATAATTCTCTCCACCAGTTAAATGATGGTCCTGCTCTATCAACATCATACATACAACACAGTAATTATAATAATAATATGTAAAAAAAAAAAAAAAATGAAAATATCATACCTTTTTTGTCATATAAAGATAGGCTATTTGTACTACTTTTTTCTCCCCATATGTTTGTTTATTTTGAAAAGTCAAATCATAAAGTTTTTAGATTTTCTTATATTACCTTTTGTTATTTTAATAATTACTTTTAACACAAAACTCAATATCAAATAAGAAATGATACTTTTTGAAAGATAATTTAACAAATAACAACAATAATGGCTTTTTTTAAATTGCGTGTTTTGTCAAACTTGGCCTCTATTTGTGGTTTTTTTTTTGTTTTTAAGATGAAAATTAACCTCACAGTGTACTAATTCAATGGATCGGTAACGTCATGACACCTCACATATATGAAACGACACAAAACTCAATACCAAGTAGGAGATGATACTTTTGAAAAGATAATTTAACAAATAACAAGTTAATGCAATAATAGCTTTTCTTAAGTTGCGTGTTTTATCAAATTTGGCCTTTATTTGTGGTTTTTTTTTTTTTTTTTTTTTTTAAGATGAAAATTAACCTCAAGATCCAATAGGTCAGTGACGTCATGACACCCACGTATATGAAGCGACGCCATTTCGCCAAGCAAGAGTGGGCCATGAAAAAACAACAAAGCAACCAGCATTTACTGAGTAAGGTTTTTTGAATAAGAGGTGGGTTGTAGCCAAAAAAAAGACCAAGCGGTCCCACTAGAGGGAACAAGAGGCTTCACCTCACGACACTATTAAAGTGAGGAGTAGAGGCGGCAAGAAAAAAGGGCTGAACCGACGCCACCTTTCCTTTCTTCTGTACTAAGCATAGTTATTAAATCCGGATCCAACAATGATCCAATCGGAAGGCCAGGTCTGATTGGATCGGTCTTATAATTAAAATAATAATAAAAATTTATAATAATTATTTAAAAATGAAATTTTACTATAAAAAAAAGGTAAAATATGTATGTAATTTTTAAATATATATATATATATATATACTAAACACACAAAAATTATCTAATAAAATTATAAGATTATACTTAATAAATCATCCTATCATAATAGTTTAGGACCTAGTTAGTTATTAAATATTTAATTGTAGTTAGTTACACTCTGTAAAACAAAGTAGTTAAATATTATTTATTGTAAGGCATCTGGATAAGTGGATTAGCCTGATGAAACCATGTTGTTGTTTGTGGTTTTAAACCCCACGGCGTGCATTTTTTCACAAGGCAAGGTAGTGAGGCACAAAATTTTAACGTTAGGGCTAAGAACTGGTTAGACCGGACTAGTTTGATATGATTTTGGAGTAAAAATGTCCGATTTAACCAGTTTATTTTGGGTTATGACAGTTCGACTGCAAAAACGATATAATTAGAAAATCGAACAGGCTTAAGCCCCGAGTCAACGGTTCACTGGTCAGACCGGCCGGTCCGGTCTGGGTTTAATAACTATGGTACTAAGAGACCTAGTAAACACTCGTATTATATCCATAAAATACATGTACGTATGTATTTTTTAAAAAAAACTCTCATTTGCTGTATAAAGTTCAAATATAATTAAAAAAATTCGTATTTTTTTTATAACAAACGTATAGTTCACGTATTTAACATATTCCGAATTATACTTATGTTAAAATACTCTTAATTGTATTATTGACAATTCGATTCTTACTATACTCATTGACAATATTACTGCCAATATTTAAAATATCTTGATTTTTATCTTGATTTTATTAAATCAAGATCTAATTTATAATTTTTATAGCATAATTTCTTATCTCTTTATATAATTTTTTTGGTTTGTTAAAGATTTGATAATTGTACCTTTTCTTTTACTATATAGACCACGTTTCTTATGATTTTAAGAACAAAACTATAAAATAATTTAGGGAATTAATGGAAATATGAAAATATATATAGATCAAGACTTACATACTAATTAATTTTTAGTCATCTTTATAGACAAATTCTTGTTTCTTTCTAAGTAAATGTACCAAAATAAAACAAAATAAAATAATAATGATTGATTTTTCAATAATATTTTATGAATATTTAAGTAAAACAATATAAAAATAATGATTAATAGTGATATACTAAATGAAATAACAAAACATACTTGTGTAATTTTTGTCCTAAATGTTTTATTAAAATTCGTATTGTACCTGTATATGCTCATATCCCCATTTCCGTTTTTTTTATGCCTAATTTTTCATTGTATTTTTATATAGAAAAACTGAATTGTACTCCATACATATGCCGTCCCGTATTCTCTCGTACCGTATTTTACTAACTATGGTAACAGATTTCTAATGCCTTCCTAATTGTAAAATACTGACGCCATGTTTGTTTAGCTAGAATGGAATGGATGGAATGAAATCTCATTCCAATTCATTTCAAACAGCATATTTGGATGAGATAATTTGAACGGGAATAGAATCAAACAGTGTGTTTATAAAGCCTTTTCAAATCACTTTTCATTCCACACTATTTTAAGTGTTGAATAAGATTCCATTCTCATCCATTCCATTCCAGCTAAACAAACATAACCTGAGTGTTTTCATATCCACCATATTGTTTGGTCATTGTAGTAAATCGCAATAGTCTTACTTGCCCTCACCTCAATCGCATGTAAGATATCGATATTTATTTATTTATTATTACATTTTTCATTGACAATCAAGAGCTGCTTTTACCCTAAACCTTACTATTAGCAAAATATGGGCATTAATGTTTTTCCATAAGTTTTGATTCGAGATCACTCACGAAACATGTAGGGAGAATATCATTAGGTTATCATACCATTCGCATATTATGATTGTTAATCAGTGGACATAATTCTCCAATGGCCAACGGAACAGAATAGTGAGCATATATATATATGCTGGAAAAAGTTGGTGGTTATGGGCTTTGATAAAATAATGAACGATTTATTCTCCCATCTTGCCTTCTTTCACATGCAAGGTAGCCTAGTAATGTTCTGTTCAAGAAAGGTCGTGGATTAATGGTATTTGGCTTTCGTTTCATCCCATACATTCTATAAACAAACTTTGCACCGATGACTTCCTTGGATATATTAGACCAACAACTAGCTTTCTTTGAAACGCAAAATCTTATGAATTTCGCATCTTTAAGTAAGGATGATGATCAAGTGAGCACGTGTCAATATAACTTATATCAACAATCGTGTTAAAAATCATATCTTATACATTAGTGGGTTACAGGATATATTGGGTTGATGTATGGAATACAAGCCCTAATGCATGATTCTAATATGATTTATGTCAACAAGACAAGAAGTACTCATTTGATCAAGACTGCTTTAAGTAAAGTGAATATGTCTCTTCATATTTAAATCGGTTGCTGCCCAGTACTACCACTCTACACGCGAGGGCCTCGTCATATCTTAGAATTTTCTTTCGCCAATTTTTATTTATTTTATTTTTGTTCCAACTCAATATTTCCACAATAGTCTGATGTTAGGTATGAGTTCAGATTTGCTGTGTTACAAAAACACAGTACTTTGTTGTGGTAATGTGATCGCAATACGTTACAATCCAATGGCCGAGGTGGCGAGGTGCAAGTGCAAGTTATTTTGGCATCTCTCTCAATGCCGCACAAAATGATCCTTTAAAGTGTGTGTTGCAACTCGGCCCTTGAATCGCCACGTGTTACAATCTTGATCACAACAGCACGGCTCTGTGTTTTTACAACTCAGGAGCAAATCCAAACTCCTCCAAGGGAGGTAACAAAGTAAAAACAGCTCTCTTTTCAAATTTGAAGAGAGAGGAGGTAGAAAATGTACTTTTATTAACCAAAAAAAAATTTTGGGGGGGGGGGGGGGGGGGGGGAGTTTGACATTTGATTTGTTTATAGTAGCAAAATTTTAAAAAATGAAATAAATAAATAAATAGTCACCTCGCTTGGAATGTACATCTCCATATGAGATAGGAAATTATCACATAGGATAGCAAAAAATACTTCTGTTATTTTTTTTGCTTTTTTGCTTCCTTCTTCTTCTTCTTCTTCTTCTTCTTCTTTTCTTTTGAAGGGAAGGAAATCTCATTAAGAATTAAAATAACGTTTACATCTAATAGAAGAAACATTACGATAATTTTCCTGAATAATTGACCAAAGTTTTCTAAGAAACATATTTTCCCAAATACAAGTATCATTACATTCATAACCCAAATTTGCAACACAATCAGCAACCTTATTCACTTGCCTAAATATATGCCTAATAGCCACCTGATCAAAGATAGATATTAGGTTCTGAATATCCTGAACAAAATTAGCAATGCTCCAATAATGCTGAAAAGTTCCACATATCGCATTGATTACTCTTGATTGACTATTTATTTCCAATAGGAAATTAATTCAAGCTGGAACTCTAAATTTGGAAACTCAGTCAAACAGAATAAATTTTTTTCGAAAAGCGAGAAAAAAGTGAGTAGTTTGCAGTTTTTAACTCTAAGAATTTTAAATTTCATTATTAAAAAAAAAAAAAAAAAAAGAGGAATAAGAAAAAAAAAATAAGGAATTTGGTGAAAACCAAGGATTTTAGACTAAAAATTAAATAAATAAAAAAATGGTATTCATTAGCAACTAGAAGAGGGAACACATTACATGCTTGAAAATGATAATATGTGAGCGCACAACAATCTGTCTTTGTAATTTTGATATTTAATAGAAGAGACCAGGTGAGAGGCCGAAAGAATTTGCCTTCTATAGTAGTTTAGACAACATTAGGGGCATTTGGGGAGAAGTTCAAATTAGCTAACATATGGAAGCTTAAGTCCAAGTAAAAAACAATTAAAGTCATAAGTCCACATAATTATTCAAGGACATATATACCCCTCAAATATAATTTGAAAACATTATAAATGCTACATCCCACTTTACTTCCATGATTGGTGAAAAAGATCATACTCAAATTTTGCTCTAAATTCTTTCCCTATAACCATCGCATCAATTAACTCGATTAGACGTTGTAACATCTTCCTCCATGTATTTTCAAATTGTATTACACTGAACCAAACAGTTACATCAATTTGTTTAATGGTCACAAATACTAGTACTTTGTACATGTAACTAATCTATTCAACAAATTTTTAGTTAAGCAATACATGTAACTATTTTTGTTAACTCCCATAATGCATTATGTAATTGTTTGCTAGACATGAAAAATTCTGTATTTATTGAGTGAATTGTGGGGGAAAATTTAGAAAAATATCATAGCAAAATATAACTACTAATATCTTGAATATTTATCATAATAGTAGGAAGGAAAAATAGTTGATGAACATCAAAAACGGAAATTTTGTCATTGATTGAGTGAATCATGGGACAAAATTCAAAATAATATCCCAACATAAAATATGTATTGATACATTAAAAACTTACAATAACAATTGAGTTGGAAAATCATTGATGGACATTAATTGATTGATTTAATCGTGGGGAAAAGTTCAAAAAAATATTCCAACATAATATAAGCATTAATACCTTGAATATTTACTATAACAATCGAGAGGGCTTTACCATAATAGTTGAGAAGGCGAAAAATGAATTAAATGATAAGCCAACTCAAACTTCTACATAAGACGTTAAAGGTTTAAAGATGTTTTTGGACTAATGGCTATACAAGAAAATCGGGAAGACTGCTGCCCCAATATTTAAATGGATTTTTCGCTTATTTCCCCACAAGATTATGTTAAGATTGGATATGGACCCAAAAAGGAACAAAAATGAGCAATTAATTTCTGAATCAAAAATACATGTCCCTATCACACTCTGTTTCGGATGAGGAAAAGACAAAAACCCATATTCCCAGTTCAAAGGAACATATACAGGAAAGGAGCTGTAAAACTCCTCTAAAGAACATATATCATGAGTTCCCTATGGTGTTGGAGCCAGCTGCTTCAACTTTGCCTGGAAGACTGCCCCTGCTTCATCTGCTATGCTTTTCTTCTTAGATGCAACCTGCATTTTGAATTTTTACAGTTTTGTTATAGAAAGAAAGCAGCAAAGCAATGAGATAATAAATTTTATTAAATGTAATAGAAATCCTTTATACGCCTCAACTTCAGATTATAGCACCGAGGAAAGTGAAAGTGAAAGGAAATAAGTCCTAGTCCCCATATTCAATATTCATTTCTTTTGTTACCAAGAATTTTTGCTTTTCCTGTAATTAACATTCCTTTTATTATCTATCAAAACCACTAGAAGAATAATGACAAAAATGAAAAAATGAGAAAAAAAATAAATAAATGTAAGAGAGCTTTTTTAACCAAGGTCCTACTGAATTTAAATAGACACAGAAAAAGTTCCTCAGCTCCCCGCTTGAAGGTAGAAGTTTTGCATGAGTGGCACTTCCCAAAAACATATTCGACCTACACAAACTGATGTCAAATAACATGTAGTTCTTCCATCACCTAGTTTAGGATTTCAAACTACGGATAAAGCATCCAAACTAACCTTGAAAACTGTCGAACCAAAAAACAAATTTATTTACGTACCCAACCTTGCCACTCCAAAAAAAAAAATGAAAATACAATTCTAAGAACACAAAAGTATCACTTCCATCCAACTTCCCCAGTAGATTTGCTAAGTTTTGGACAAAATTCCCTTGCCACTATAATTTGATTTGAGAACTACATTAGAAAAATCATTTTTCCCTTCAATCAAAAGACTTTAATCTTTTTAATAAACAACAAATTTATATTTAAGGGGGAGATAGAGGAGAGCGAGAGAGAGAGAGAGAGAGAGAGAGAGAAAGAGAGAGAATAGTTCTCAACTAGCAAAACAGATACAATCATACAAAAAGACATATCAACGCGGGAGATAAATAAGGAACTTCAATGGTGTGAGGGTTTCAACAAACGCATAGCCTTCCAATCCATAAGAGTAAGGGAAAGAGGAACACCCTAAAACTCTTTAGAGGTAGAAGAAATCCACAAAGCAGCCAAAATTCTAATGTTTTCCCACCAATAAAGGATACTACGTTTCTTGTTCTGAAAAATCTAAGGAATAACATGCTCCGCTATTTTAACACTGCTATACCATTTTATGGTCACAGAAACTTGAAGATAAAATGATAAAAATAGGTCAAAAGGTATTTCAACGTAAAATAATTTCAATTTGCATCAAGCCATGGTGTACAGTAATTTTGTTAACAAGTCACATATTTAAAATAGAAGTTTACTGTCATAACTTTGTACTTGTCATATGCATATAATAATGGTCTTCACCATGAAAAAAAAAAAAAAAAAGGAGCATAAACAGTCACCAGTTTAGTAAAATCTTTAGGGTCATTTTGGATAAACTCTCAATCCAACTGCTTTGGTAGATAGGCCCATGAATGTCATCAAATAGCTAAAATATCTCCAATATCATCGATATATCTCTCATTGGAGGCCTTCGATAAAAATCTCGGCAACAATCTGTCTATATATCTATCAGACATAACTAAAGTAATTTCACAAAATAATAAACCCCAATATGTTAATAATACATTATATATGTAATGTATAGATAGAATATCATAAATATAATTATATCACTTAATTTAAATTTGTATAAATCGGTATTTTTTATTAATGGAACACCTTTTGTACCCACACGCTACATACTTATACACATTTGATTTGCAGATCTTTTGGTTCTAATTTATTTACTAAAGTCTACTTCATTGTTTTCCAACGTTTCACTAAAAATTTCAATGTTTAACTAATAATATCCGTCATTTTTCTAAATCAATATTGATATTTCAATACTATCAATATATCCATGTTTTTTGACCCTTGATATATACATCAATATCGATATTTAAGTTCTTGGGCATCAAAGAGGCAAATCAACAAGATTTTTTTAATAACAAAATTTCAGATGGCTAAGAACAAAAACTCTAATTTGCACTGGTTGGTTGGAAGGTACAAGTACTCCAAGTGTGCATTATGAGCAATTGAGCCAACAAATAACTTAGCAGTCATTGAAGTTTAGTATTAGTTACTTACTAACGTACCACAAAGATAGGCCATTTTTGCAACTTTTTTTGTCCCAAAATGTTTGTCCATTATGAAAAGTCAAATCACAATTTTTTTGGAACTTCCTATACTACCCCTTATTTCAATAATTACTTTCAACACAAAACCCAATGAAAGTAAGAGATATCTTGAAAAAATAGAGTTTAATAAATGACAAGTCAATGAAATGATGGTTTTTCTTAAACTGCGCATTTTGTCAAACATGGCCTATCTTTGTGGGATAGAGGGAGTATTAGTGCATTTAATAGTGTTTTTAGATCACAGTACTAGTCACAGACATATGGCTCATGGTATTATTGCCTTATTGGATACAAAAATCTCCCAATCCTGGATGAGGATAATTTGGATGATTAGTAGATTAGAAAGCAAGCCAGCTAAGTTGACTCGAAAAGCAAAAGTTTTCCCCATAGTTAAGCCTTGGAAAAGTTTGTAGCTCACAAGACGGTTAATACCAATGAGATGCTCCAATCTAAGAGAGCAAACAAAGCTCTTACCCCCTATATATGTGTTTGTTGTGTAGAGGTGGTAGTGAGTCGGTTGGCCATGTATTCTTCCACAGCCCATTCTCTTATTAGATTTGGAATTGCTTGATTTGGCTGGACTTGGTTGGTTAGCTAATACTATTTAAAACTTCTTACTTCCTGGGGCTCTCTTCTGGTGGGTTGGATAGAAAGGGAGAGGGAAAAAGCTTAAAAGATCTTTTGCTCTTTTAGCGATTAATTGGGTCATATGGAGTGAGAGTAGCACCTTTTCTAAAGCCTCTAATCTATTATTATATTATAATTAGGAGTTTTTTTGGTGAGATCAGCAAATGCTGAGGTGGTAGCCCAATAACTCTTCCCTCCTTAATCCTCCATTCTCCTTCACTTTGGACCCACCCAGCTGATGTCAGCACATGGCTTCTCTCATACGCTTCTCCTCTCTCTCTCTTTCTTCTCTAGCAGAAACCACACTCTCTCTCTCCTGCTCTTCCACCCATTTCAAATTTGAAAATCACTCATTTCACACAAAAGTTCTCTACCTCCCCCCCCCCCCCCATTCCCACAAAACCCATGTCTTCTCTCTCTCCCTCCTCAACTAAAGGGTATTTAAATTTTGAATCATTTCTCCCCTTCTCCCCTAACGTCCCTTCTTCCAACACCATAGCTCCACCCCATTACGGTTCCACCACTCCTTTCCTTCTTT
The DNA here is from genome assembly GCA_039720395.1 of Liquidambar formosana. Lineage (NCBI taxonomy): Eukaryota > Viridiplantae > Streptophyta > Magnoliopsida > Saxifragales > Altingiaceae > Liquidambar > Liquidambar formosana. Next base: position 37,945 of record JBBPBK010000184.1, on the reverse strand, counting down.
CAGCCATTGAAAATATAGCCATCATACGACTTTGCTTTGTGCCTCGCCTGCCAAACATCATGCCATCCAATTTTGTGTTTCACTCATCAGAATTCCAGCCATTGGCACTAATGGATTTTCACCGACCATGAAACCAGATCCGGCAAGATAAGCCTCAGATTCGGCAAGATCAGCCTTCCTCAACACCCCAACATTAGGAGAAGGCGGTCCAAGTTGTAGCAGTAGTCGATGGTAGTCGATGGTGGTGATTCTCGCCAAACATGAAGATCTAAACTCCTTCGACCCACCGTTGGTGATCCCTCCGCTGGTGATGAAATGGCGTGGGTTCTCTGCCATTCGTTCTATGACTCACTTTCTCTCTCATCTGTGAAATGGCGAGGAAGAGGAGAGAGAGAAATGGAGGAAGATGGAAGAGGAGAAGGGGAGAGATAAAGGAAGAGAGAGAGTGACAGAGAGAGCGTGACTGGAGAAAGAAAAAAAGAAGAGGAAGAGAGAGAGTGACTAATAGTGTGACGGTGGAGAGGAAAAATAGAAAAAAAGAGGGAAAAAAATGGAGGAAGAGGTGAGGAAGAGGAGAGAAAGAAATGGAGGAAAGATGGAAGAGGAGAAGAGGGAGATAAAGGAAGCGAGAAAGTGAGAGAGAAAGTGTGACTGGAGAAAGAAAAAAAGAGGAGGAAGAGAGAGAGTGATTCAAAGTGTGACGGTGGAGAGAAAAAAAAAAGGGGGGGAAAAAAATGGAGGAAGAGGAGAGAGAGAAATGGAGGAAAGATGGAAGAAGAGAAGGGGGAGAGAAAGGAAGAGAGAGAGTGGTAGAGAGAGTGTGATTGGAGAAAGAAAAAAAAGAGGAGGAAGAGAGAGAGTGACTGAGAGTGTGACGGTGGAGAGAAAAAAAAAAAGAAAAAAAAGGAGGCGTGAGGTGGCATCAACACTATATGAGATAGCTTTTTAATAACTTTCCCTTCAAATTCCATCATTCCCTTCAAATTCCATCCTTCTCCTCATCCTTGGGCTCATACCATGATGTCAGCAACTCCTTTCCTCTTTCTTTCTTTGTTGTTTTTTTTTTCTCTTCACTTCCCCCCATACAGCCTTCCCTCTCCCTCTTCTTTTCCCCCTATCCATTCCTTCCTTTTTTTTTTTTCTTTTTTTTTTTTCTTCCCCCTGGTGCAGCCTTCCTCTTCCTCTTCTTTTCACCTATCCCTTCCTTTCTTTTTTTTCTTTTTTATTTTTTTTTCTTCCCTTCCCCCTATACAACCTTCCTTCTCATTCCTCTAATATAAGTTGTCAAAAGAATAATCTTGACTATAGGATTAACACTAAAGGATTGTTTGGTAAACTTAAAAACCAGACCACTTAAGTTTAACCATTTTTTTTATTTCACATTGATTGTTAAATCTTTTTTTTCTAATAATCCTGTTTAACTAGACCAAGAGAGAATAATAGCATTTTTTGGTACTTATATAAGTACTTTAAATGAAATTACTGTTTACTTCCCGCACATCGTGCGGGTCCATTCTAGTTCTTTATATTTTGCAAAATGAGATTCAAATGTGGAAGACGGGAATTCTTTTCTTCCATTGAAGTGGTTTGAAATAAGATCCTTTTCCTCTCCTCTCTGTGCACCAGTTAACTAAGGACTTCAAGGATGTCTATGAGGATCATTACGTCTAATGGGGTTATGATGGGCCCTAATAGGATATATTGGTCAACTAGTTCCTGAACTTGGTCTGCTTCCCTAGTGGAAAGAATCAAGTTTACCTTTGATGGCTGCTCTTAAGGAAATCTAGAACAGATGGTCTTCCAGCATTTTCAGAGATCATTTGGGAAGCACTGTTTTTACCTTCTCTAGACCTTCAAGTAGAAGAGTAGTAGCTACTAAATCAAAAATCTGAGCACATTTCAAGCGTGAGATCATGGACCATGCTTGTCCTTTGGGAGAAGAGGCCACTTGGATTGCAATATTTTCCAATGAGGAATCAATGGCTAAAAGGGGAATATGTACTTTGTTTTTCGTTTAGAGCAATTAATAATTGGAAATCATACTACCAATCATATGGTGAGAGACTTGGCTCCCTCAGAAGCTCTATTGTTCCTCCTCTTGTTTCATTGCAACATTCTTAATTGCCAGGAGAGTAATAAGATAAGAACTCTTGACGGTGTACGGAAGGATGATGAGTGAAATGTCATTTGGTGAGATGGGATAGATTTGTACATTGAAGTAAGAGTTTAAGTTCCCTTATCAGCCACGAAAAGATTCCTATTTGAAAAATGGTTTTGACGAGTTGAGGTGAGTATTTATTTTATTTTAATTTCAACTTAATCTCCTCACAATCAATTATAGTGGATGCTTCATTGCATGAAAATGATCTTTCATTCCTTTCCACCAAACTTTTGGAAATGAGCTTTGTTTTAGCAAAATGAACTGAACTCTAAGCACCTTTTCTGGGCCAAACCAGCTCTTTGATCGTCCATCACATCAAACAAAACAAACCATTCATCCATTGGAAGAAGCTAATCAACAATCTAAGGAGAAGTTAAGTACTTTACTCTCAAGTTAAGCAATTACTTCTAGGAGAAATGAAGTAAAGAGTAATAAAGACTTGGCCTAAATCAGAGGGTCAGACTTCTCCGTGATTCTCCTTCAATAGGCATTTATGCTATGTTTGATAGGGAGGATGGAAAGGTGGAATGAAGGAAAGGTAGGAGGGATGGACTTTCCATCCCAAGGGAAGGAAACCTTTTTTCCTTACTATAAGTCTGGTTGGATGGATGTAGAATGGAGGGAAAGATAGTTTCCTTCCTTCCTGTGTGTTTGGTATAAAGAAAGGAATGGAAAGAATAGATACTAATTTTACTATTTTGCCTTCACATATATAGTAGTAATGAATAAATTATTATAGGCATAAGGGTAAATGTGTCATTTTAATAAAAAAAGTTCCATTTCCCTCCTCTAATCTCCCCAAAATTGGAGTGATGAGAAAAAGTGAAAAGGAGGGATTCCTAATCCTCCCTCCCCTTTTCCCTCTTTCCCTTTCCTTCCCTCCCCTTTTCCCCCCTACCAAACATAGGCTTAAGGATACTATTACCAATTTCTTCACATTACTTAGATGATTGGCATGTTACCATATAACATGGAACTTACCCTTTTTGCAAAATTTGTGGTGCCTTTAGAAAGAAAGATGGAAAATAGTCAATAGTTAGTTGCACAATTTAGATACTTGAAATGTTAAACTAAGTGACCTTTTGGTACTCTTGTATACTATTGGAAATATACCACATCCCACATTGGTTAATTATAAATCTTGACATAGCTTCATATACTTTTTTGGGCCTTCCACTTACAAGCTTATGCTTTTAGGTTGGAAACTAACATGTTATCAGAGCATGTTCCTGGACCCGTTACATTCGTGATCTCGTCTTTATTTTCCACGTGACAGGCCATTTGAATCTTGTTAGGCCTACAAGTGAGGGGAAGTGTTGGAAATATACCACATCCCACATTGGTTAATTATAAACCTTGACATGGCTTCATATACCTATTTGGGCCCTTCCGGGATGAGGTGACCTATTGGCTGGATTAAGGTGACTTAGTATTGTGAATAGGCATAGTATTATCTCATTGAATACTGATAGATGAGTGAGGCTGCCAAAAGGGAAAGAGCTAGCCACCACGTCGAGTATGGTATCGGACGCAGTATGGGATGCAGCTCGTCATGTAGGTGAGTGGAGCCACCAATAGGAAAGGGCTACCATCAGGTCAGTGTCGAAAGAGTGGGGCGACATGGACGTCGACTGCGAAAGCGTGGTGGAATGTTACGATTAAGTATGGGCTTAACCATGTGTATATTAGCTCCTAGCACCCTCTCCTTGGAAGCCGATTTTCAAGGGTGAGTTCTAACCAACGATTCGTATCTTTTGGTATCAGAGCTCGCCACCATACCAAGTATGGTATCAGAGCTCTGGTCTCTAAGAGGTCCTGGTTTCAAGTCTTCACACCTCCTCCCCTATTCATTTATTCCTTCACATTGTTTATCGGTTCAACTCAGTTTAACTCACTTCATTGCCGTGTATCAGTTCATCTCTCCACGTGCGACCTCGTTCACACAAGAGGGGGAGTGTTAGCTTGATATACATTGTTGACCCATTCCTTGATTGCTTAATCTTTTGGGGTCAAGTGTTGTTCTAACATATACCTCAAATTAGAGCTTCACATTGTTGACTTCCATTGTCTTTGGCTTCCTTTGTTTTGCACAACTATTTTTACCATTCACTTTGAACTCATAGACGTGCTTGCGGGGAATAAAAAATCGGCTTTACATTCCAGAACGGGTATGGAGGTGCCCATTATGCATTACAACCCATCACGAAATGTGTGGGGAAATTCGCAACCGCAACTATCCATTAGGCAACAGGTAAAAGCCGTTACAAGCTATTATGCTATTATAATTTTTTTTTTTTTTTGAAAAAAGAAAAAAAAGCATTTCAGCCCATTTAAGCCAATTTTCTCTCATATTTCCTCTCCCTCACCTATTTTCCTTCATCCTCTACCTCTTGCACCTTTGATATACTATAAAGTCAAGTATGCTTTATGACATAGAATGATTGGCAATCAAGAGACAATGCATACAAAAAATGAGTGTGATCGATATGAAAATGCTATGATTGACGAGTGGAAATAGAAGAAAATATAGTAGAAGTAAATGCACTCATAAACCAATAGAGGTGACACAAACTAAAGCTGTTCAGATTTGTGCAAAGAAGAACAATAGATGCACAAGTAAAGAGAGTGATTCGATTCAAATTAAATATATCATGGGGAACAAAAGGAAGGCTAAGCGTCTAGAAAAACCATTATGCTATCCCTAAATAGAGATAAATGGCAATAAGGATTCTTGTAGTTGATCCCAATTCCCAAGTAGTTGAAATTTAATGTTTTATTGCAATTGACTTGAGTAGAAGCTATGTTACACAGACTCCTTATGAGTTTTGGGTGTGGGTGTGCATCAAGTTGTTTAAATTTTCTACCTCATATTTTAGGACAAGGAACACCTAATTTTCAAAATTTTCTCTTTCCATAGCTTATGCCATAATGAAGTATATGCATGGCATAGCATGTCCAACGTGAGTACCTACACTTGCATAAATGCAACAAAGAAGAGTAATGGAGGTAACTTAAAGTGAACTAGGAGTTTGTTCGTCTTTCGCTTTGGGTAGGTATCATAAGTATGTGTGTCAAGCATATCCCATACCCACACCCTTTTTATGCAACATCTGACACAAGTACTTCACATACTTTGAAGTGTCCAAATTAACTAGAGTAGAAGACCTTATAACATATTGATTACTTGTAAAAATCATCAATGAAAGTTCTTATCAATATTATCATTGATAAGAACCTTGAACAGTCTCTGGTTGCCCTAGAGCGATAAAGGACATTCTTAAGCATGGCGATACGCTATGGCTGAAGACCACACCAAGAGATATAAATATATTAAATGATGAAGGCGCGACACTATGGCATGAAGACTTTCTTTACTTATGCAGGATGGTATTTCCACTAAGAAAGAGTATAAACCTGTATGCAACAGGACTTGGCTGCCCAAGCGACTCTACGTACCCTCTCATTAAGGGATTATGTCGCTCGTAGTTCAGTTCTATCTAAAGCCAAGAAGGGAGAGCACTTAGACAATTCACTTTGAGTACAAGGAAGTCTGTTGGTAGGAATTCCTCAGGGCGTATTACGGTTTTTCACCGAAGGGGTGGATCGAAGCGATTGAAGCGAAGAATTGATCTGAAACGAAGCACTTCGTCTATGGGCATTGTAGAAAGGATAGAATATGACCCTAATCCTTCTTCTCAGATTGCTCCAGTACGATGGTGCATTCACTTATCAGTACACTCCTCTATCCATCTATCAAGAAGCCCTGGAGAGCTTCCCGCCCAACTCCACAAACTCCTATTACCTCAATTCCAGTCTTATTCTTCCGTAACTCTTCTTACTTCTTCTTTACTTCCATCATAGGAAAGGCAAAGAAAGTCACTACTTGAATGTTCTAGGGTTTCCACACACAATAATAGAATTAGACGAACTTAAGGCCAAGCCCTCCTTCCTGTCTCGGGAGGCAAACCAAGTCCCAAGCCACCTTGGCAGCCTTAGAGATCCCAACTGCACCATGCTAGAGGAAAGATCCAAGGATCTGGTCAATAACCTTGCACACTTCCTTCGGCAAAATGAAAATGCTACTCCAGTAGACCTGAATACTGAACAACACTGATCTGATGAGCTCAAGTCTACATGGTTCAAAGTCTCGGCAATCTCGGACGAGATCTCGCCGAGACAAAACGGTCTCGCCCTCAACCGATCCGAGATTTCCCTCCGGTACAAGAATATAAAAGGGATTACCATTCTCGGCCGAGAATGCTGTGATCTCGTACGAGACGAGACGATATCGACGAGAAATCGACATCTCGGTGTGAATCGGATAGGATATCGTCTGGAACGATCGAGACATGCTTTTGCCCAAGTGATGTTGCAGAAAGATGCCTGAATTTGACAAAAAAATCCTACGAAACATACGGCCTACCTCGATTTCTCGTCGACAGTGGATACCCAGCTCTGAGGCTTCCTATATTTCTCTCTCTTGCCTTTATTTTACCTTCGATTGGTTCTCCATTCTCAGCTGAGTGTCATTGTCTCCATTGGAGGAATCCAGATCAGGTGGTGTTGCCGGCATCGTCTTCGTCTCAGGTGGGTTGTAGCAGCGGCGGTAGCAACAGCAGCTAAGGTCGACGTTTCCGGCAACGGCGACTGAGGTCGGCGGCGGGAGTTGAGGTTGACTGTGCCGGCGGTCAAGGCTCTCGAACAAGGGAACCTCCCTCCTTCCCTCCATCGCACTCTCCCTCTTTGCCTCTCAGTCTACCTCTCTTCTCTTTTCTCTCCTCTTTTCTCTCGTGGGTGGGTCGACGACAAGTCGGGTTTAGGGCCACCGACTTTTAAAAGGTAAGAAATATATTTTTTTTTTTATTATTTGTTTTTGTTTTTGGTTTTAGGCTTTTTTTTTTATTTCTTTTTTTAACTGATCTTTCTTCTTCTTTTTTAAGACTTGAGACTATTGGTTGTTTTTTTTTTTTTTTTTTTTTTTCATTTTTTAAAATGTTATTGATAATTTGATATGGACATAGGAGTATAGACCTATAATCTCTTATTTTATTTTTTTTCATTATCATGAATTTATAAATTTGAATTTTTTTTAATAAATGCTAAATATTTTTTATAAATGATAAAAAAAAATTACGAAATTTTTTTTTTTTAAATTTAGAAAATTGTTACACATTTTTTAACGCATCATCAACTTATAAATATCCTTAAATAATTTGGAACTTATAGATTTGAATTTTTTTCTTTTTATAAATGTTAAATCTTTTTTTATAAAATACAGATTTTTTAAAAAAAAATCTACGAAAATCCATATTTTTAAATTTGAAAAATTGTTACACACTTTTTTAATTATCATGAACTTATAAATATAGTATTCTTTCATGATAGATGATATTTATTCTACTTCTTTGGGTGTATATTAGATATCTACAACATAAATATAGTGTTCTTTCATGATATATTAGTGCGCTATCGCCTATTTTTATGTTTTTCACTATATGATGTGCATTAAGTTCATTATTTTGCTTATTTGATGGTTCCAATGTAATCATCATATTTTTTACAAATTTTCTATAATTTTTTTGAATTTTTTCGAACTTTTTTTCATGCGTAAAGTTGCATCTCGTCCGAAACGCGACGGGTTGGGCGAGACCGAGATGAACGAGACCGAAACGAGACGGGGACCGAGACCGAGACTTTGAACCATGCAAGTCTACCCGCATAGGAAAGCCATTTGCTAGTCCAAGATTCAACCCTAAATATTCCTTACCATGAGCTGGCTGATGCTTAGACCGCGAACATATGATCGACCAGTCTTGGTCTTGAATTCGGACTCGACGGGTCCGTTTGGGAGGACCAGGACCTACGTCCCTATCTTGGATCGCCTCTGAAAGAAAGTAAAGTCTCTGACACCGACTGTGAAGTCCGAGCCTACTGCCACACGAAAAAGAAGACATGTAATCACAGGAAGAAAAAGACGTAATAAGGTGAGAGCCGGTGTCGTGATCTAACACGTAGATCGCATTTGGATATGAATTTACTACTTCTCTGAATGCCCAACCTTCCTTGGTTTTGGGCTTTTGCCTTTTAGTCAAGTAAGCGGGCATCTGCTTCTTTTCATTCTAAATCTTAGTCTGTTGTATCGGATGCTTTAGCGGAATCCTTCTTCTCCAGGATCAGTTGCTTCCGGTTTCTGCTTATCCTATCTATGTTTATAAATCTGCCTGCACATTATGCTTTGATGCAAGGGCTGGTCGATAAGCCTTTCACTTCCCTACCCAAAGGGAAAGGGTACGGGACATAGGGACTAAAGCCAAGGCCTTTTTTTCCTTCTATCGTGCCTATCTATGCGGCTCCCGACTCTAGTTCTTTCATTTGAAGGTTCTTCTCGATCTGGCTAGACGCCCTTCCCTATGGAGGTTCTGTGTAGGATTTCAATCTGAGATTCAGACTGTGAAAACAAATCAGACTCTAGGTATAGCGTTGCGTCCGCATCGTCTGACTTGTACTATAAAGTCTGACTTGTACTATAAAGTCTGACTTGTACTATAAAATAAAGTTATTGAGCTTCGCCTGCCTACGAGAAGGAGTCTCCCCCTATCTTATTCAACAACAGATTCTTTAAAAATAGGGTGTTAGTTCATAGGTTGCTCTGGGGCCAGTGCACCCCATCTTATTCAGCTGGAAGGCCAGATAGCTGAAAGACCTGGAAACGGCAGCACGCCAAAGCAAAAGAACTTCGGGCGGGGGCACCAGATCTCAACTTGAAGTAGAGGAAGCTTGAAGTAGAGGAAGGCAGACTCAGGGCTAACGTCTGCATCGTATGATTAGTCGGATTAGTACGATCTAGCCTCTTGGAATGGGGCGCAGGAAAAGAAAACCAACTTTTTGAGCAGGAAAGAACAGGAAACAGAAGCACGCTGCGGGTCTGGGTAAGTAAGAGAACCTCTTTGACTACCTCTTATAAATAGATCTGGGGTTGGCGAACCCTTTGCTCAACGTCGAAGTAAAAATAAGGTGCATACGTGTCTAGTCTAGCCTAACAAAACCGAACCCGACTAGCTATTTAGTTAAAAACTTCAATCGCTTATGCCCTATACTATAATGGCGGAGATAGGATAGAATTCCCTGCCCGGCTAGGCGCGATCGGAGCACGCTTTGATGGTAGAACCCGTCGGGATGAGGCAACTTTGCTCTAAAGGAAAGGGCGATCCATTTCGATACGAAAAAGACCAACAACCGCCAATCGGTCCTAGGGGGGAAAGAACTCCAGAAGAAGGTGCTTATGTCGATAGGGGAGATTCAAACCTAGCTTCTACTCCTCTTTTAGTAGAGCTCACGAGAAAAGAAGCGTAGGATATTTAAAGCAGCGAGACCTTAGCCCGAGCCCGGGTTGCCGGGAACAAACTCAATACCTGGGGAAGAATTCCTCGAAAGTATATGTAATTCCTTACCCTCAAGTGCATGATTCCTCAAGCTAGCAATGTCAATCCTCTTAAAAAGTTAACAAAAGATTTCATTAGAAACATACCTCAATGAGTTGGTCATAATTAGATTTCAGCAAATTGATTTTACGCTCACAATAATCTTTGCCTTCATTCATTGTTTTCTGATTCAAACAAAAAACATCAGATTAGATATCACATTCAATAGGAAAAGAAAAAATTTTTAAAATAAAATAAAATAAAAATAACAGGGGGAGGGGGGCAAGATTTAGTAACTTCTCACGTTGAATGACAATTGGGAGGAAAAATGCATTTACGGTTACCTCTTTCTTTGTTATTCCTTTCTTTAAGTTCAAGGCACCAATTAAAAAATAATAATAATAACTAACTAATAAAAAAATAAAAGAAGAAGAAGACAAAACCACCTCATACCACAGTAATATTATCACATAATATACCACATCAAAAAGAGAGATTTTTCTTCCCTTTTGCCAATAGCTATGATTGAACTAACGCCTTCCCATAACGGTCACAAGTTAGCATCTGGTCAAGACAACTACAGTTACTCTTTAAGGAAAGTTGCAGTACCACATATGTAGTGTCATATATTTACATTCAAGTCCTCTAGAAGGGGCCTTTGCTGCTGAAACATAGTGTGAAAGTATGAGCAGTTACAAACTTTTTCATGCTTAAATTAAATCTAAGCCTAGGAATTAGGGGGAAAATTGATTAAAATGAGTTGAAATTACAAGATGTACGTCAAACATATTAGGGACAAATAACATGTGTTCTTTGTTTTTTTTTTTTTTCCCCTCTCTCTCTCTCTCTCTTTTGATAAGCCTCTCTCTCTCTCTCTTTTATTTTTAAATTTCTCTTACAATGCATCAATGATTTTTCATGAAAATTTTTAGCAAACAGATTTCTGGAACAAACATAAATTTTGAACGTATTCTGAAATGTTTCTAATTCTTTTCCTAAAAATGTTGAATCTCATCTGAGCAAATAATGTTGATATTAATCTTTGCAAGTTTGTATTGAGCTTTTTCTGTTGATTATTTAGTTATTATTGTTGACGTTGGTGGTGGTAGGGTGCACATACTGGTGGCAATGGTGGTGGTGGTCCTAATGCTATTGGTTTTGGTGTTGGTGATAGTATTATTAGATATATATAAAAATAAATAAATAAATAAATAAAAATGATGATGAAGAAACCCTTCAAGCAAACCCCAGGTCCATATAAGACCCCACAACCCATATAGACAAAGTAAGCCCAAGGAACATGAGAACCATGAAACCTTGTCTGGGTGGCCCTAACTCCTAAGGGGTTTAGCAATAGTCGAACTTAGGACCTCCGCTTCCTGAGGCGTAGTTCCTTGCCAACTAAGCTACCCCATTATAGGATATATTTAGTTATTTTTCTCGTATCATTTACGTGTGAGGTGTTGTTTTGTCAAATTATGGACAATTCAGTCATACGTGATAATTATTATCTTAAACTTGCAATCAATAAAGAGATGATCCATAGTCTCCTCATCACACTAACACAAAATACATCTATTGGGCATAAACCAACCTCACTTCACCAAATGATCCACCGTGAGACATTGTCTGTCTAAGCCGACGACATAAAGAAAGCTAATTTTGACAGTGTACTTGAATCCCGCAACCTTCAGCAGGGAAGGGCACCACGTCCATAGCACTCACACCAGCTTTAAGGTAGCAATAAAAAAGTTTGAAGATACCTTTAGGACTATATTTCCAACCAAGATGCCCTCAATCTCTATGCAAAGTAACCACATAAATTTTTTCTAAAAAAATGCTCCACCGTATCTAGCTCCAGATTCCAATGCAAAACTTCATCCAACCGCACCACATAATCACTCACCCAAGCAGACATAATAGAATTTAGAAGAAAAAGCATAAAGATCTGGGGGGAAGTAGCCATAAGCAGGTTGACATCACAACAAGTGTCCTAAAACCTCACCTGATGGTTAAATTTTTCCTTTAAAGGTTCCTTCAAAAAGTTCATGGATGAATAAGTGCTTGTTAACAATGCATAGTTGTTTTCTTCTTCTTTCTCTTTTGCTCCTTCTGTATAAGTTGCATGTGCTTCAGTTCTGTCCCCATTAAGCACTTTTTAGTTGTTTATTTTTCTCTATTAAAAACAATTGTGACCTAGTAAGCAAAGAATATTGCTACTTCAAGACATCAACGACTTAATAAGACATTATCAATTTACCTTTTCCGTCGTAAGGTAGAATTGAACCTGTTGTCAACTATGGTTGAGAATCATAGTTGCTGAGTCGGGATGAGAAAGCGGAAAATATATGGTCCAAAAAAACATATGAGAAATGTGAATCAGGGAATGATTTGGATCGAAGTCAAAACTTATTAAGAACTTAATTGAAAATTTTGATGGAATGAATCTAAACAATGGAAAAGTTTAGGTATCAGATTCATAGCAAGTTAAGTTCTTTTAAGTGTCCAACTCTTAGTCTTTACCTTCGTAATGGAAAAATGTCTATTTAACATAGGATAGTTGAAGAATAATTCACTCTCTTTGAAATATCCTTGTATTATAATAACAAATTGAGAGAGTGGTCAAGCAAACTTCTAGATGATAAATAATGTGATTTTCTCTTCTTTTTATTAAGGACAACTACTAAGCAGACATCTGCAACACATATCTCACACCCAAATTACCCACTACCCATTGTGGTGTGTCTGCTAACTAGTTTTTTATGGTTACAAATCGCAGTGGTGACCTGGTGTCAACTAGTTTTTTAGGGTCACCAATCACAGTGGGACCGTCATTTCTTTTAAAATATAAAATAAAATAAAAAAGTAAAATTTTTCAGTAGCTCTCTCTGATGAGATCAACAATGCCCCCTCCAGACCACAATAGAAGTCATGGCATAAAAAACTCAACCCTTTCCAAAAGCCTAGGTTTAAATCAAGGCAAGTTTTCTTAACTTAAAGGACTGTGTCCTGAAATCATTCCCATATGGAATAACTGGAAGCATATTGGGCTTTAATGTGCTTAGAAATAAGAACCCAGTTTTCCTTTTAAAAGTTCTTAGTTTTGGGGATGCTCATGACCAATGGCTATTTAAGACCCCAAAACATTGTTGCCACACAACTTAATCTAGTTCTTCTTAATCTCCACTATTCCTCAATCTTGTCTTGAATCTAAGAGGACTACAGAACTATTATAGGTGATTAAGCACCTGATTCTATCGGATGAGATATATAATTAGAATTTCTTGAAAACCTTCTAAATTCTGACTCTTAGCATCATATAAACATAGAAGATGACATGACAACAACTTTGACAAACACTCTGAGAAAATTTGTAGGGTATATCAATAATATTCATGGCATTGCCTAGACATTTCAGAATGTCCTAATATCCTGTTTGGTTTCTGAGAAAATGCCTTCAAGGGGAAAAAATAAAAAGAAAAAAAAGAAATATATATATATCTATATATATATATATATATATATATATATAGAGAGAGAGAGAGAGAGAGGGCTGATCATGTGTGGGATATCCCGGATATCCCGTTTGATCACGGCCGTCCGTGAGCAACATGTGCGGGTGCGTGAATGCAAGCGTGTTGCTCACGGATGGCCGTGATCGAACAGGATACTCCGGGATATCCCGCACATGATATATATATATATATATATATATATATCAAAACTTTGAATCTAAGATTAAGAACTGTAGAGTATATGAATAATATTCATGGCATTGCCTAAACACTTCTGAATGTCCTAATATACCCTGTTTGGTTTATGAGAAAATGCTTTAAATCAAAAACCAAAAATCAAAAATCATAACATTGAATCTTAGGTTACGAACTGAAGAAATCAAAAACTCCATTCAACTGAACCTAATAAAACTAAGTTGGGTTAGCCGAGACGTTTTTTTTTTTTTCCCTTTTTTTTCTTTTGTTGCATTTTATAGAAGAGGCAAAACATAAAAGATTCAAAACTGTAATTTCTTTCATTTTCCCATGTTTTATCAATGACCAAACGGAGGCTGATATAAATTCTAGTACAGTATAAACACGAAACGTTAGCAACAAAATTAACCAAACAACCAACTTGTAAGAAGACTAAAAAGACACAAACTTAAAAAAGCGAAGAACTGAAGTGACCTCAATGAAATAACCAGTGCCGATATCGACCAAGACTTTATCGGCATCGTCTAGCGTGCCTGGAACGTAGAGCGACGCCGTCAGAGGCACCAACATTTTCTTTCCTGTAATCAGAGCAAAAACAAAATCAATCATCAAATCAAAGTAGAGATAGTAAGAGAGAAGACATATATGTATGTGCGCTTGGGGTACGTGTATATATATATATATATAGGAAGAGAGAGAGACTAACAGATACATAGAGAGAGAGAGAGAGAAGAAGAACCTTGGGGGCGGAGAGAGAGATCGTGGAGGGCGGTGGAAGCGATTTCGAGACGAGTAGTGGCAGTGCGAATGTTGTTGAGGCTATCTTGGAGAAGATTGACTTCCAGATCGGTTTGTTCTTTGATAGCTTTGAGCTGTTCAAGACTCATCTTCTCCATCTCTGGTATCCTCACCATTGCTCCTCCTTTTGACGCCATTGCCTATGACCAAAGCACCAGACCAAACCCCTCTCTCAATTTCTCTCCTTTTCTTCCCTGAAAAAAAAGAGGCCTCTCTTCGATCGAATTGCAATTTTGCAACGGGAGCTGAGCGGGTGACCGTGATAAATTAGTCTATATAAAACTTTAGAAGCCTTACATCAACAGCAGCCCCTATAGCTCAGTGGTAGAGCGTCAGTCTTGTAAACTGAAGGTCTGTAGTTCGATCCTGCATGGGGGCAGATGTTACAAAATATTTTCCTCCTTTTTTTTATTTATTTTGTTTAGGGGAATTTTAGATTGATGGGACTAGGGAAAAATAATTACAGTTTAAAATTCCCCTTTTTAATTTCCTTTCTAGTAAAAGTAATTTTCCTCATGAAAAGATGGTGAATATTGTAGATGAGTTATGTTTGAAAGAGGGCAAATGTTACACAACTTTTTTCACTTTTAATTCATTTTCTTGATTATATATAAAATGGTAAAAGAAAATGAAAAGATAGTGAATATGTATATTATATCTGAGTTTATGTTTTCCATTATATCTAAGGCACAGTGGGTTATCTTGGTCAGGAGCTAGGTTCATAAATTAAGAACTAATTTTGGTTCAATTTGGGAATTCGGCTTTGTTTTAGGTCAAACAAATGCATCCAACTTGAAAGCTGACTTTATATTTAAATATATATAATATAATATCACATTAACTCAAATTTTCTAATATTATTTTTTTCGAAAGTTTCACATGAGATGGATCCACACTCATATGGGATCCCATTACTTGTGGGAGATTAGAGAAAATTTTAGAAAAAAAAAGGGGGGGAATTATAGCATTTTCCTTAACTATAAATTTGTGTATATACACATCTTATGATAATCGTTTCAATTTCAATTATCATTTTGCTTTCATATATAAGACATGTACTTATTATTCAATATAAGTTATAAAATTATGTCTCTATCAAAAAAAAAAAAAAGTTATAAAATTATGTCTTTTGGTATTTTATTATTTTTATTTTTTTGTTAACCTAGATATTATTTTCTTGTGGTAAACTTTTATGTTTTGTTTGTAAAATTGATAAGAGTACATTTAGCATCTATTTTGATCCTTGAAAGAGCAAAGGGAATGAAAGAAATAACATTAAAACAAAAAAAAAAAAAAAAAAAGGTTTAAGCTCGAAGTAAAGTAAGCAAGTTTAAGACTTTCTTTCATTCCCCAAGTTTTTTAGATCCAAACAAAGCCCTAGGTAATTGCAAGAGTATATGAATTTAATAAGTATCATCCTTTTTGACCTATTAAATAGAAGAAACGTAAGTTAGAAGAAATACGGTTAGGGATCATGGTTTATGAATCAAAAGTTTTAGAATTAAATCTTGATACTCTGACTATCACATGAACAGGGTATGTGGGTGGTTTCGTCTATTCAGATGTATGAGTGCTAGGTTGGACCTAAATCCAACCAGAATAGACTTAGGATACCCCATGTCATTTAAAAAAAAAAAAAAAAAAAGGATGAAACACTTAAGAAAAGTAATCTTTTTATATCTCATAAATGCCTAGAAGACTTTAGAAACGCTTTCATGATCCATTTGACAGGAATGATGGAAAAGCATAGGGAAGGAAATGGCATAAGGGGTGAATATTCCATCCCTAAAAAAGGGACATTTTCCATTTTTTTTCTTTGTTTGGGGTTTGGTAAGGAAGATGGTACGAAAGAAATAGGAATAATTATATTATTTTACCATATTTACACTCACAAAGAAAGTATAGAAATGAAGGAAATTTGTATTTTTGTTGTGATACTCACCATTTCCTTCCATTTTTTTCTCCCACTTTCGGAAAGAAAGATTTTGGCAGATTAAAAGGAAAGCTTTATCCCTCTGCTTTTTTATTCCTTCTTCACTTTTCTTTTCTAACCAAAAATTTAAAATAAAATAAAATAAAATAAACCTCCTTTTTCTTTTCACTTTTCCCTCGATGACAAATGCACTCCATTCATATGTTAAGGAACATAATTTCTCTATGGCTGACTAACATTTTGAAATGTTGCACATATTACATTATTACAAACTTAATGCAAATTCATAGCATCTAAATCCCAAGGTTAGACTAGTGATTCCAATAAATTTTTGTCTTAAAATGTGGAAAGTCTTGAGTTCAATTTTTTACTCCCTCTTGAAACTAGACACCAGTTTAAGAGTATTTTTTTTTTTTTTTTTTTTTTTTTTTTTTTTTTGGAAAAGCAAATATTCATTAAGAGGAAATCAAAAATACATTAGAAACCCCATCATCCGAGCCTTCCATATCAACACACAAAACAGAGGCTGGAAGTTTCGAAATTGGGATAGACCTACAACAATTACAAAATTCAGCCCAGGAGGCCAAGGCATGAGCAGCACCATTAACCCGCCTGGGAACAATCCTAACAGCCCAAAAAAAAAAAAAAAAAAAATTCAGCTAACATTGATCTAGCATCCAAAATCAAAAGAGTAGAGGCCAAATTAGGCGCACGATTCCCGTCAGCAAGTGGTCCAAGAGCCACAGTGGAATCACCTTCAATGAAAATATTGTCATATCCACAACAAACAAACTCCCTTAAAGCCAAGCAAAAGACTTTAGCTTCACAAAGTTCCGACTCAAGAGGACACTCAAAAGCAGTCCAAGCGTGGAGAAAAGAGCCCCAGAATTTCTGATAATGACCTTATTAGTTATCACTAACCACATTCAACCACTGCCAAAGTGCCAAGATATCACTCATTATGTGTTATAAGTCAAATCTCCATTATTTGAGATTCACCAATGAGCTGGGTTCAATCCCGTTTGGATCAGCTCAAAAAATATCCAATGCAAACTCATCATATTTATCAACAAGTTACTTTAAAGATAACCCAATTTTAACACAATTGCTGTCAATTAATGGTTTACTACGGAACAGATGATTGGCTAAAAAATAAAAAAAGTAAAATTCAAATGAACTCTGCTAGGCAGTGGATCAATCCTCCATATGGTTTACAACCTGGCGAAAAATTGTTACACAAGATGTTTATTTTTAATTTCTGGTTCCTTGAATGACAAGACTTCTAATAAAATCCACCCCGACTTATCCTACACCCTCCCCTAATCCCACTTACGGACTGAACTGCTATTCCACAATTTCTCACCACAGAGACCCCTACGATGAAAAACATTATACAATTTTGACTAAAGTAACCCCCCACATTTTGAGTAGAATTACCAGAAGCTCCTTCACAACCTTGCCCTACGATCATGGCCGGATCCAAAAAAAATTTTCAATGGTTGCACGCCAGCAGTGATGACTGATTAACCAGTTTGACACCAAATCTTCCTTTCTCTCCATCCGAGTGAGTCTTTTATGTAACTGTGACATGACCATGTTGTGTCATGGGTCAATAGGAACCAAGTAAAGTGAGATTATAGGGTCAAAAAGTACTCTGACAATCTCCTTAATTTTTATTGACCTGTAATACCACATCAGCCGTGTCACAATTACATATTAGTATTTTTTTTTCTCCCACAATGACTACTAACTAGTGTGAATGAGAGAGAGAGAGGTTTTTTTTTTGTTTTTTTTTTATTGCTCTGGAAAGAAACCAAAATACTATTTATACCAAACAGATTTAATAGAGTCGCATAGCATTAAGTGGGACAAGGTTGGAACGTTCACAAAAAAAAAAAAAAAAAAAAAACAGAAAAAAAAAGAGGGTCCAGTGGTTGCACACTTGCACGTGCACACAGGTGCACCTGTGCATCCGCCCCTGCCTACGATCAACTGCTTTTGGCGCGTTAGGATTCCCGAGTGAGAAACACATCACTATTCGACCGTTAAGACATACTACCCAGTTTCCTATTTCAAATCCCCCATCTCTGATCTCTGTTCTCTCTCTCTATATATACGACCCTTTACTGTTAATTCTTGTTGTACCACTTATTTCCCCATATTCATTAAGCATAGATCACCAGAGACCAAATCTCGACCCTCCTTCCTTCTTCCTTCTTCTTCAATGGAGATTCTACAGAGTCCGACCGCTTTAGAGCTTGAGGTGGCTCATATACTCCTTGAGATGCCTCACGTACACTTTCAATCATCACAGAGACCAAGATCGAACAAGCGGTCTCGGTTTCTCTCCCGTGTTGCCACGAATTGGCCCGTCAAACGAAGACGATCATCCGCTCCTAATCTTTCAGACAAGAACGGCAAGAATCTTTGCCATGGTGAAGAAACCTTGATTTCATCATCATTGGTTACTCAAGCAGACCCTGTCTTAGCCATTCCGCCTTCTCTTCCTCTACTGAATCCAACGGCGAAACCCTACGTTGTTGGCGGTGCTTCTGGGTCTGAGACGAGACCTCTGTCATCATCTGTCACTGAATCATCAGATGCGACTTTGAAGCTCTCTGAGCAAAATCTTGCCAAGAAAACGGTGACCCATCTTCCCTTTGCTCCATTAAATTATTATTTTTCTTGTTATTTCCTTTCTGGGTTTTTCTTTTCTTGTAGTTTCAATACTGGGTTCTGATGTTTTACCGGCTATCTTTTTTCTCTATTTATTTTTTTCCTGGGAATGTTAGGGCTTCTCATGTTAGTTTTCTTGATGGATTATGACCTTTAATTTTTCTTTTGCCTATCTCTGTTTGGTTTCTGAGAACCGAGGGAAGGGATGAAATTTGAATGCGATAATTTGAATTTTCTGTTTCTTAAAGATTCACATGATAGGAAACAGAAGGGCCCTCAAATTTCTTTTCCGTCTGTTTTCCTTTGTTTTCTTGGTTACCAAACAAAGCATTATTTTTTTTTTTTCTCCTCAATTTTTTTTTCTTTCTGTTATCCTCTGTTTTCTTGGTTACCAAACAAAGCATTATTTTATTCTCTCTTATTTGCTTATTTACTAATTCTATCTCTTTCCTTTTGGGTGCGTGACTTCTGTCCTCGCAGCAAACAGAGGATTTGTCTGAAGTTTTATCCGCGGTGTCTCAACAAAAACAAGTTCTATTTAACGTGAGCCTCAATTTGTCCTATTTCTCAATCGGTGTCCTGCTTTCCATGATTTTTTCCCCCTGTTTTTCTGTTTTTCATTTGATTTAATGGGTTTTTAATTTCATTAGGGAATTGAGGATGCGGCGCAACTCTATGATCGTGTGAAGGCATACAGGTTGCAATTGGAAGAAAAGGAAAGGGAGTTAAACCAATTGCTGGAACAAGAAAAGACGTCACCACGTCTGCAGATTCCAGTCATCTGTGATTCACAGTCCTCACCAACTGATCAAGTTACTTACAGTGCTGAATCTCGATATTCGGATAACCCGGCTTCTGGATTGAAAAGAGCTCATCTCTTTGATCTTAATCTTCCCCCAACAGATACAGATTTTATAGAGTTCATCTGAAGTTGTTAATTTTATATGTAGGAGGTTTGATTATGAATATGTTTATTGTTGAAAAAGATCTTTTGTCTTCTGATTGCTTGATCAATACTAATTTCAATTGGGAATTGTCTTTCATTATGCCTTCTGTGATTTCATTTTACTCTGTGATTTCATTTCATTTTATTTTATCTACAAAGCAGAGACATATGACATACCAGCCAAGGGCTCAACTTCCAATAAATCCTCTTTGGAAGGTCTGCATGCCAGACAATTTCTTCCCTGACGTCCCATCTCAGCAAGCTTGTATGGCCTTGCATTTAGGTTAATAATAAATGTTACTAATTGTGATGGAACTCAAATTTGTGAATTTGTCAACAACTTTACTTGGATTTTTTGTGGTGAGATTGCAACCCATCTGAGTAAGTGATTTGACATTCAATGGAAAATGTTTGTGTCCCCCTCTTTATTTTTGTGTGTGTGTCAAGGAAAGAGAAACATCTCGCCAAGTGATTAGGCAATATGCATTCCTCAAATGCGGAAGTCTTCTTTGGGTGCCAAGAGAAATACTCTTGATTATATATCATTGCTCCTAATATATATTTATTTGGGATATAATTGGAGGGGTTCGAACCTCTAACCTATCCTAATCCTACCCTTTACCCCACCCTTCCTCACCACTAAGCTAGCTGTTTTACTCCTAATACGTTGTTTCATGTATCCCTGGAAAATTCCTAGTTTTTTAACCCCTGGCTAAAGAAAGAAGCCCTTTCATGCTAGTTAGACCATGCTGCAAGAGCATATAAGGCCGTTCTACTCGGCCTAGCATGGGCCCAATACGGAAAATAAAGGTGGTGCTACGCATCTCGTGTCTCAATTTTTTTTTTCCCTCTTTTTGATGACCCAAAGCTTTTATAGTCCAACATTTTTTACTTTGTACAGCAACAGTGGGCCCCATTATACCGACGTGGACCAACCAAAATGTAAAATGCATGGCATATAACGCATATCTGGGACAGCAGGCCACCTACTGCTTAAATTAGGATGGAAGCAGGTTGCGGTAATCAGATGATGACTAGGTGTCATACACACATAATGATAATGATGCTATTTGAGATCCCAAGGAAGTGGTTTAGATTTGGTTTTTCGGCTAGAGGATTTCCATAAGCAGTTTTCTTGAGTGGAAAAATGTAACACATTTCACGTTGGCCCCGTCCTATCTACTATAAACTGATGGTCTCCGACAAGAACGCTGGGAATTCTTATAACCAATTTGAGCTTTTGTCAAAATGTAATCAAGTTTGAGTTGGACCAAAATCATTAGATGATCCTGACTTGGAACCGTGGGACCACAAATTATTGGGCCATTCATGATTCGTTTCCGCAATAATTGAGACGTACAAAGTACAAATATATATCAAATGATAATGAGTAATTGACCTCTGTTAATTTCAGTTTCCAGAGCTTTTTACTGTTGGGTCACTAAAACAACAGCACTACTTCTGCCATCAATCCCAACTTATCAGACACCTTTAATATAAGATATATATGTAGACTTCTATTATGAGCCCTTTATTTTTGGTCTATGGTCCACTCTAAGACACATGTGGACTTCCATTTTGGGCCCTTTAATCCACTTTTTTCAGCTATATTCTAGCCTTAGATTAAAAACAGAAAACTGATTTTTTTTTTTCTTTTTTTTTTCCTCCCGAGTGTACTACTATAGAAAATTGAGATTAAATGTCGACATGTATCTTATATAAAGAGATATCTGATAAGATCAGACGTGCCTGGGGTATTATTTCTCAATAATTATTTTTCTGCATCCAACTATATTCTCAATGTTTTGTGCTTACAAAGATATAAGAAAATGCAGGTATCAAAAGTTTTAGCAGTAAAATCAGTTGCTTTTGCACTACAGGGAACTGCAAGCTGGAAACCATAATACTTACCTAGATAGCCAATCGAGTCAATCTTTTTCCCATTTATTTCCAAAAATGTTCATCTCAGCTACTGACCTGAGAGATTTTCAGCAGTTCACCATCATATGCACGTTGGTTGGATCTAAGCTTAACAATCCACCCTAAGCCTCTTGCCCTGAGAAAGGTTGAAATTCAACTCCCAGTCCCAGTCCTTTCTCCTGTTGAAGAGATTCTTGTGCGTGTATGCACATGCTACTACCTCTACAATTCTACACACACACACACACACACACACAGAGCACTAAACAAAAGCAAATCCATGGTATGACCAATAGTCATGGATTATTATTAATTCGATTTGTTATGCAGATTCCGGTGACAGGAGTTATAGTGATATACTAGACACACCAGTTCGGCTGAGTCGGAAAAGAGTTAAAGACCCAAAGTAATAATCACCCCAAAAAAAAAATGACAATGATAAAGAATAAAGTTCAAGTCCAATGATCCTTGAAAAATGAAGAACAATACGGTGTAGTTCTGTCCAATGAATCAAAAGTAAAGGAAACCATTTCACTTTTCAGAATATCATTCTTGAGAAAAATGATAGAAATCCATATAGATCATGCTATTGCAATCCTAATGCACCAAATAGAATGTGTATCTACCAATTTTCCGATCTTTATAGAGAAACATAGTCAAACAATAGTATTTAAATTATCAACAAGACAACAAGCGTTCCCCTAAGTTCTCTGTTTAATTTATTTCACCATTGATCGATGCAGGAACCAACTTATCTGCATTAGAGGTTTCCAACCGGCTTAAGAATGAATTGGTGCTGGAAAAACAATGTAAAGTGTAAGTCATAGAAGATACAGATGAATAACCTGTTTGGATGTCCCAAGAAAATTGAATGGCTCCATTTATTTTTGCATCACACTAAAAATTCATAATCTCAAATGGAATCAGCAGAGAAAATTGAGCTATCACCACAAATGATGGTATACAATCAAGTTCAGAATTTCTCGAAATGCTACCATCTGAAATTGTCAATATTATTTGTGAGGATAGCCACCACTTTCTGTAATGACCCAATTCATGATGATGAATTTGTATGAAAAATTGTCCACAAAACACAATGGGGTAGTTCAATTTCTTAAGGATGTCCAAATGCACCCTAAATAAACTAAAATTAAGCAATGCACATTTAAATAATTTGAAACAGAACAGGTTCAAATTTTCATCACACAAAGGAGATATTGAGCAACAAAAATAGAAATGAGAGAAACAGATGGGTTTTTATTCACACCACAGGCACCCCAAAACAATCCACTTACATACAAGAAAGCACATTATTTTCACGCTGATAAATCTAAAGAAATTTCGGCTAAGAATACTGATAAGAATTCAAAACAGGGATCTTACAGGGAGTAACAAGAGCTTTATCCTTTTCACACAGCAGTCTCTTTTGAGATCACTATACCCAAGTATAAGCTGAAGAGGGAGCTCGAAACACCAGGCTGTGATGCCTGATTTGAAGCCCAAGAAACTACAATTCACAATCCAACATTGCAAAGATGAGAATTCCAAGGAACACAGCAAACCCTGAATTTCCATAACAAATGGCAGATTGAATACTTCAACTTTCAGCATATTATTGCAATGACCAAGCTTACATAAACCCAATTATGTGGAAACGAGTAGTGTCTGCAGCAAACCAAACTTAGTAGTCCAATTCTTGAAACCCTAATTTGCATTGATGCAGCCTTCAACATGTCACCACACAGCTTTGAAGAAACATCCATGCTTACCACCAAAATAGCAAAACTTCACATACTTTTTCATGCGAATTCAGAGGGCATTCTCACGTAAAACTGTTTGTAGCTTATAATCCACAACAGACAAGCTCAAAGTTCTCATACAACCCAACTTGATCGATGGTCCAAAATAGCAAATTCCACCACATTCCAACCTTCTTTCGATCACAAAATCTCATAGAATCAATCATAAACCCTACTAATTCACTCTCTTTCTCCTCCAACAGAACCCATAAACCTAAACAATTGAACCCCTAAAACCCTAATTCTCAAACAAGGGGGGAGAAGAAACTGGGACAAAAGTAGTAAAAACCCTAATAATTGAATTCATTCATACATAATTTCAAATTCCCGACAAACCCCTAATTCTTCCCTCCTCCCCCCCAAAACACCCAACTAAAACGCTAACCCTAATTCACTAAGAATTGTCATGTCCACACACACAAGAACAACAACAGCAAACATACATATTTATATATACTCACAACATCCAAATCAACGCGGATCATCTTCTCTCCGCCCCGAAGAAGACGCGTTCGCACCCGACAACGAAGCCAGTAAATTCAAGTGGCCCTGCGCCATAGGCAAGTAATTCCCAACCCTAGCAGCCGATGCTTCTCCCATCGGCTGCTGGTGCTGCATAAACCGTCCCGATAGCATCGGTTGCGATGATATAGCCCCCGGTGTGGGAACCACCATCTCCGGTGGCGCTGCGGCAGCAGCTGCAGCGGCGAAGCTCCAAACCTGCCCAAAGTCCGGCCGGGCAGGTACCGCCCAGAACCCGGCGGCAGTGGGGCCCATAGAAGTGTGTCCCACCGTCGAAATGTCGTCCTTCGACCCGCCGTCGACCGCTTCGTCGTCGGTGCGAAAGCGCTTTCCCAGTATGAAAGGTGTGGGAGCGAGTAACGAGTGTTGTTGGTGGGAGGGCTTCTGGTCGAGGGAAGCGGAGGTAGACGAGCCGCCGCCGCCGCGGACGGAGACGGAGACGGTAGAAAAGCTGGCGGGGGTGGTGCCCGTGCCGGTGGCGGCGATGATAGAGGGCTCAGCCTGGCGGAGGAGCCACTCGATGGTTTGGCCGTCGGACTTGTGGCCGAGTTCGCGGGTGAGTTGGAATACTCGGGCGGCGCATATTATCGGCATGCGTATGCGGCGACCACGGCCGTCGACCTTGCTGTGACGGTCCTTCGCCGGCGGCTTCTTCACCGTTAAGGCGCCGTTTCCTGGCGGCTGCTGTCTTTGGGGGTCGATTATTGCGCCGTTAGTGACGCCGTTAGATGCTCCGTCTGAGGTAGACATAGATTATTCTGTAGAGTGTAGGAGAAAGAGAGAGAGAGAGAGAATGAAGAGTGTGTTTTGCTAAGATGAGCTGGTGTGCGCTTGTGTAGGAGTAATTGGTGTAGGGAGAGAGAGGTTTTAGAGAGAGAAAGGGAGAGGGCTTTTAGAGAGAGAGAGAGAGAGAGAGAGAACTCTAATCATTGAGCGGCAGGAGCTGGTGGAGACAGGAAGAGGGCACATGGGTGGTGGGGTCCACTTAACCCACAGCTCACGCCCTTCTCCTACTGCAGTAGAGCTCAATACCACGCGCTACTGCACGCGCTTATCAGATGGGCCAGCTGTAGGGAGAATTTAAGTGGGCTTGTCAGATTGGGTCCTACCTTTTTCCGTACTTGAAATGAAGGCTCAACTCACCTCCAGCTAGGCCCAGTAAATTCGATGTGAGTTCCAGCAGCCACTTATCTTTGGCCACGTCATCACCCAATAGTAATGGACTCTGCTTGTTAGATCAGTGTCCGACAGTCCATTTTCCACCACTTATTTTCACACATATAACACGTCTTTTATTTGTGACTTGTTTTCTTTTTCAGTCAGCAAATAAATATTTATATTAAGAATGACCTTTATTTACGGAGTATTTCTTTATTTATGACTTTAGGAATTAGGACCACAAATAACCTAATATTTGTCAAAAAACTTATGCAAAAGGTTGTGTGAGTGTGTGTGTTTTTTTTTTTCCCCTAATTTTGATAACAAATTATTTTAGAGGTTAGACTTTGATAATTGTGTTGCCAAAATCTTGCACCAAATTCTTTTTCTTTTTTTTCTTTTTTGTGTTGCCAAAATCTATTTGTTATATTATTAAGAAAATTAAAATATATTTATATCTATATTTATATTATTAACATGAGGATCAATACACATAATTTTTTACACAAATTTTTAAATAACCTATCACCAATTCATATTTTGCAAAACTCACTATTGGATTAGATAATATTCTCACATAGGTCGTACAAGCAAAAAAATCAAGTTGTTCTAAGATTTATTGCCATTTAATCCAAAACCTTTTTTTTTTTAATTACTAAAAGTCTTACATTATGGATGAAATTGCTCTTAATCTTAAATCGACTTATTTTTTGCGTGCATTATCTATGTAGGAAAATTATCTAATCCAATGGCGAGTTTCGTAAAATATGAATTGAATGTAAGTTATCAAAAAATGTAAGAATTTGTGTAAAAAAATTGTATGTGTTGATCCTAATCCATTTTATTATTATAATATTTAAGTCAACCCTTTTGTAATAATTCGTATAAAAATTATCAAAGCACCTTTAAATTTTAAGTTCAAATAAAATATTTTAAGAGTAAAATACTACATTTTTAAAAAAACCCATTACCAGGGGTAGAGCCAAGATTTAAAATTACACCAAGTTAGGTAAGAAACTAATAAACACTCAATAGGATATTGCTATTGGCACACTAAGACATACATTTTATCCATCATTTTTCAAACTTCTTAAGGTTTCATGGAAAATACAAAAAAAAATTCATGAAAAATGGCCATGATGACCACTAAAAAACATCATTTTGAACAACTTAATAGAAGAAATTTTTTCAAAAATGTGTTCTTTAAGTAAACTTTTTGGCTATTTAAAGAAACAGAAATTGTAAATAAGCATAACGTTTACTTAAATTAGAGATTTTACAAAAACTTTCTTTTATAAAGTTGTTCAAATGATGTTCTCTAATAGACAATGTTGTACTTTTTTTAATAAAAAATGAGGGACAAAAAGCAAGTCTTAGGAGTGTTAATAGAGGCCCCAATTATGTATAAACAAAACTTGTAGCTCATTCCCCCCCCCCTCCCTTTTTTTTATTATATATTACTCTGGATATTAAAACCCCTTTAAGTGATCTCCCCATCTCACTAATTTTATTTTTTAAATTTTTAGAAAAATATAAAAGATTTTTATGAAAAGTGGTTGTGCGGTCCACTAGAAAATATTATTTTGAGCAACTTTATAGAATAAAGTTTTTCCAAAATCTATAGTTTAAGTAGACTTTTTGACCAAAAATAAAATAGAGACTATAAATGGCTAAAAAATCTACTTAAATAATAGATTTTGGAAAATTTTCTTCTGCAAATTTATTCAAAATGATATTTTCTAGTGGACGACGGACCATTTTTCATAAAAACCTTTTATAGTTTTCTTAAACTTAAAAAAATTAAAATTAGTGAGGTGGGGAGATCACTTGAAGGGGTTGCAATATCTAGACCCTATTATATTATTGCAAGCATTTGGACCACAAATATGGCCTTGGGTTAATGGGCTATTTTTTACCTAGGCTAAGACTCTTTTAGGGGGTAAAAGGGTCCGGATATTGCAACCCCTTTAAGTGATCTTCCCACCCCATTAATTTTAATTTTTTCTAAAGTTTAAGAAAAATATAAAAGCTCTTTATGAAAAGTGGTCATGCGCAATCTACTAAAAAACATCATTTTGAACAACTTTTCATCAGAAAGTTTTTTCAAAATTTATCATTTAAGTAAACTTTTTAGTCATTTATAATCCCTATTTCATTTTTGGCCAAAAAGTTCACTTAAACTATAAATTTTGGAAAAATTTTCTTCTACAAAGTTGTTCAAAATGATGTTTTCTAATAGACTACATGGCCACTTTTCAAAAAAATATTTTATTTTTTTAAAATTTTTTAAAAGTAAAATTAGTGGGCGGAGAAATCACTTGGAGGGGTTATAATATCCAAACCCAAGGTAACATGTAAAAAATGAAAAAGTGGGCTGAGCTACAACCTAGGTAGCCCTTTACAAGGCTCCGCCCTTGCCCATCATTCACTAATTTCTTCACCATAACATCTATTATATATTGGTTTTCCTATTGTAGTGATTTTAAATTATAGGAGTAGATAATAAGAAAATAACACTAACAAATAAGCACGTGCCCCACCTTCTAGTTAGTAAATTTATCAGTATATATTAGTATTATTATTATGTAAAACCCAATATGCTGATATAGTATAGTTTTTAGGCCTTTCCATTGAACTATTATTATCTCATTCATTCTCGTCTCTTAGATTTTACTTTTATTATGATGTGGCAAAATAATATTTATTCAAGGGGTCAAGTTAATTAGTGTTTTGAATTTTGTAAATATGCAATAACCATTTAACATACCAATTTAAGTCTAGAATTACCTCTTGCAAAAAAGACCTAAGAAGTTGCATCTTACTTTTCATGAGCCATCAATGTAATGTCTCGCAAGTACGCTTTGAATAATAACCTAGCCTTTGTGTACGTTTTATGTCACTATATGATTTGTAAGGATTGTTATTAGAGTCCTCCCTTTATTTTACGATTCCAATTTCTCAAGACTTGGGTGATGTCTTAGAACAAGTACGAAAGAGTGCAACTGTGTGATAAAGTACTCTCAAATCTATAGAGTTATTTATATAATTTCATTTAAGTCCTAACCCTAGTAAGGCTCCTATTTCAAATAGGAAACCAAGTTAAGAGATCCAACACCTAATGTGGGTGAACCATGGGTGTAGGTCATGACCTAACCCGGTAAATATTTTTTAAAAAAAAAAAAAATCAAATTAATTTTATCCAAACTTTGAATTCACACATGTTACCCACTATCTTCCCCCACTGCAACTCAAATTTGATAAATGATAAACTTATTTCTTTGTTTACATTTAATTAATTTCTCACATAAAATTGGAATTATAGGAAAAATAGATCTTGAAGAGAACATAGGTTGAGATTAAAAAAAACACGACAAGGTTGATGAAATAAAAAATTAAAAA
This sequence comes from Liquidambar formosana, assembly GCA_039720395.1. NCBI lineage: Eukaryota > Viridiplantae > Streptophyta > Magnoliopsida > Saxifragales > Altingiaceae > Liquidambar > Liquidambar formosana. The sequence continues at coordinate 9,502 of JBBPBK010000184.1, read as the reverse complement.
TTAAAAATAAAAAAAAAATGAAAAAAAACCCACTAATTCTTCTACCAAAGTCTCAGTAATTAGATGAGAGAAACTATTGTGTTTTCTAAGGTTTTAATCTTTTTCATTCACTATATTATATTTTCTATATTACACTATACTCAGTTTAATCGATAGACTTGTAATGCTCTTTTTTTTTTTGGTTGTCGCCTTTTGTCTTTACACATCTAAATTTAATTATACTGTTTTTTTCCTTTTTCCTTTTTTTTTTTTTGTGTGGCTTTTTTTGAATTTTTGAATTTTTTATTGTCTCTCTTTCCTTTAATCAGTCCTTTTTGTTATCCTTTTTCATTTATTCTGTGTTTTTTTTCCCCTTATTAATGTACCCGTTCTTTTTTTTTTTTTTTGGTTGTCGCCTTTTGTCTTTACACATCTAAATTTAATTATACTGTTTTTTTCCTTTTTCCTATTTTTTTTTTTTGTGTGGCTTTTTTTGAATTTTTGAATTTTTTATTGTCTCTCTTTCCTTTAATCAGTCCTTTTTGTTATCCTTTTTCATTTATTCTGTGTTTTTTTTTCCCCTTATTAATGTACCCACCCAACTTGATCAATAGACTTGGAATGCTGCCCCCTTTTTTTTTTTTAAATTTAAATTTGCTCTGTTTTCATCTTTTGTTTCTCTGAAACTGAAATTTGACACTATATATATATATTAGCTTTGATCATGTGCGGGATATCCTGTTCAATCATGACCATCCGTGAGTAACACGAATGAACACGTGAATGCGCGTGTGTCACTCACAGATGATCGTAATCAAATAAGATATTCTGAGATATCCTGCACATGATCAGATCCGTGAGTAACACGAATGAACACGTGAATGCGCGTGTGTCACTCACAGATGATCGTAATCAAATAAGATATTCTGAGATATCCTGCACATGATCAGCCCTCATATATATATATATATATATATATATTGGTTGTGTCTCTTTTTTTTAATCATTTAGTCATTTTTTGTTGTTTTTTTTTTCGTTGTGATTGCTGTGCATTACGCAAGCATTAGTCATTTGTGTATATATAAAAACACATCAAGAAAAATAAAATAAGTTGAAGTTCAAAAACTACTACTGTTTTGAGTGGAGCTAGATCAAGACTAAAATGCATGGTATTTATTGTATCACTCTCAAGCCAGGCAATATGCTGACATCATAAGGTACACATTATTTCAAATTCATTGAAGTAGACTAAACGTGTGTACAATTTCAATTTCACCATTGTATAAGGTTATAATTAAGAAATTCCTACTACGTCAACATGAGAAAAGAAAGACGTAAGATTTGTAAACATTTTAATTTCGACTCTACATATGTTTGTGGAATTGTGAATAAAAAACAAAAAATAAATAAAAATGGTGGGACACCATCGGCCCAACATTTAATGGCTCTCAGTACCAAATCAAATCAATCTAATAAATTTTAAGTTGTCTGATTCAAATATATATATTTTTTAATTTCCAAAACTTTTTAATAATTTTATCATCATTCATATAGATAAATAGAATTCAACAACTAGAAAAATAAATAAATAAATAAATAAAGGGATAGAAAGATGGGCTAAGTTTGACAAAACACGCAATTGAAAAAAAGTTATTATTACATTGATTTGTCATTTTTTAAATTCTAATTTTCCAAAAGTATATTTTCTTGCTTGTTATTGGGTTTTGAGTAGAAAATAATTATTGAAATAAGTAAGAGTAATATATGAAAGTTTAAAAAAAAAAAACGGTAATTTGACTTTTCAAAGTAGACAAATATTTTGAGATCGGAAAAGTTATAAAAATGATTTATCCTTGTGGAACCGAGAGAATAGTAAGGATGCGAAATTGATAACGATATTATCTGTCCCTAAAAATCATTCAGTCCTAGAAGAAAAAAATGATCTTAAATCTTTTTATTCTTGAACTTAGCATGGGATGCTTACACAGGATCTTACAAGTTACAAGTGAAATTGTATATCGGCCTTTTAAAAATTTTTATATATTATTATTATTATTTTTAACTTTTCAAAATGGAAAAGTAAAAGTGGTATATGAAGTCCAGTCTTGTTGGAAGCAAGGGTGTGATAAAGTTCTTCTATGACGGAAAAGCAAAAACTGGAAAAGGATTAAGAAACCAAAACGTGTATTGCCTTGAAGCGTGCTGTCCACGCTCTCCAATTGGGCGCGTCAATCACTAGTCCTCCCTTTTATGAAGTCAGTCCAGTAAGTTAGTCAGTCCTAGATATTGACACCTGGCCAGCTGTTTAATTACGTAATATGCCACTTTAGTTTCAACAATCGGACAAACTCCCTTTTTCTTCTTCGCGGGGTTATGACTTGGACCCACTCGACTTGAATTCGATTAATGAGTGACGGGTTTGGATGGTTTGGATCACCCACACGACGTCGTATTGTAGGGATTTGCGTAAGTAACTCAAAGCGATCTAGGAGGAAAACCATCCATCAACTCGTCTCAGGCAGGTTACAAATTTTCTAACCTACCGTGAAACTATAAGTGCTAAAAATTGGTATTGAAAAATGGTTTAGAATGAAAACTATCAATCAATCTCATGCTCAATATTAATGAAATTGGAGATAGTTATTGTTAGGATTCTATTAGGATAAACTTCTACTTTTGTATTTTACTTTTAAAAGTTAAGAAATGAAAATTTTTGATAGTTTTTCATAATGAAAAACTTTGGATAAGCTTACAAAATTTGCACACTCAAAATTTCCATTTTTTTTACCTTTTGAAACTAAAAAAAAGAAAGTAAAAAACTTATCCAAACTGGCCCTAAATTAATACTATTTTATTTGCTATTTGGCCATAGATTATTGTTATAAGAAAATTTATATATATTTTCTTATTATTTTGTACATAGATATTATTAAAGACAAGTTGGTTCGGTTTATTGGCGGTTTGAAAAAGTTTACCCTGCTCATTTTACTACTCAAGCTGTCCAACCTGTGATGTCAAACCTCTCAAACCTCTTGAATCGGTATGTAATGGAGCTGATTGGTTTGGTTTGAAAAATTAGGCAATTTTTGCACATCCCTATAGTATTGTGATTCAAATGGCATACGTGGTATTGTGATTCAAATCGTGTCTAATAATCACATTTATAAATAGGTTGGATCACATGTGATATTACGCAAGAGAATTGAACCCTGGGTTTGGATGACATTGTTTTCTTTTAAAAGTCACAGATCACACATTGATGTGATTGAATAGAGGTGATGAAGTGGTAAATACAATTGACAAATACACCACACTCTAAAATGGTTATATATCCACTCCTAACACCATACCCCCTCCCGCCTACTCGATGTGGAATAAGGTCTCGTGTTATTTGGAATTTTTAAAAAAAAAAAAAAATGGTTAGGGGTATCCCAGGCTTTACTCCTATAGGGATATCTTCAATAGCGTCCACTCGTAGAAGAGACTTCGTCGCACTATGGGCTGCCTCATTATTGGAAATATAGTATAGATGCTACTGCAAATGCAGAAACAAATTAATAAGAACTGTAGAAATTAAAACTTATTGGTTATGGCATGTACGAGGCAATGTCCTTAAGAGTAGGACCCTTTAAGTATGTAACTCATTGTAGTATGTCGTAGTGCTCTATCTTCTAGGTTTCAACAACCAAGTTCCTACAAGCGTGCACTTTGCAAGTGTAGGAATGGAGAGAACAACTCGATTAGAATGCTCCTATCTTTGTAAAGAAATGGAAAATTCGAACGAAAAAAAATAGAAGAATAAAGAATATGAGGAAAATGAGAAGAGATAGCTCTTTGGTTGTGTGTTTTGTTGAATGAGAAGGCCAAGTTTATATAGAAGTTGGAAAATGTAATATATATTCCTCAAGAATTAATCTCACAATAGTCAGAGAATTTAAATAAAAAATATGTTACGAAATTAATTGAGTAGATATAATCTACACATAAAATGGTAAGAAAAAATTTAAATTAATTTAAAATTTAAATCAATATTTAAAAGAACAATACTTGACTACTTACATAGGAGTCGTTGTTCCTCCACGATGATGTGTCAAAACATATTACTGCCACAAGTCCAGATTTCTCAAGAAAAGCACGCATTGCGCATGACAATTATAATAGGATTCTCTGATTTTTTAGAACCAAAATTCCACTCTTTACTCTTATGTACATTTTTGCCCAAACCTTTCCTCTCTTCTTCTCTCCCTGATATAGTTCACCATCGTCATTTGGAAACTTCCATTTCTAGTGACACTCAATCTTATTCCTCCCCTTATACTTCCTATCCCAAACCACTATCTCTATCCCTAATTCAATAAAACCTATAGTTGTAATTCCAATACCTTCCCAACAACAAAACCCCACTGCAGAGAACCTGTAGATAGAGAAAGAAAGTTGCAAAGAGAAAGAGAAGAGAAAAGAAGCCAAACTCACCACAAAGAGAAGCTATAGATACATATAGAGAGAAAGAAGAGATCAAGAAGCCATCGGCATCCATTGTACCTCTGGCACAACTCTTTCTCAAGCATATATAACTCAGTACCCGCACTAGGGTTAATTGTACCCCATGTGGTACATTATGTCAATGCATGGAGTGCAATCCCCAATGTATGATGCTGATGTAACTTATAATTACACGTTTTTACCTGACCAAGATTATATAATATATATATATTGATATAAGTTTCCAACTTAAAAGCCTAACCTTGTAAGGGGAGGGTTCAAACAGGTATATGAAGTCATGTCAATGTTTATAATTAATCAATGTGGAATGTAATATATTTCCAACATATATTTCATCATATTACATTGTATTGTATCTTATTGGGTTATTACAAATCTAGCAAAATTTTGACGACTCAATAACTATCTTTTAGTCTCCAAATTTTCTAATTTCATTCTCTGCCATTCTCTATTTTCTAACTCTCGATCGGCAACAAACGACCAACCAAAAATGCTATTAAGAGTCGATAAATGAGTCTTTCCCTTTGGAGGAGAGAGAACCGATCCATCCTTATTAAAATCATAGAAGCAACAGGCAAATTTTATTATTTGCATAATATGTGTTAGATTAGAAAGCATGTCGCATCAATTGACTGGTGGGAGGAGTTGCCCTTCCAAAGTGTGTAGAGAAGCCAAATATCTGAGAATCGCAACCCTTGCGCTTTCATGAGAAACTATGAGTCCAGTGAGAAACTTTATCCATATGACACGTGACAAAGTGTTCCACAAGAAAAAAGAAATAAGAATGTAGAGGGTGGAGAAGGTTTTTTAGAGAAACGTTTGGATTTTGAAATACCCTTATAAAGCACATAAAATACCTCACTCATTACATACCTCACTACAATTACATTTAGCAAAACCAAACACACGATTTCAATTTTGAAGCAAAACAGACAAAATCCCTCTTTCAAAACACCCCACCTCCCCCACAAAAAAAAAAATATATATTAAAAAAAAAAATAATGAAGAAGAAGAAGAAGGAGGGACAACATCCCTCACAAAGATCTCGTTACAGGTGTTTCTCTCCTTTTACAATGGAGAAAGACGAATGACATGCAAGGCATCTCCCTCGACCTTGACTTCGTTGCATCTTCGGTCAGAACTGCCCTAATATATATATTTATATATATATATTTTTGCACTGTAGCCATAAGACTTTTATTTGTACGGCTAAAATTTAATCGAAATATCCAATGAAGCCATTTAAAGTTAAAAAAAGTGGGACCTGTTGTCTCTTCAGTAACCATAGAGTACCTCGTCCGGTTGCATGGGCCTTTGTGGGCCCGCCCATTTAAGTACTTGAGGTTAGTCAAAAATGTAATAATTAAAAATACATAATGTCATGTTGATTGCCACGATGTGAAATTGTTGAATGCTAATTAAAATACTTATGCTGGATTAGTATTTTTTTTATTTTACTTTTTTCGACCCATGACAAAGTCCTCAATTATTGGGCCCACATAGGTCCACGAAAACGCGGCTTCTAACAAACATTTAAATATCACAGTACACTGGGGGTGGGGGTGACATAGAAAATATCACAGGCACACGAGGGCATATGTTCCGTGCATTCTAATAACGCGTTTTCCGTGTCGCTTTGTCGTCTCAATAGTCAATTTGCTTTTTGATAATGTAATCTTATTTATCTAACCACTACCATATAATTCGTAGTAGTTTAACATTAACGGCAATCGGAAATCATGCCACGGATATACCGTACTTATATTATATCCAATTCTTTAGAAATGAATGATGGGACATTCCCAAGTAATCCCATTATAGTACTTGATCATAATATTGTTATTATATTAGGTGACAATTATTTATAGTCTCACCATGGACCCAAAATGGACTAGGTTTCTTCATACATTCGTCCTCGGATTGTTGTTGATTTTTTTGTGTTGCGTGGGTTTACTATGGCCCTCCCCAATGACCCATTTCAAATCAAATCTTCTTCCATGGGATGATTTAATATATATATATATATATATATATATATATATATATAGAGTCTCAATCAAGTAAGAACGGGTTGCACTTTGTGCATTTGCCTCATGTATCCTATGCTTTGTATTATGGGACACAGTCGATCAATGCATCGGGTATAATTTTTAATATAAATATTAATATAATATATATTAGTATATTTTTACCTAACGGTTGGTTATATATGTACATATTGCTTGCTTGCTAGGAAAGATATATTACGAGGCAAATAGAAAAAGACAAACCCACGGAAGGAAAGAAAAACCAAAACAGAAGAAGTTGCAACACCTAAAAAATGGTATCCTCATAATTAAGGAACCACATCCAAATATATACATGTATACAGCTTTTACCCCTGCTTCCTGATTTTTTGGATCTAGAGAACTAATTAAAGAAGCCAAAACTCCACAAGCCCACCGCCCAAAATCAAGAAATTACTACTCATTGGTAAGATTATGGAATCTTAAAGCAACTTTTATTCCAAAATTTTGGAAGATAGCAACTTAGAAGCATCTTTTACTTTATATATATATTTATGAATCCTTTCCTAATTTGATATTAGTTGTGTAAGGTCATGCACTAGGCCACAAAAAAAAAAGGAAAAGAAAAAAGAAAGAGGTCATGCATTGTGGGGATTGTACTCGGAGGCGGAACCAGGAATTCTAATAAGCAGGTGCCGAATTATTAATACGAAAATAATTGAGGATCGAGAGGTAAAATCAGAAAGAGGTTTGATTCAATGAGTCAAATTCTATAGTCTTAAATGAATTGGCTAATCAAATTGGGCAACGTGCACAACTCTTTGTATAATCTTACAAAATATCATGGTACCAAAATTTCTAAATGTTTTGTAGGGGTCATGGCCCCTCCGCCCCAAGATAAGTTCCGACCCTGATTTTATCCTCTGCATGAATAGATTGTATATATATTTATACATTGGTGTTTACATTGTCAATTATATATATATTTTGATAGGCAAGGGAGGATGTTAGAATTACATGGAGTCATGGATTCCTGTTGAAGGCTAGAAGCAGCACTTTCCTAAATCATTTCATGATGCATTGAGTAGCTATTGATTGGTTCCGTTTTCCATGACACAATCTTCATCTAAATTCTCTCAACCCACTAAGACTCCAATAATTTGGAAAGTGCATGAGAAAATAGTTACCATTTACCTACTACCCCTCTCTTTTTCTTGCGTTCTCTATGGTCTCGAGACCTTGACATTGCGGCACCTAGAGTCAACAAAGCTCTAGGACGGCTGCAATATATATATATATATATATATATATATATGCGTCCAATGACAAATTCTATTTTTGATTGCAGGTGGCCAAAAGGAAAATTCTGAGAAGTGGGTCTCTTCACCCATACAAGCAGGAGGATCATCGTGATACGAACTCCTTAGTAGAGCTCATTTTTTAAAATTGGCCTAAAAGAAGAGGGTGTCTAAGAGTTTATATACAAATGGCCAAAGCTATATTTAAATTTTAAACAATATGGAACATTAGAATTGTAAAAAATCAATTTACAGACATACTGGTAAAGTTCTAACGAGATCTTGGACACAACAATGGGAGTGACCATTCCCCTTCCCTAAAGACCCCCTCTACTCCCTCTAATTATTATTATTATTTTTAAATAAATAAATAAATAAATAGATTCGAAGATTCAAAGCTGTAACCTCCCCTCCTAAGAAGGGGAGAGATAATCCCTTATCAACACAATGAAAAATGTATGACTCCCCATTAGGGGGTCCCTTTTATGGATTGCGTGTCTAAAATGTACGTGAATTGATTTAATTTATACAATTTCAGTTTAGTTCTTTGGATGAATGGAAGGAAAAAAAAAGGTTCTTTGGATGGTGGCTTGAGAAGAATGCAAATTCGATTGCTAAAAGTCATGCATTTTGGGGATTGTACCCGGAGGCAGGAACCAAGAATTCTAATAAGCAGGTGCCGAATTATTAATATGAAAATAATTGAGGATTGATAGGTAAAATCAGAAAGAGGTTTGATTCAATGAGTTAAATTCTATAGTCTTGAATGAATTGGCGAATCAAACAGGGCAATGTGCAAAATTCTTTGTATAATCTTACAAAATATCATGGTATCAAAATTCCTGAAAGTTTTGTAGGGGTCATGGCCCCTTCTGCCCCAAGATAAGTTTCGACCCTGATTGTACCCTATGCATGAATAGATTGTATGTATATTTATATATTGGTGTTTACATTATCAATTATATATATTTTGATAGGCAACAGAGGATGTTAGAATTACATGGAGTCATGGATTCCTGTTGAAGGCTAGAAGCAGCACCTTCCTAAATCATTTCATGATGCATTGAGTAGCTATTGATTGGTTCCATTTTCCATGACACAATCTTCATCTAAATTCTCCCAACCCACCAGACTCCAATACTTTGGAAGGTGCATGAGAAAATAGTTACCATTTACCTACTACCCCTCTCTTTTTCTTGCGTTCTCTATGGTCTCGGGACCTTGACATTGTGGCACCTAGAGTCAACAAAGCTCTAGGACGGCTGCAATCTATATATATATATATATATATATATATAGAGGATGATGATCAGGTAAGCACGTGCTGATATAACTTATATCAAAACCTGTATTGGGAGTTGTACTTTGTGCATTAGTAGGATGTGAGGTGTATTGAATCAATGCAAGAGGTACAACCCCCAATGCATAGTGCTGATGTAACTTATATCAGTACGTGCTGATGGGATCACCTCTATATATATATATATATATATATATATGCGTCCAACGACCAATTCTATTTTCGATTGCTGGTGGCCAAAAGGAAAATTCTGGGAAGTGGGTCTCTTCACCCATATAAGCAAGAGGATCATCGTGATATGAACTCCTTAGTAGAGCTCATTTTTTAAAATCGGCCTAAAAGAATAGGGTGTCTAAGAGCTTTTATACATATGGCCAAAGCTATATTTAAATTTTAAATGATATGGAACGTTAGAA